>JABSTQ010010772.1:0-190000 GCA_013358835.2 Ixodes persulcatus | reverse complement strand
GCTAATTATATATATATAAACAACCTCAGCAACCAAAATATTCCATCACCCAGTTCCTTGTTAGCAAGCATACTTTACTTATAGGAGCTGTGCAACAATTTCAGTGCTTTGCTTAAATAATTTAAGAGTTAGTGTCTCTACCTTTCTAAAGTAAAGAACAAAAAACCCGCTTTTGCCTGCATGTCCTAGTTTTTATTTTAAAAATTGACAAAGATTGAGGTTTTCGGCACCTCTCAACTCCTTCCCCAACTTCCGAGTCACGTGCGCTGTGACGTCAATAGGGGACGCGCGGGGTTCCGGTAAAGCTCTCTCTAAGAGCCATCAGTCAGCAGCGAGAACTCACCCGCTCGCGACCACGTGCTTGCGCAGCCAGAGCGATCAACATGGCGAAAGGAGGAAAGTCTCATCCGGGTCCGGCCATCCCCGTCCGGCTCTGCCCCCGTCCCCCTTCGGCTTCTGGCGGCTGTTCGCGGTAGCAGATAGAGCTGACAGTTTTACATGATGATTGAAAACCTGAGACAGTGGGACAGACGTTGTCTGTCCCTTTTTCTTCCTAAACGGAAAATCGTGAAGTAGAAAAAAAAAGGGACAGACAACGTCTGTCCTAGGGTGCCTACATGTTTCCGCCGCTCAGCGGAAACATGTAGGCACCCTAGTCTGTCCCACAGTCTTAGGTTTTCAATCATCATGTATAACTTACACCAGCTCGCCTCCTTGTCGCCTCCTTGTGGCCTCTTTTCTTCTCGTCCCTTTTCCGATATACCCCAGTCTCGGGTTAAACAAAACTATGGCACTTTAACCGTTTTTTCACTGACAGTTTTGTTCACCTCGGATAGATGGCGCCACTAAAACTCCGTATAATAAAACTTTTGTCGATGATACCAGGTTTTTGACGCATTTATATTTATGTTGGAACGACAAGATTTATAGAAAAGTTACCTTTTATCGAGCAGGTATTCGCACAACTTTCTATCTTTTTACAAGTCCCATATTGACGTCAAGCCGCGTGGTTCTCATGGCCGCCGCTCGCAACTCTGTCGAGAAATATTATTATTATTTTTTTTTTGCCTCGCGATTACGCGGCGTAATCGCAACATTTCGAAGGAAGGAAATGTGTTTTCTGTCCTTTGCGACAAGATAAACAATGTCAAAAGTCGAAGATGCAAATTCTTTCAACGTTATAATTGTTGCACAGCTTCTTTAAACCTATGTTAAAGCCACATAACGGGAAAACATAATGGCCCCCTCCTAACGTCACAAAAAGTGAAAAAGACTGCAGTCCCGTGTGCATTTAGAGCACAGTAAAAGCGATAGCTGCCACACCTTATCGGATTCTATCGATGTCACGTGACATCATGATGCCACCTGACTTGACATGGCATCAAGGTGTACCATGACATCATGAGCGACGACGGACGCCCTACGGCAGTGGATCTCAAACGGGCAGGGTTGCCAGGTTGGGCTATTAATAGCCAAATTGGGCTACTTTGTCATGCATTTGGCGTCGAAATTTGGCGGTTGGCTATGTGGCTATTTCAAATCCTAACGCGGCACTTTTTTTTTTTTTTTTGCTTGGTTTATAGTTGTACAGAAGACACTTCAGCATAGACACAAAGCGACAGTCCACCCTTTCTGATTCCCGCTTTCAGGGATTTTCTGCATGAAGACTCGTGGGCGTGATGCCAGAACCTATTAGCTCAAGTGGGCTACTGTGACCTAGATTCAACTGCGACGACATCGCTTTTGTAGTAATTGTGGCTTATTTTATGCTCCCAAGATCTTTCTGCTTCCTACTGACGTCTCTTATTCCCTCGAGTTTCCCACCATCCTCCTACAGGAAGCACATCATCCGAGGAAAAATGATACTAAAGGCAACTCAAGACATCCTGCAGAATTTGATGTCGCCCGATAACGCGTGCTGTACCGGATATAACGAAGGAGGCTTTTCCGCGAAACATAAAAGTTTCTTAAAGCACAATGAGCCATAACAAAAGACAACGAATTTGGAACAATGAATATTCCGAACATGGCCAAGATCAATGCGCAGGAGTAGCCCTGTTTCCGTTGCTATCCGAGCTTGCCATCGCGCTCCCGACAGTGCCCATGTCGAATGCCGCCGTGGAGACAGTATTCAGTCACGTGTCCCTCACAAAGTCAGTCCTAAGGTAGAACATGTCCCTCCCAACTCTTCAAAACGTCCTCTGTGTAAAGTTTGCTTTCCTTGGGAAGAACGAGCTCTGTAAGGACATCAACCCTACTGAAGACGTTTTTGCCCGTTTAAACACGGAAATCATGTATGAGGCGGATAAGCCGGGAACGAGCGTTTGCTTTATAACTATGCGACTGCAAAAACGCGTGTGGAAAATTTTTGTACTTTTGTGCTTGAAATAAAACGTTCAATACATTTCAAGATGTCGTAGATCTTGCAAGCTGCTCCTAAACCCTAGATATGCAGACGCAGTGCCTTCAAATTGAGCTCGCACATTCAAGCACACAATTTTTTGGGCTCTGCAGAATTTGGCTACTTTTGGGCTACATAAATCTCTTGGATTTGGCTACTTTTGGGTTACACCGTCTGGCTTTTGGCGGTTTCAGCTAGAAACTACCTGGCAACCCTGCAAACGGGGGTCTGCGAAGCCCTGCCTCATCAGTCAATACGGCAGTGTCTTTTTTCAGGTCGAGATCGGTTGAAAGATGCGCCTTGTTGTGTCCTGTTCTCTCCTTTTGTCCTCGTCCTTGCTGCGCACAAGATTGTATAAGAAATGTTTCAGTTTTCGGGTGAGTTTCTTCATGTGCATGTCAATAACGGAGATCTACTTCTTCACACTATACCTTAGTTATATCCATTTATT
This sequence comes from Ixodes persulcatus, assembly GCA_013358835.2. Taxonomy (NCBI): domain Eukaryota; kingdom Metazoa; phylum Arthropoda; class Arachnida; order Ixodida; family Ixodidae; genus Ixodes; species Ixodes persulcatus. The sequence continues at coordinate 187,148 of JABSTQ010010772.1, read as the reverse complement.
AAATCAATATTATATTTTACCTGTACCTTTCCCCTCTCCTCCCCACACTATCATCTCCATCGATCCACAAGGGGTCCGCGAAACATCGATGGTTGAGAACCACTGGCCTACAGCATTGCAAATTAGAGGGGGCGGGGGCAAGAGCTCATACCATTTGCTGTGAGAAAAAAGAAAAAAAAAAAGGTCTAGCGGTTAATCTTACCACAAGATCTGGGGACCGGCATCACTTCCGCAACCCACACCGCACATAAATCATATCCGACGCCGATTATACGTACAGGCAGCCGACCATTTCTACACCCTCTTTCGCGCAGCTAGCCGCTCGACCGTGCGCACGCAAAGGTGCGCATGTATTACATTCTTTTTAGCCACGTCATATATTACGCGGAACGGGTACCTGTCCATACTGCCTAACCGCGATATCACCTCTCCACAACGGGCTCTCGACAGCCGGGGCGGTCATTATACCACGCCACCCGTAATTGCGGTTAGTGAACTTCGCAGCGGGTGCAGCTCCTCTCCCTTTCCCACCCAGACACCTTTGCTTTCCCTTTTGTTTATTTCAAGTTTTTCTTTCCGCTGAGAACGGTGCTAAAAACACTACCGAACTACCCCAACACACACCAAAAAGAGCGCAACAATCACTTGATCAAACCCAGCAAAAAAAACAAAACAAAAAACTATTGTTTTAATGACAAAAACAACAACAAAGGGTGCAACACAAACTGCATTAAACGAAAGCAGAAAACAAAAGCAGACCACCGAAAAAACAAGCAAAAAACAATCGTTCCCAGGTTAAAAAAAAAAGAAAGAAAACAAGTGCAATACCGTCTCTGCGCGATGACATGTACAGCATTTGCCGGATTGGTTTCCGGTAAGATCGAACAAAAATCATGGGAAGAAAACCATTTAGTCGGCCGAACTCTAACACTTCCGAGTAAATTGCGTGGGAACCGCAGCAAAAAATGTAGTGTTTCTCCGCCCAAACAAGTAGAACAACGAAAGGTGCGCAGCGCGCAGTGGTGGTGAAGCCAAGTGAAGCGGTCACGTGTCATTTCGTTTTCCCTCTCATTCTCTTTCGTGGTCGTCTGTTTGCAGCGACACTTGCGACTAAACGTGCGTGACGGATGCCCGAGAGTACCACGTGACCTGGGCCCAGGTGGCGAGAGAAGGGGCTGGAATGAAATAAGGACCAATAAAACGAACCAACGAAACGATGGTCAAAAAAAAAAAAAAAAAATCCTCAGCGTCGCGAGGTGACTCATGCGTATCTGCTGCGTGCTATGGAAAACCGGCTGTTTGGGACGGCGGGTTCTTTTTGTGGCTCGGTCGTGCTCGACTTCCTTCTTGGGGCTCGCGGATGATCTAATGCACCTTGCACTCGGCCGAGGCTCGACGAAAAAGAAAGGCCTTCCGCACGCTATCTTTTTATGACACTTCCGTCTTTTTAGCTCAAGGCCTCGCAATAAACGTCCCGTAAAGAGAAAAAGAAGAGTGATAAAAGGTATTACCGTGCCAGTTATTCCCTTTCCCCATCAAAAAACAACAAAATATAGAAGGCTTTATGACTAAAAAGAAAATTTGAGCTGACCGTGCATTTCGATTACAATCGTGATATACGAAATTTCTGGTGCACCAACCGTATATATATATATATATATATATAACGGGCATGGTGGCGGGAGGCCGAAGGCGTGGGTATATAACTGGGAAGAGAAAAACCCTCGGTGAAAACAGCAACAACGGACGATTTAATCTTCGACGTTTCGGCCGGAGTCGGCCTTCGTCAGGAAGAACTTTTACAGATGAACGCGGGTGGTATTTATACATTGCTACGGTCGAGTCCAAGTTTCAAAAACGGCGGGATGACGGTTGGAGTTCCAGATGGGCAAGCGTTTATACAATGCTACGGTCGGGTCCAAATTTCGGCGGGATGACGGTTGGAGCTTTGGTGAGAGGGAAGCGTAGGGCAGTTGTATCCGGGTGAAGGAGCTTGACGGTCGGGGCCAAGTTTCAAGGACGGTGGGATGACGGTTGTAGCTTCTTGAGAGGGGGCGCAGGGTGACTTTGTTCCCGGGCGGGCAGGGGTGACCTGAATGATAGCGTACAATAGACGACAGTTAACGCGCAAACTAAAGTGCTGTCTCAAAAAAAAAAAAAAAAAAAAAAAAAACGGCACTGTCACTTGTCATGTGTCCAAGTGACAGTGCCGTTTTTTTTTTTTTTGAGACAGCACTTTAGTTTGCGCGTTAACTGTCGTCTATTGTACGCTATCATTCAGGTCACCCCTGCCCGCCCGGGAACAAAGTCACCCTGCGCCCCCTCTCAAGAAGCTACAACCGTCATCCCACCGTCCTTGAAACTTGGCCCCGACCGTCAAGCTCCTTCACCCGGATACAAACTGCCCTACGCTTCCCTCTCACCAAAGCTCCAACCGTCATCCCGCCGAAATTTGGACCCGACCGTAGCATTGTATAAACGCTTGCCCATCTGGAACTCCAACCGTCATCCCGCCGTTTTTGAAACTTGGACTCGACCGTAGCAATGTATAAATACCACCCGCGTTCATCTGTAAAAGTTCTTCCTGACGAAGGCCGGACTCCGGCCGAAACGTCGAAGATTAAATCGTCCGTTGTTGCTGTTTTCACCGAGGGTTTTTCTCTTCCCAGTTATATATATATATATATATATGGTGTTTTTTTTTTTAAGCTTAACAGATCTGTTTAAAAAAAGCCGTGAAAGTTACACTTATGCCACTTGTGAAGGTAAATTATACGGCCAGGGGGACATATTATAGGGGGCTAATCGTAACGATCAGTGGGCGAATTACTTAAAATTCGTTAATTAACTTTTTAATTAATGAATATAGACCTATGGTTTCAATCAAAAATTTGTTCAGCGTCATCGAAAACCCCTAAATCAGTCATTTTCAGAAAGACTTTGAGCGCGTGAGAAGCGTAGTAGTGAACTGAAGTTACCACTCTTTGAGCAGGTACAAAGCTAGAGGTTGCGATAAGGCACCCGCGCGATTTTTCCGTCTCTTATCAAGCCCCAGCCTTGTACCTGCTCCACGAGTGGTAACTTTAGTGCACTACTACGCTTCTCACGCGCTCAAAGTCTTTCTGAAAATGACTGATTTAGGGGTTTTCGACGACGCTGAGCAAATTTCTAATTGAAACCATATGTCTATTTTCATTAATTAAGAAGTTAATTAACGAATTTTAAGTAATTAGCCGACTGATCGTTAAGATTATTGCGCTATAATCTGTCCCCCTGGCCGTATAACTCACCTCCACAAGCGGCATAAGTGTAACTTTCACGGCTTTTTTTAAACAAATCTGTTAAGCTTAAAAAAAAACACCCTGTATATATATATATATAGGTGGTTTCACCTCAAATCGGGCAAGCTAAAAGGGCCCGATTTTTAATTTTGACGAAAAAAAAATGTTTTGGGGGCATTTCTCAAATGAAGAAGGGCGCAAACCGCATGTAGCCCAGATTTTTTTTTTTTTTTTTTTTTTCGAGTTAACGAAGCGTAGAAGCCGCATGCAGTGGCCAAAACTAGTGTTTTTGCCTGCCGTCGTAGGTCGCGTGTTTGACACCCTCTGCTGCCGCTACTGGTTTTCCTCCACCATCATAACCTTTTCTCCTCATTTAATAGGTACTAAAAGATACCTTAATGTAATCAAATATTTTTTGGACTTTTTTTTGTGTCAAATTCGTCGTTCAGGTCCCAAAGCAATTATAGATATAATAACACCATTATGATCTGTTCACTAGCCGCTCCGCCACCTTCACGTAAACATAGTGAGAAATAACAAATGTTGAAAGTTTGCAAACGATTTTCTCAAAAAACCCAGTTTTGTAATTTTTTTTTTAAAATTATTTTAGATATAATAGTCGACTACAAGAAAAAACAACCTAGAAATGTAATACTTTGGTTGTATGTCCTCTATTTGAGCCGGAATCGCGTGAAATGTGTGGTGATTCGACTAAAATACAGCAACCTTACCGGCATTGTGCGCCTCTACGATTTCAAAAATATGTTTTCATTTTTGTTTACGTTTTCAAAGAGGAACGTAAAGCAGGCGAACCTGGGAAATTCATTGCATTTTAAAACTTGAAATAAGGGAGAAGTCACATGAGCACACTACAAAACAATGAGTAACCAGTATATACAAATCAAAAGGCCACGCAAAATGTCAAAAATTGTTTCTATATAGAACGGTTAAAAGTAAACGAGGCTGGCTAATCGTTATCCAGCCTATTACGATTGAATGATGCTTTCTCACACCATTCAAATTTTGTATATAGATCTTCTGAAATATGCACCGGATTTTGTTCTCACATCTTGCAGATCGCCGACGGTTAACTGCACAGTTCTTGCCCCTCAGTAATGTAAAAACGCGCGCACAGAACCAAAAGCACAAAACCATTGATGGCACATTTTCTGAAGGCAGTACACTTTTTTACTAGTGCGACGTAACTGTGAATCAGTTTTCGCACTATGTAGGAGCCACGCGGTTCACGGTTACAGTTTTGAACATGCCGGCACGCACTCACTGATGACCTTCTAAATTTCGGGACACAAAGCGGTACGTGCATGCCTTGACACGGGTATGCAGCTACTCTGGGCTTTCTCAAATCTTTTCTACGGCAACGTTCAAGGCGCCTTCCTTCAGTGTCTTCCTCCACACGTGTGAGGATCGGATGCCCCTTGGTGGCGTTACCTTCTCCCACTCTTTTTTTCTTGAGCTCCCTTCGACTTTCGGTCTGAGTGCCTCAACGAAGCTTTGCGTGTTCGTTATGGAGTACAATTCTGTAGTTGTCAAGTCATACATGGATGCCTGGTGCTTGAGCACGCCGTGGCCACTCCATCACACGAGCTTTTCCCGTGCCCTGATGTGGAAAACATCCCCTTGGTGAAGACATTCCTTTTTGTTGATTTCGTACACCTGGTGTCTGTTTTTGAAGTGGCTTGGAGCACCGTCTGAAATATAAACGAGCTGTCTGAAAATAGGCAATACTTCCTCCAGCCTCCCTTCGACAACGCTGAGCGCAAAGAGCGCATGGGACGAGTCGTGGGCGATGTCGCTCACTACGCCGAAGATTAACGTTCCCTGTTTGGTCGAGCCACGCAGGTAAAGACGGAAACCAACTTGCTCTTCCAGTGATGTCCTTGCACCGCGCGCTGGATCACGACTCCATTTGTCAGCAAACTCGAAGTGCAAGATGACAGCACGTGACGTCGCATGCGCTTTCTCGAGCCATGTGGCTCTTCGCTGGGCGTGTCTGATGAAGAAGTGCATGGGGAATGTCATCATCATCAAACATCGTCAGCAATATGTTAACATAAACGGTCATTTTTCCACTGTAAGATCTATTACGTCAGGCGTTCCACAAGGAAGCATATTGGGACCATTTCTTTTTAATTTATACGTTAATGATATAATCAACGTAAATACTAAGGCGAAATTTGTAATTTATGCAAATGACACCACCATTTTATTTTTTCTGCCGAAACCTGTGACTAATTAATTGATATGGCGAACTTTACTCTATTAAATATAAGAGGCTGGGGGGATAGCAACTCACTGAAAATTAACATTAATAAGACGAAAGCACTCATTTTTCGACCCAAAAATAAGTCTCTGGTTATATCGAAGGTGCTCCGCTTTGACTCGTCCCCCATCGAAATCTTTAGTTGTTTCAAAACACTTGGAGTGTTTTTTAGTGAGACAATGAGCTGGGATAATCATATAAACTATATTGTTCCAAAGCTTGCGCGGGTAGTTGCAATCGTAAATCACTACCGATCTGTTTTACCAACGAGCGTTAAATTGCTGCTCTATAAATCACTATTCTATTCCCATTTAACGTAGTGCCTTCTTGTTTGGGGCACATCCACAGTGACTAATTTAGAAAAAAACTGTTTTTGCTGCAGAAAAAAAAATATTGAGAGGAATGTATAACGTGCCATATGACTTTCATTCTGCCGATTTATTTAAGATTTGTAAAATAATAAACATTTATAAATTATATCAGTACAGACTGGTACAAGTTTTAAAAGTGAAAAAAAGGGGGATTGTGTTTAAAAGTGAAAAAAAAAGGAGGATTGTGAAAGACTTCAACACAACGCAGAGAAATGGAGGATGGTCACGCAACGAACAAACTATTGTTATCAAATGTTAAATTTCACATTCCCACATTTACTAAATAGTCTTTGCACTGATAATATTGATTTTGATAGTTTCACTTTCAAGGACCTGCGCTTATATTTTTGTACGTGATTTTTATTTTCATTCTATGTTTTGCACTTGGGTGAACCTTGGTTTGTAGAAATGTCAAGCGTAGATGTGCAACGGTTTCACTGTATACTTTGCCGTTTTTGTATTTTTTTTCGCATGCTTGCAGCTGACCAATGTAAGGGTCCCGAGGACCAGTCAAGCTGCCTACTGCAGCTTTTTTCCTTTGGGCCCCCATCATTTGATGGAAATAAAGGTATTAATATTATTATATATATATTATAGCAAAATTTAAAATGTGGTGTTCTTCGATAGCGGCCCTTTTCAGTTTACGACACTGACTCGTTAACCACAAAATCGCTATATAAATTTGATGAAATATTCTACAGCGCACACACACACACACACACACAAACAAACGCACGCACGCGTACGCACGGAAGAAAAAAAAAAAAAAAAGAGAGATGAAAGGTGTGCTTTGAACGAATATCGTTCCCATCTCCGATAACGGTCCCCAATACTTCCGCCGGGGCCTTTAACCATGCATGATATCCTGACTGTAGTGTCGTTATGGGAGCACCGGAACGATCTGCAATCTCAGAGGGCCAAAGTATACATAATAATCGCATCGCCTCCCTCGTAGGAGAAAAAGAAGTGCAGTGCGAGCCCGCGAAACGAAACGAAACGCTGAGCTGTTTGCGTCTCATCGACTGACGTTCCACGAATATATGCTTTGAACCCTGAGTTCACCCTCCTCACAATCATAATATTTTAATGCGAAAGCATTAAATATCCCATAAAACGGAGCCAGTAACGCCTGTAATCGCAAGAAACAAAACAACAACAAAACAAAAAAGCGAATGAAACGTTTCTTTTTTCATTGGCTCAGCAAAACGGCTCCTAGATAGCCATTGGCGGTCGCTTCACGAGAGCGCGCGCTCGGCCACCGCTCTCGTGTCAGGCGTTGCCGGAGGGGGGTGAAGTGCTGCGGCCGCTTCTGCTTCTCTCGGCACCGAGGAACATTGCGGCGGCGCCTGAGGCACCTATATCGTCGGCGGCCGAAGCCTCGGCAGTAGCAAAAGGTGACCCTCCACGCCAGTACGCCGCAGAAGGACTAAGGGAGCGGAAGAAAGGAATTCATGCTTTCGCATTCACAACTCATTAGAAGTTCTTAGGTGTCCTCGGGATTTGTAATAATAATATTTATATTTATTTCGGCTCCATGTGAAACAAAGGTGGGAACAATTTGCGTAGCTGCACGTCAGTTGCGCTCGCTTTGATAGGAAACTACGTTAAAACGCGCCCAAATGAAGCGAGTTTTTTTTTACAGAAAGCCGTAGAATGCTGAGTGTGCCTTGTATTTGTGTGAAGTGCGGTGATTTAGTGGTTTTTGATGATGCTTATTTTATAATTAAAACCATACCTTCGTAACTATTAACGAAACATATTAATTATTCAAAATAAGGAAGTACCGAACATGATTGATTGTCGTATATATACGCTTTGGCAAAGATTAATAGGATATCAACATTTTCTGTTTCTTTTTTTTTCTTCTGTGCCATGCGTCGTAATAGCAATACATAGCTAGCATTTCGTGAAACACCCTGTATAGCGCAACATACAAGATTGAGCAATACTTAAAGCTTCAACTCAACGCTCCTTTTGATCGAAAAAAAAAAAAAAAGAAGCACGCAAGCAGCGTTTATTGATTGACTTTATGGCGGCTTTGTTCCACAGGCCTGATGATCTTCCTTCGGTGACTCATAGCCCATTTTGCTCCCCCCTTCCATACATTCGCAAAGGTAAATGCACTAACAGCAATTAAGAAAAAAAATAATAAGCACTATACGACACGTAAGTCTTGAGTGCACAGTGCGTGCCGATTGGTATGACTCACTGCAAGTTACAAAGAACAATAAACTGCACTTGAAATGCGAGTCATCCCTCCGATCGGTGTTACATTCCAGCCACATTACCCACGCTCACTGATATGGCAATAAAATTAAGCTTAAATAAAAACAAAATATAATTACGACTAAAACATTCCAGTGAAAAGTATGTATTTTGTGGTAGAATAGCAATTGTTTTGGGGAGGAGATGGATCACATACTGCAGATTGATAGAAATAATATTTCTGAAAACAGCTTCATATATGCTCATGATAGCGCAGCCCAAAGCTTTTCTATAAGGCGATGGATAGGCTCATTATTTAATGAATATCGTTACCCTCGGTGTCTTTTAAACTTGATAATAGGGTCATGATTATTGGGCGTATATCTTCGCAATATCAAGAAATCAAGTTTGAAATTGGTAGGGATCGTAACACCACACAACTACATCACGTCAGATCTATGGTGTTTAAAGGGGCACTGAAACGAAATTCTAGCGCCTACTTTATTGCAGTGATGGAAGCGACATTTGACCTTTTGTAGCAAGTTTTAAATCAGGCAAAATATTGGTTTGGAGCAGCGACTGACGTTTTTGGAGCAGATGCCAACGTCTCTCAACATATCACTTGGTAATTAAAAAGAAAAACAAAGTGATTGCATCGCTAAGTGGAACCGATAGCCTTGTTTTTAAAACTCAGCTTCACTTACGATAGGACTTATAATACAACAGAACAAGGCTTCATTTACAGTAGGTATTAAAAACAAAATAGTCGAAAAGTAAAGCATATAGGGCAAGACTTCAGTTGAGATAAAGCCCCCCTGTTTACCTTTTACATACGGTAGTTCATTTAGCCTGTAAATATAATTCCTGTAAAATGAAAGCAATAATGGCGCTAAAATAGTACCCCCACCTTTCCTGAACCTACCTAACTCCAGATTCTAATGCCATAAACTGCAAAAGCGACACTGCGCTTTAGCAGCATTGGAAACAAAGTTCAGTTAACGTTCGCTGCCCATCAACGCCGCCCTAAAAAAAAAAAGAAAAAAAAATAGAGGTCATTTTACAGTTAAGACCAAAGAAGGTCGACCCGTAATAGTACTGAGCATGATTTTCCGAGCCAACTGCGCTAACCCAGGAGCCTCCCCACGTCAGCTGCCGCTCCTATAAAAGGCTGCATGGTGTGAGGCGGTGAAGCTTGACGCAAGCGGCGCGCAAGAGTTACGGCACCCTGTAGTTATGGCATAGACTAGGCATGTGGCAGACATGATAATTCTTTCCACTTTTAGCTCCTGGGCGTTTTCAGATAAGATAACCATGTCCTGTGACCATTTTTAATTTTGATGAAAAAAAAAATATTTTGCTGGCTCCATGCCCGGGAGAATAAAAACAATCCTTGTTTTGGGAAAAGAAAATTGTCTTTGCGGAAAAAATTTGTAAGCCACCTCTCAGTCACGTGCGCGTTTTGCGTATCGTGCGATGTTGGCATTTCGGTCGGCTTCCCCCCAAAAGAACTGTTTTTGCTACGGCCTAGAAATATTTACTGACAAATTAGGCATAGGAAGGATTGATAAAAAGTATTACCACCGAGTATTAGGGTCGTTATTTTGAGAAACAAAATAACAAATACGGCACACTAAGCAATAACGCTCTGGATTAAAGACTTTCTTTTCTCCGTATCTAAAAAAGCTAAGGTTTTCAAACTTTACCAGTGTGTATATAAGTAGTTCATCTGTGCATTAAATGTCATTGTCCTGGTTAGCGGGGGAAATTTACAAGAATTGCTCACACTGGGGCATTTAACTAAAAATGCATTGTTTTCAAAACCATTAAAAAAATGCCATCTTTAATTTTCTTTAAACTCTCCGAAATTAACATATATAATATGTACCAACAGAATCTGCAAAAAAAAACAAAAAAACATAATGCAATATTTTTGTGGCTTTGAAGTTATAAAGCGAGAAATAGGGCCATATTGACGAACGCGGTTGCCATAAATGGGGCGCGCACATACCCATTCTTCACAATTTCATTATTATTAAAAAGCGTAAAAATGCTACGGGGTGGTCAGGAAAAGACAAATTGACACCGCAAAGATGGATGGTAATTTTGAAGGGGAGACTTTTAATACATTTTCGTACAACCGACCCAAAAATTCCCATGGGCCGGAGCGACCGAGGGGTGCGGGTTGGAGGTAACGCGTTACTAGTAACGACGTTACTGGTAATGCGTTACATTTTTCGCGAACGCAGTAACGTACTCGTTAGTATTCGGAATGACTAACGAGTAAAGTATTTTCGTTACTTTTTTACGGTATCGGCTATCAAATTACGTTACTCGTTACTTTTGACCAAAACTGGTGAAATACATTAGGTATTTGGGAAAAGGTCACGACGCCTGATTTAACGTTTAGAATAGCAATCTTTTTCATAAAACTGGAGACGTTAAGGAATCTAAATTTAGGTCACTAAGCTCAATGGAGGATCTAGCTTCTCTGCTCGAGGGGCAACTACTTGCGCTCGAGCACGCAATGCCAGTCTTGTACACGTTACTAAAAAAAGTAATCGATTACAATTACTATTACTCTTGGCTAAAAAGTATTCGATTAGATTACTTGATTACTCGACGGCAAAAGTAATTGGACATTACTTAAAGAAGTAACCGTTACTTTTCCGATTACTTTTGTGTGTGAAGACACATCTTTAGCGCTCATAACAATGAACTACCTCCAACCTATATTTCACATTTGCACAAGTATTGAAGAAGAAAAACTGGTTCCCTCTTCGTGGTCGTTGCACCTTCACAATGCGGACACAAGCATAGAATTCGTTTGGAGTAGGGCGCACATGAAGGCACTCTTGTTTGGAGAAGTTTAATGATTTGGGCGTTCGCCAGTGTGTGTGTGTGTGTGTGGGGGGGGGGGGGGGGGGGGAGCGGAGGGGGTTCTAGATCTTGTTAAGCTTGAGCAAGGGTTGTCGCTCAACGTTTGCGTCGCTCATTTTATTATTCACATGTGGATGAGCTCGCATGTTATACAAAAGAGCAGCAGCTCCAGGATTTGAAACGGATCATGTGTAGTATCCATTAGCGGAAGAGATCGCCCCTACCACTTCTCAACTCGAAACATTGCTTGTCACAAAGACCACGTAGGGGAAATGGGGAAATATTTCAACTGGCTTTGTTATATTTTGCATCCGCTTTAGGCATTCTTCGGTTCTGGTTCTCCTACGGGCTGCGAGTAGGTAGCCTAAGCAGGATTTTTTTTATTTTTTTTTTATTTCTGTGTGTGTGTGCGTGAGGGGGCTAGTTTGAATAAAGGACTTACAAAGCTACATTCTGCTCCCTCAAACTTCGCCCTGAATGGCCTTTGTCACGCACTGTGGCTTTCCTGGGGCTTCCCACTCCCAGTCCCAGCTCGAAAAAAAAACAAAAAAAACGGACATTCCACAGAAACTGTACATAGAAAGGGATTGAAGAAAACTTTGGTTGGGGCTAGTTGGTTCATATCGATTAAAAGGTTAAAAGGCGCGAACAAACAGGACGAAAAAGACACACGTACGACACGGACAGGCGCCAACTTCCAACTGATTTATTGAAACACGAATCATCGTCAAACTTGAACCCAATCGCCTATACACATGCAACTGATAAAAAAATTTTATCGTTCATTACACACATCCTTCAAGAAACACAATTTTTTTGGTTAACAGATAAAGAGATGGCATGCTTACGCATCTGTCGGCCGCTTTGTGTATAGAGAAAGCTTCGATTAGTTCTCTTTCCATTTTTTCATTCCCTTTCTTGATAAACCTTGTGCGCTCAAACAAAGGTTCGCACCCACATCGTTTGCAGTGCTCCGCAAGATGCCCACCTGAATTATTGCGTACGGCAAGCTTGTGTTCGCGCGCTCTTTCATTAAAGCATCGGCCGGTCTGACCGATGTAAACTTGGCCGCAACTAAAAGGAATCTCATAAACTACCTTAGTCACGCATTCGGTGTATCTTGTTACATGTTTTTTTGAGCACACTACAAACTTTCGTTTTGTCATCGCGGAGCATATCTTTGAAAGTTTGCACGGAACTGAGAAGACTACGTTAACCCTGTGTCTAACAGCTATCTTTTTTAAATTGTGGGACACTTTGTGCAAATATGGTATCACCTGCACTGGCATCTTGTCGCTTTTTTCACGACTTTTGTCAACACCCTCCCGTTTAATCTTCTGTAGGAGCCTTTCACACACACTTGTCACTAAGCTCTTCGGGTAACCGGCCCTCATCAAGCGTGCAACCTGCTGATCAAAGCTGACCGGCAGTCTATGCTGGCAGCTTTTTGTAATGGCTGCGTGAAGGCAGGTGTTTGCAATCCCCCGTTTTGCGAGCTTTGAGTGGGCACTGCTAAAAGAAAGGAGGCCTTTCTATAGTTCGTGGATTATAACTCCAGCACAAATGATCCTAATTAAAAAAAGAGCTGTAAATCTAGAAACTGAATACTGCCATCAATAGGCATTTCCCAAGGGAAGTTCAGTCCGCCGGACAGTGACCTAAACAGATTAACAATTTTTGCCACGTCATTTTCCATACAATTCGCTGTACATTGCCCCAAAATAACCAAAAAATCATGCACATAGCGGAAGATCTTGACCACATTCATCCCGTCAAGAGCCCCCGATATGCGCTTGTCCATGGCAGAAAGATAAATGTCACACAAAATTCAGGTGGGCATCTTGCGGAGCACTGCAAACGATGTGGGTGCGAACCTTTGTTTGAGCGCACAAGGTTTATCAAGAAGGGGAATGAAAAAATGGAAAGAGAACTAATCGGAGCTTTCTGTATACACAAAGCGACCGACAGATGCGTAAGCATGCCATCTCTTTATCTGTTAACCAAAGAAATTGTGTTTCTTGAAGGATGTGTGTTATGAGCGATAAAAATTTTTTACCAGTTGCATGTGTTTAGGCGATTTGGATCGAGTTTGACGATGATTCGTGTTTCAATAAATCAGTTGAAAGTTGGCGCCTGTCCGTGTCGTACGTCTCTTTTTCGTCCTGTTTGTTCGCGCCTTTTAACCTTTTAAAGGGATTGACCTCGCTTCCTACAGCTCCGCAAAAATCTTTCTTTTTTCCGTTCGAAAAAAAAGCAATTTTATTTTTGTCATTTCAGAAAAAAAAGGCGTATGCCCGGGGGGGGGGGGGGGGGCGTGGGGGGGGGGGGGGGGGGGGGGGGTCCCGTGGAAAAATAGTAACGGTTAAGGCCTGACCACACTAGCGTAAACGGCGCCGCCGGTCGGCGCCACCGGGCGGCACCGCCGTCCGGCGTCCCAACGCGAGGAGTCCACATTGTCCTCCGTTTTGCGGGCGTCACGTGACAGCACTGGCTCTCGCGATCGCGCGCGCACCTCTCTCGGATTTCCCGCTCTTTCGTCGTCTGCTCTTCGGTAAATATTTCCGTTTTGGCTCTCATCTTTCGCATGTAGCAGCATCGAAACTGCACTCGCTGCCTACATGGTAGGTGTCCATGATGACCTGGTGATCAGCGTGAATGTGATAATCCTAGCCTGCTCGTTAATCTTGCGACGTCGCCGCGCTCTGAAGGGAAGGAGGCGCAGGTTCTGGGTCCGGCCGAGTTGCTTCTACCGAAACACCGAAGGACAGGTCAGTGCTTTGCTGCCCCGGCGGCGCGCCAGAGACAAAGGCTACTTTCGAAAGTGTCACCAAATCAACACGACATCCGTCACAGCACAGACGACATGCCATGGAGAAACTCACATGTAATTCCGAATTCCTCTCCTATAATTTCCCAGCGGTTGTTTTAGCGTCATTATCTAGGTAGTCTGGATGCGTCTTGTCATATAAAAAGGGAAACAGTCACACAGTTTCAAGGAACCGCTCCGTTGCGGAAGGCGTCGGGGGGAAATAGGGATAGCAGACGACACGAAACACGTCCTTCGGAACGACGCGCGGCGGAGACCGGTTTGAGCGTTGCCATGGCATCGCGACGTCACTATCTACGCCACCTCCCATTGGCCCCTCTCTTCTGCGGCGAGCGGCGGCGCGCTCTGAACCGTGCAAGGAGCGGTTGGCTTTGCGGCGCCGTCCGGCGTCCTGCTGAAGCCGAAAACTGGTTTCGGTCGGCAACCGGCAGCGCCGACCAGCGCCGACCGTCACGCCGTTGGCCTCCACGACGCCAATGTGGCCGTGCCTTTACAAGTAATTTTATGACTTCAAAAAGTAATCAGATTACTCTTGTGATTAGTGCCTAATAAAAGTAATCAACTGATTACAAAATTACTCCAAAAAGTAATCGATTACAAGTAATTTGATTACTTGTAATGCGTACGGTACAAGTCTGAGCAATGCCCAGGCAATGCCGTATCTTGCTGCTAAGACTTATGAACCTTTGATTTCCTAAAACGGTGGTTTCCACTGATCAGTCCCCGTCCATCTCAAAATCCTGCACAAGCTTATTGCTGCAGAGAACCGGCATCCGCCACAGTAAACTTAAAAAAAAAAAAAAACTTTCTGACCAAAAGAGACATCCGTTAAAAGGCGACTCGCTTCTCGAAGGCGAAGAAAACCTTCGGCTACCAGCAAATTCCGTTCGTCCTCCTTTTTTTTTTTTTTATAGAGGTAAAGTCACCACCCACAAGACTTGAACGAACGACTTCGTTACAGTCCCCTCCCCTCCCCTCCCTCCTCTTCCCCCTCTGCTTTGCGCAGCAGAGGTGGACAGCGGGGGGGGGGGGGGTGGGGGGGGGGGGGGGGGGGGGAGGTGGCGAAGTATATGCTCGTTTCTCTAGTTACAAAACAAAATCCTTTGCGGAATTTTTTACCATCGCTCTCCCCCTCGCTGCCTGAAAGTTCCTGACCCACTTTTGTACACAGAAGAACCTTTCGCTTGATTAGTCTTTACTTCACTAAGGTCACAATAAAAAAAAATGTTTTAAACCTGGAAAGAAAACTTACAAACACGAAACCTTTTTTTTTTTTTTTTTTCGCAGAATAACTAAGAGCTACTGCTGGTAAGAGGCAGCAAGTGATTATAACCAGTGTGCTGGTAACCGGTGTCCTGTTCCACATAGTGAAGTAAATCAGTCTCTGGTAATAGTATGAACCGGACGGTTACTAAAAACGGCGTAAAGATGAGGGGTGTTGCTTGGCTGGTTGTGTTCCAGCAGTCCCTGTTCGCATGCTGTAGTTTATAAAAGTCGATAAGCTGCTTCGCGCATCAAAGACGTCTAGTTCTAGCTTAAAAAAAGCACATCAAGGTGAGTACGTTTCTCGATTTTAATTAGTTTTCTCTTCAGCCCGCTTTTCACAATGTTCACAGATCGCGGTTATTTTTAGAACTTGCTGATGCTTCACTGCCCTCGTTGCTCTATGCCAGTGCTAGCGCTCCCAGAACTTCTTAATAAGTTCATTAACGCATTCCGCCAACATGTCGACCATGGTCATAATCTAATATATTAAGCAGGTGGGCTAATATTGAATAGTTTTCTTTTTCAGGAGACCGAAGGCATGTTTGTAAGCGAACACATCTCTGCCAAACATATGTACTCGAACATAAAAGTAACGTAAAAGTAACGTTCGTTACTTTTGAGAAGTAACGGTACCGGTATGTCGTTACGTTTGTAACAGAGTAACGTAGCTCAATAACACGTTAATTTTTACCAAACTTACGAGTAACGCTATTTCGTTACTTTTTTTCGATAACGGGCACAACACTGGGTGCCACCCAGTAACATGCTTCGCGGTGCCTGTTTAAACAGCCGGCGTGTATAGCGTCTCCGTCTACTCAACATAAAGGAAGCAACCGGAGCGACTTTGCAAAAAGATCACGCTACAACCTTGCCGGTAACATGATATAGGAGGTAAGATGCGGCAGAACCTGAACCTGCGCTGCTTGTCCGCCACCGTAAAAAACCGAGAAAAAAAAAATTGACTGATATTGTGTGTATCGGGCGTTTTCAGATAGGATCGAAAGACCATATCCGGTCGATATTTTTTTTTTCTCATTTTTTACCAAATATATAGTTTACTTGTTGTGGAACCGAAAAAAACATATTCGAACATTTTTTGCGGAAAATAAAATTTCTCTTGAGGAACGAAAATCACGAAGTCGCTGTCGGTATACGTACACGTTTTTGCGACTTGCGTGAAACCGTCCCTCCGGATATCTATATAAAAAAAAAAAAAAAAACTGTTGTCGCCTTAGGTTTTATATGTTTTATGCAGAGACTGTACATAAAATAAAATGAGGTAAACATGTATTTTCGATTACTAAGCAATTCAGAGCTTTATGGATCCGGATCTTAAAAGACTGGAAATTCAAAATTTTTAACATGATTTGGACGGGTTTGTTTAATATTCGCATAAATTGTCATTGAAATTGAGAACGATAACCTTTCTAAAAAAATACACTCAGATGTAGACAGGTTACCGATTTTGCAATAATTGGAAAATCAGTTTAAAATGAAGGCCATCTTAATTTTTCTTCTACTTTTCACAGATCAAGGCTCATAATGTGTCCTATCAGGCCCTTCAAAAATGCTTTGCAATATTTTATATTTTTGAATTTACAAGGCGCTAAATATACAGAATTTCCGTAGCGGGAGTGGAGAAAAGTAGGACGTTGCCGATTTCAAACAAGGGCAAGAAAGTGTTCGAAAAATGTAGGAAGTCTGTGAAGAGAAAGCACTGTGACAGGAGTTCATGAAAAATAAGAATTCATTCATAAGATTACAGCTGAGCTTGAAGCATGCACAAGCCAACAATTTAAATACAGATTTCTCGGACCAGTGAATTTCGAAGCCTACTCTTCGTAGGGAGGCTGGGATGCTGACGATCGCGTTTAGATTGGTAAGAAAGAACACATGTTTAAAGTGGTACAATTGAAACGAGTTTAATAAATCAAGGTCCTGTGCGCACATTCGGCGCTTGTAGCGTGCATTCTTTCTGCCGAACGGTGACCTAGCTGAGTCGGTCACGGCGCTCTCCTGGCACTCCGAGGAGGAACATTTTTTTCCCATTTTGCCTGTAGCGATCACTGTTCGTTTCTTCTCAGTGGCAACGAAAGCTCGCGACATCGATCTGCTTTTCGCAGCCATAGGAGACTTTACTTTCAAAGATATATCTTTTCTGCGTCTACTGTTCTTGCTAAAACAGCTGTGGTTGCGAAGTGTCGGATGCACTTTATTGTGATAATTTTATTGACTGTCGCGAACTAGAGCCCAAAAGGTGTTGCTCCAAGTACCTTTATTGCGCTAAGTGGTTTCATCCTAGAACTTTTATGTCTAGTCATGTCATTGATTTTTATGCCATTCTGTTTGTGACAGCCACAATAAAACGTTGTCATTTACTTTCAGAACTAGTGCTATCTTCATCTATTATAAGGCCCACCCTTGAAGCATGAACTATCACAACCACAAAGGGCCATAGTACCTTCCTTTAGGAGGTAAAAGTGATCCCACCAAATGTACACACAACCTGTAATAAGGTGGTGAACTGGGCCAGTTGGTTGGCGTTGTACATGATGGGGAAAACAGTTCAGAAAGCGCGGACTACGAAGTCTTCGTAGTCCGCGTTTTCTGAGATGTTTTCCCTATCGTGTACATTGAACCCCAAAGAGGATCATAGTTCCCTCCATAAGGGAGCAAAATTTGAAACTAGGGGCGTGTACTATTGCCCCCAAACTGGGGCAACTGTTCCCTCTATATGGAGCTAAAACCAGCACCCTGTAGCAGGTGCTGTTGCCTCCAAAAGGAGATAAAAGCAGCCCCTTCAGATCTGTCGTCTTACCTCTGAAGGGGAGTGAAGTTTCCCTCTAAAGGAGGTAAAACCTGACCTCAAAACGGTGAAGTTTTAACCCCAAAAGGAACTAAGGTCCCTCCAAAAGGAGGCAATGTTGCACCCTAACCCAGGGGGTAAGTCTGCACCCTCGTTGCAGGGGGTATACGTTACCTTCAAAAGGGATTGCCCTGTGTGCAAGTCGGTACTACAGTACCCTTTTTTTTTAAAGAGTGTAGAGGAAGTCAATGGTAACGATCAGTTGGCTAATTAAGTAAAATTTGTTAATTAACTTCTAGATCGCAGCTCTTAGGCGCCCGTTTCCGGCTTGAGCGGCGTCGCCGTCGGCGTCGGCGTAACCGCGCGGTGCATTATGGGACGCGTGACGTCACTGATGACGTCATCAGTGACGTCACTGATAAAGTCATCGGCATCGTCACTGATGACGTCATCAGTGACGTCACTGATGACGCCATCGACATCCACATCGTCATCGGCATCCGCATCGTCACTGATGACGTCATTACACTCTAAATCTCTGTTGCGAATATATAGCGAATAAAAGCGCTCGTAGCGAATATATTCGCTACAACAGCGATAAAACGTCGGCTTCCACAGTCCTGTATTCGCTACAGACACAAAAAACGAAATTAACAACAAAATGTCGAGCAACCTAACATACAAAAAAAGGTACGTAGCGAATGAATCCATCAAAAAAGATACAATTCTTTCGTAGCGAATATTTTTTCCCCGCGCTGTAGCGGCAAGCATTTTTCAATAGCTCGGTAGCGGATGAATCTCAGAGCGCATAGCACAAAGCCTAACTTGTGCTCGAAAACGAAGAACCAAAGTAAAATCTGCGACCAATCGTTCTTTCTTTTGGCTTTTTTTTTTTTTTTGTTTGCTTTTGTTTTTGAATCTATCACCGTACCGTCGGAAAAGGGAAGAGGGAGAAGGATCGGGTGACGAAGGGTTGGCTGTAAAAAGAAAACCTCAAACCGACATTAAAAAAAAAAAAAAAAACACGCTACAACACGAAGTCGGTCCTGGGAAAACGCCAGCCAATGGGAAGCCATGAATTTTCAAAAGCGCAGGAGATGTACCAAAAGCGAGAAGCGTTATTCAGACAAAAGGAGCTATAATGGAGGTAACAAGTGTTGACCACCGCGGCGCTTTGCGCCGTGATTGTGCTGAGTGTCTGTGCAAGCGCTTCGTTAGAACGGTGGAGTTAGTTCAGCTTGCCCCGTGCAATGATTGCTGGCATCGTCTGGTTTCGCACAGCGAATCGGGTAAGTTTTCAGAACTCATTCTTTTACCTCTGATTTTGCAAGTATGTTTGTATAAATGAACTGCCTTCTCGTTTAGCGACGGTCTGGCGGATATAAGTAATTTAAGGTGGGGTGAGAGTTTGAAAGTGATACTTACAAAATGACTTATAAAATTGTAATAAAATAAGCAAAGTTAATGAAAATTACTACATATCTCCTGGATAATATTTCGATTAAGAAAACAATTAAAATAAAAAAAAATAATTGAATTAATTTTTTATTATTTATTTTTTACATTTGTACCTTTTTCAAGACAATTACTTATCGCAGAATTCTCAAATTCGGTAGGCCGAAAGCTACGGTACCCCTACGTTCCTGGAACTAGAAGTTATTGTTTTCGTTGAAAAGATAATGAGAAAACATTTTTTTTTTTTCATGTTTGGTAAAATAAAATCGCGACCTTCCAGTGCTTTTTGTTTAATAAAAAAAAAACACAAACCAAAATCAACCATTGACTCTAGTTCCAGCGAAGCTCAAGATGTGAACACAGCCATCCTAGAAAAATCATTGAAGTAGACTAAATAGGTTTTGTAAAAAAGGTACATGAATGACAAAAATTTATGTTCCGAAGAAAAAATACTTAAAGAAAATAGAAAGAAAAAAATCATCAAAACATTCCAGGATTGTAGTCTTTTTCTTGGGCAGCGTCACTGTAGCCTTTCTCTTTGTTTCTTTTGTCTTTTTTGTGCTGTTTGGCCTCATCTGTAAGCTTGTAGTTTACTTTTCCGTTTCCGTTTCGAGTCTATTGATGTCAGTGTAGATACACACAGGGGACCAGGGGTGGCACCTAATTGCTTCAACACTTTGATTCGTGACATATTTCCATAATTGTAGAAGGGGATGGCGTCGTCAACAACTGTCTGAACAGTCTTAAAGCTACCAAATGTAGTTTTTGGGCATCTGGCCCATATCATTTCGTTGAGTGCCTCGTTAGCGTTTTGTGTTCTGCCATGAAGACACCACCTTGACTCCACCAGTCCGCTGATGCACAATGAAGCGTGGCTATTACAGTGCGCACAAACCAAATGTTCTTTTAAAAAACCAAACAAGATACGGACGTCGACAAGGCGGTATCCAAGCACACTGTCATTGTCAGCAGTTGCTTCAAACGAACCATTCAAGTCTTTTTTCGAAGATGAGGCACATGGCTGGGGCCGTACCTTCTTTGTAGGTCTGTCCGACGATTGTAACTGTCCGTAGCGATTCACATGAAATTTCCCCTTTGCTGTCAGTCGTTGTCCTCTTCCCATTGGTAATATCAAAGAAAACACAGCAGTACAATGTTCACGGTAGCATCAAATACGCTTCGAAGCTCGAACTAAACGCTTGAACGTGTCTACCGCCAATTTCACCGCCGTTCAAACGTGCTACAAAGAAACCCCTAGTGACTGAAAAATGTACTAGCTACAAGAAGAAAACCATGAAACCGAAACCGAAACTCTTGTACACACAAAACGAGATTTTCGGTGTGAAATGAAACATTTGTGGAGTTTTCCAGAGCCGCTCTGGAGTTTTCGTGAGACCACGCCCACTTTTTTGCTTACACAGAACATGAAAGAAGGCATCAAGAAGCATTTTCCGCATTACTAATCCCCACATGTTATATATGGTTTGAAAGCTAAGGAAACAGGCTATCAAAAGAAAGCAAAATTTAACAACAGGATTTTTTGACCAAACAAAGTCTCACCCCACCTTAACTCGAAACAGAAAATTTAATTAAGCAATAACTTGTGGAGTGTTCTGGATTCCGTTCGCGCTTGTGGAAATGAAGTGAACTAACTGAACCTGTTTTAAAGTGGTGCTAGGTGGTGCCATCAGTCATCGCCATGTCGTCGATGCGCGACGTTTTTTCGATAGATTGTTTTATCGAAAAGCTTTTCGCGTTCGTTTCGTCGACACTCCTCGCGACGGTTCGTCGCAAGGTGTGTCGACGAACCGCCGCGTTTCGTGAGCAGATATCTTCCTGCGACGAAGTGCCGTAGCAGGATATGTTTTCACTAAATGAGGTTCCACGAAACCATGCAGTGCCGACGAAACGTGTGTCCATGAAAACTAGTCCACGAAACTCAGTCCCACGAAACGAGTTTTGATTAAACGATAGGGACCCGTTTTAAAGCGTGTCCAGTGGTCCGCACGGCCTGGAAAATTGAGAGTTCGTTGTCTTCATAACTGCGTGAACCCGTTGACTGAGAGAGAGAAATAGAAAGAGAGATACGTCTTTATTGTGCCAATTCCGGCTTAAAGGACACATGCAAAGAAAAAAAATTTTTTTTTTTAAACAGCTTAGATGGAAAAAGGATATCATAAAACGATTTTACAACGAAGAAAAAAAATTTTTAGAGCTATATTTACGGCGCTATCGAATTTGTAGCTGGCGCCCGCGGGCGCCGCGGAAAAGTGGCCCTTATTTATCACGTGACGGGCCCATATTTGTCACGTGGTGCTCGCGCTCTTTCGGAAGCTTCCTATGGCCTCTAAAAGTAACTTATTCATCTTTGTTTGAAGTATAACAAAAAAACTAAGTAACTTTTAGAGCCCAAAGGAAACTCCTGAAAAAGCGCAAGCAGACGTGATCGACCTGTGCGCCGGTCAGATGACGGCGGCGGCGCCCCGAACCAGACGAACTTCTGCGGCGGCGGCGACGGCGGCGTGGAGAAACGCGTTGAAGCGGCGTTCGCACAACGCTCAGCGTGCGGCGGCGGCGTCGCTTTACGGCTCGGCGACGCAGGGCGGCGGCGCGCGGGTCTACCACGTGACCAGCGGCGGCTCCAGCGGGCGCCAACTACAAATTCGTATAGCGCCGTAAATATAGCTCTAAAATTTTTTTTTCTTCGTTGTAAAATCGTTTTATAATATCCTTTTTCCATCTAAGCTGTTTAAAAAAAATGTTTTTTTTCTTTGCATGTGTCCTTTAAAGGGATGAATGGCTACGTTGGGGTGTCTAGGTCAAAGTCCTTAGACCAGGGGGGTAAAGGTGGGTGAGGAGGAGTGGCAAATCCCGTGCGCCGACACCCGGGGTACTGTATCCGGGGTCCCGAGTGAAAGATCGCGAAAGAGAGCGACAGAACACGAGAAAAAGAAAGCAATGTTGCCAGCTGAAGGACGACAGTCGCAATGGTAATCGCGAAGACTGAAAACTCTCAGCAAATATAAACAGTGATAATTTAACGTTGTAAACTAAATTCTGAGCTATTCTAATGCTTATAAAAACCAATATACTCATTACGTTGCATTAACTTCCCTTCTGTCGAAATCTCGGAAATCTGGTGCTTGCGCGGTTTCGTATTCCTCGGCCGCGCCCTCTCGCGCCCCACCCGCGAAGTCGGTTATCTGGTTTAGTTTAGCGTTGACGCGAGGCCGTACATCTGCGCGCTATGCAAAAAGAAAGCTTCGAAAGGAACGTGAATACCTTTCCACCGGTAAGTTCGTGGATTGTTGAAGTTCGTGAAATCGAATGCTGTCGACGAAACTTCGCAGAATAAATGGTATGAGAGTCGAGACTCCCTTTCCGGAGGTGCGATCGGGGATAGCGAGGCTTCGGTTGCTATGGTAACCATGTTTGGGACCCCGAGGGTCTGCCTGCATGCTCCGCCGCTTGCGGCAGCCAGAATGCATGGGAAAATGGCGGACCTTTTCCTCTAGAGTTAGTATATGATCTCTATGCCTTAGACACCCTGGATATGTGCTCCAAGAGCGGCTCTGTCCAAGAGGTGACGCTGGGAGGGCTTACAGTGTAAGCGGTCAGTGAGCCATTCCTTCCAGGTGGCGGGGGTAGGGAAAGTGTATGTGTGTGTTGGGGGGGGGGGGGGGGGGAGAGAGAGAGAGAGAGAGAAAGAGAGAGAGGAGGGTTGGGGAGCGTGGGCAGTTCCAGAAGATATGTTCAGAGGTAAAGTGGGTAAAGCAGGATGGGTGTCCGGGGAGGTTGAGGATGCGGTGCATCCAAACGCGATGATAATGGGCGCGTTAAGTTAACGCGCTCGAGCGCGCTCCAGCGGTCAGAGTGCACTCGAGCTAAACTAAACGACATCGTCTCACTTCCGGTGTACGGTTTCAGAGCGCGCTCCGCGAGCTCCGTCGTCGGAGATGGTGCGCGAGAGCTCGAATAGGTTGGTTTCCGGTGAGATGGTGAGATGACGGAGTTTCCGCTCTCGCGGTCAGTCTCGCGGTGGTTTCACGGGTGTTTCACCGGTTTCACGCTGTGGTCTCACACGAGATCGAAGAAACATCAAAACACATGCGTTTTGTGCTCCGGGCCGGGCTGCCGGGCCACTCTGGACCAGAGGCGCCGTGTGTGCGCAATCCCTGGCGAGCGAGATCGTTTCTGAACGCTCTGAGGGTGCCACCGTGCTCACCTCACCAAACCTCGCCGACCGCTACCGCAGCTACCGCACCAACCGAACTCCGCGGTCGAAAGGCTCCGGCGCAGCCGGGAACGGCACCGAGGTAGGAGCTGCTCGTTCTGCGCTACCATGCGGTGCTCGGAGCTCTCGGCGTCGTTCGTGCTTGCGCCGAAGCCTTTAGGGACTCTCTCGGACGCGCAAGTCGCGCCTGCTTGGATGCGTGGATACTTCGACGGCGATCACTTGGCAACTCGTGCCATCGTTCCGTCATCGTGGGAAATAAATAAAAGAAAGGTGCTGGTGTAGACAGGTGCATACATCCTTCAAATGCTTGTCGAAGTTCTTCATGTTCTTTACGGCAATTTCAGGATCAGGCGAGCCGATGAATTCGGCCATTCAGCCGTCAATCTTTAAGGCTTTGGGGAATTCAGAAGACGTTCGGCGTACCTTTAATTGCCGCACCAACAGCGTGCAGCACAAATACAAGCTCTTGCTGTTGCCGCCGTCTCTGCGCACTTATTTCATCGAGGTCGTCGGCTAACAAACACTTTTTCGACGTTTCGACGAGACGGGAGCCATGTTTAAGCGCTCGCCGGAAAGCCGGAACCGGAAACGTTAAAAAATAGGCGTCTTATGGCGCCTCGGTACCAAAGTGCGCCGTTAAAGGGGCACTGACAACCCAAAGGTCGTATTTTTTTTTATTGTCTAAAACGATGCAACTTGTAGTCATAGACACGCAAAAAAAACCGCATCGCGAAAAAAAATTTTCCCGCGAGCGCGCGCGCCTTTTTAGTTTTGGTATTTGTATTTCCCGCGGTCACCTCCTCGCTTCTTTTGATCGGTGACGTCAAAAATCAGGAAATTTAGAAGCTTTGTAGGTGCCATTTCTATAACATTTAATAACAGCCATCATAAAACATGTTTTTTAACGCAATTGCGAACGCACTACGGCCCCTCTTTTTGAAATACCAGAAATCAGAGTTCGGTGTGATGTTGCTTCCTAGATTTGTACCCTCCCTCGGAAAACTTGGCAGCGCCCGTTGGCGAGTCGGAGAAAGACCGGTTTTTTCCCGCCGGCGCCTTTCTATCCCTCACCTCCTCCTCGGTCGGGGTCGCCGTGACAACGGCGGATGTCCGAAAGAAAGTCGAGTCGCAGGAGACCGCAAAATGTGACTCACTGCACTGGCGCGGACCGCGCGGGAACTTCAAATTCGGCATTTGGAAATTGTTTTTTTAATTCACAAATACTGAATTTTAAAGTTTCAAATTTTGAGGGTAATGTCCCGGCATCGTTTTCAATCGTTTCGGATAATAAAAAAAAATATGATTTTGGTGTGTCAGTGCCCCTTTAAGCTACGCTCCGAACCCGCGCTGCCCGCGCGCTCGACCAGCTCGACTTTAGCGCGCTCGAGCGCAGATGTCCGGAGTCTGGAGCTCACTAACTTAACGCGCCCAATCTAATCATCCGCGTTTTGTCGCTGCTAGCTTTGCTCCTGCTGTACGAGTGGTAACTTGGTGCGCCCCGGAGTTTCCCGGAAGGTTCAAGTCGTTCTAAAAAAAGTTGGTTTAGTGGTTTTCGATGAAGCTCGGTAAGTTTCTGATGAGAACCATATGTCTATTTTCATTAACTAAAAATTAATTAACGGATTTTAATTATTCAGCCGCCTTATCGCAAAGATTAGCCACCCACATAATGTCCCCCTGGCCGAACTCACCTGCACAAACCATATAAATGTAACTTTCACGCCTTTAAAAAAAAAAAAAGTAAAACTTAAATAAAAAAAACACTTCGTATATATATACATATCCACAACGCCACCAAACTGCAGAATATCGTGTTTTCAAGGACACGCACAGAACCCACATCACAAACAAAAAAGAAGGGTTATTAAATAAAACCATTCGCTGAGCTAGACACGTCTACCCTCTTCCTTTTCCCACCTCTGTAAAATGTTTTCCTCCACCTATGCCAGTCTCGGGTTAATTTCACCGTGGTTACCTTCGACATTAAGTTCCCTAACAAAACGTCGGCTGCATATCTGAAGCTTCCTTGACACCGTTTCAAATGTTCCAGTTGTTGTGAGCAGTTAATAACAGTTCACGAAAGAGATCGAAAGCTCATATCTTTTCTTTTTGAAGAATGAGATACTAGGGAAATGTCGAGAAACTGAACCGTGGGCCGAAATCACGTGATATAGGGCTTCTAAACAAAAATGTTTATTCTCTTAAACTCTGACAAACGAGCTTTTCAGAATATTACGGGATGTAATAGTGAATTTTTTTATGATTTTCATGGTCTTTTTTTCTACTTGTGTTTCCCTAGCTTGCCCTTGAGCTGGAACTGCAATTCGGAAAGAAAATGACTGAAATGAAAAGAGAATAATGCAAGTGCTCGCGGTGTTTCGGCGAGACTAAGGAAATGAATCCAGCTCGTTTGTCAGCATCGCCAAGCATTTGAGGCCTCCGAAAACCGGTTTGAACTCATCAGTCTGGTAAATCGCATTGTTCGCTATTTAGTTTAAAAAATAATTATTATATATTATGAATCGACTCAGCCTTGTCAATATTATTTAGCATACGGTGTAAGTGAGTGTGAATATTCATTCGTTATTGCAGCTAGAATGTCCAAAGGGCAACGTCGTGGAACCTGGGACGAAACTCTTTCTTGGCACCGACCGAAAAGTCAGCTGGTGTTCAAGCGACCAAAAGATCATCCTCAAGACAACAACAGTGGAGCTTGCACTGGTGCTCTGCCTGGGAGTCTATTATGTAAGAAACATAACCTACCCAGTGGCGTTTTCTCAGCTCCCGGCACTAATTTAAATAGTGGTGGCGGACAACGCCAACTGTCGCCAAAGTTGGAGAAGGGTACGTCCGAAGGCCCTCTTAAAATCTTTGACAGCCTGAAAAAGTGAAGAAGCTGGACCGACGTTCCTATACAGTTTTTGAAACTAGTCACGTTTCCTATATATACGTAAAAAAATCTCTGGAAGCTCAGCAGGATTCACTGTGCCAATATTTAAAGATTAAATAAATACATTTCACATTGTTTAACCTTTGCTTCACTTATCTTCTTGTTACATTCTTTTGGCTGATTTAGTTTAATGCCCTACTTTTTAGTACCTGTTGAAGGCAAACATCGGTTATCAACATTTACACAAACACTGAAGATCCCTAGGATCTAACTTCTATACAGGCTGTCTACCAACCTGGCAAACAAAAAACCTGTAATTGTCGGAGAATTTGGCGAGTTTGAAAAAGTCGGGGAATTTCCACCTCGCAGTCACGGAAATTGAGCTTTTATTTATCCAAGCGACTGCAAATCACGCGCGTGTGGTGTGGCATAGTTGCATGCAACTCGGCTATCGTGCCGACGCAAATCTCTGAAACTCCTATCGCATTCTCTCGAAACGTTCGCACTAAGATGAGCTTCTCTCCTTGCGCTCGCGCTAAAAGATTTATTGAGCGAAGAATATAAAAAAATAGACTGACAAGGTAGTATGATATAGTGATTGGCCAACGCTTTGTTGGCCGCCAGATATACCAGTGTTTTCACATATAAACAGTGGTTAAGGGTCCAGATACGTCCTGTCCCCCTTGGAACCAAGCAGGGAATTACGATAGAGTAGGGGAAACCTGGAAAGTGCCACAGGCACGTATCCAGGGGGGGGGGCATGGAGCCCGGGCCCCCCCCCGAAATCTTCGATTTTGCTGGGACCTCCTCTCCCCCCTCCCCCTCATACAGCATTTTGTCATGGGCGGGCCCCCCCCGAAACAAAATCCTGGCTATGTGCCTGAAGTGCCATATTGGTAGACAGCTTAGTATAGTGCCTGGAGAAAGCTGGTTAAATACACAGCGCAACACTGCGCAAACACGCGATCGCTGTGCTTTTTTTTTTTTTTTTTTTCCTTTTCAAAGTTTAAGGATTGTCTTCAAAACTAGTAGTTTGGTGGAAAATGGTTTTTGGGGCGAACTAACCTAAGCGTTCATATTTTATACCCACAAACTTCCAAATAAAGTATTAGTTTTTTTTGTTTTTTTAACTTCCAAATAAATGTGTGAAAAAAGCAATAGTGATTAAAATATTTTAATGTACGCTAATAGTAGCTATGTACTCTGGCTACCTTTTTACATAATCACCGTAATGTTTAAGGCAGTTATTATGACGTGGAGCAAACTTTTGGATGCCCTCCCCAAAGGAGGCTTCCGTCAGGGTTGTCAGCTCTTCCAAAGAACTGAGTAAACAAAACAATACTGTTTAAAAATATTTTATTACACACAAAATGTAGATACATACTCTAGATACTCCTACAAATAATAACCACAGAGAAGTCATTATGACGTGGCACGAGCTTTTGTATGCTTCCTCCCTTTCGTATGCCCTCCCCTTTTAGTGGTCCTGCTCCCTGGTGGCTGAGACGCGCAACACCGAGTGGGTGGCTTCGCGCCGCGATCAACGGGGAGCAGGACCGCGGGCGCAAAGAAGCGCTCCGATAAGAAACCGAAATCTAAAAACGCGTGCAAACTGAGCGGTTTTTATATATTGTATTTATTAACGCGCTGAACCAATTTTGAGGCAAATGATTGACAATCAAAAGTTTGCCGGAGCTCCTGTCCTTCTGCCTAGTCTAGCAAAGTGACGCAGGTACGTACTATATTTCCGCAAAGAGTTTATTCTATTTCTTATTTTAGAATTATAGAGGAAAAAGAAATTCAGGTGCAATGAAAGGTGACTTTAACATGGTTGTAACTTGTAGCTGATCCATCTCTAATCCTTAGCACGAACCACTTCCTAAATATGCAGTCTGTGGTCGTAGTAGAACGTCTTCCAACCATGACTCCGAGTTTACTAAGTTTAATTATTAGATTGTAACAATATTAATGTCACCATATGCAGTGACCCCTCACAAACGTACAGTTAATAATCTTAATCTTAAAAGGGGCCCTGCAATAACGTTTTGACTGGTTTTTGATTTGCACCGAACCTGAGCGCTCTGATCGTAGTAACAATTATTTGCTTTATTTTAAAACTTATAGGCAAATTAAAATTACAAAAACAAGCAAAAAATAACCTCCTTCATGACGTTGTTGGTCGTGGCTTGAGTGGCCGTGAACTAGAGGAGGGGTAGCGAGCTCAGCGAGCGCTCACGGCTGCCGCACTCCGTGTCGACGGCTCGAGAGGGCGCCACTAAAGCATGTGTTGGATAGGCTGCACGAAGCGGGCGGCCAGGGCGGCTCGCACTGCATTTGCTGCGGGATAAAAGACCATTCGGCATGACTCTTCATTGGCCACAAACGACAGCAAACAGGGGGTAAAGATCAGTTCAGAACGGGAGCCACTTCGCGCTGCCATACCGCCAAACATGCGCCGAAGGCCTTCGGAACGCTCGGAACCGGTCGGATCCTCGAGCCGGTATACGACCGCAGCGCCACCGCGTACATCCGGGACATTTCTACGCTCGCCGCTCGACGGTGCCTGATCCCGCTACCCCTTTCTAGTATGCACCGCCTTTTCCACCGCTTGGTGGCGGGTATGTCAACTGGTCATTTCTTGTTTTCGTACTTTATAAACAGCATTTGTTTTTTTTTCTGATCTAAAATACTGAACAAAAACTACTTTCATAAATAATTGAAACGGTTCACGCCACTTATATTTTGTATTTCGACTAAAAAAAAGCTTTTAGCAGCTCTGACCAGTAGTAAGGCCAGGACCAAAGACCTCACATATCGCGCGCTTTCGGCACCGCGGGTCGTCCGCGTAGGTGGAGGAGGTTTCCGCGTCGTCCGGTTAAGGTATAACGCACTGATATTTAGTTACTCTCTCCGTGCCCGCTGGCTTGCCCGAACCCCAAGAGACGTGTGTCATGTTTCCGAGGTCGAACATTCAAGAGAACATGTTTATTGATACTACAGTCGTTACGCCTGTGGTTACGCCATCTTGGCCGGCTCCCTTTCTCCTGGCTTCCCTTCGCCTGCTCGCTGACCCGCGCGCCGGTGAGGTGGCGCCCTCTCTTGAGAGTGCGCAACAGTTCACCATACACGACACCTCCCCCTCTTGAGAAGCGAGTCGTTGGCTCAACTAGAGGCTGAGACGTTCTGGTGGTCTCACGGCTCGACCGCTGCGGGTGACTTGCCTGGCCTCTTCTGGGCAGGGCGGTTTTCCATTGTTAGGAAGATTTCCCTGAGGCACTGCTTGCAGGTGCTTTCTAGTACGACGGACTCTCCCAGCGGCTGTCTGGACGATGTATGATCTCGGTGTATCCGCTGGTCCACCAACGGTTCCTTGTTGTTGGGTGCCTTGCCTGACGTAGACCACCGTACCTGGATGGAGGGGCTCTCTTTCTTTCGTCCTGTGTCGTACATTGTAGTTTTCTGCCTCCCTCTCTCGAATGGCCTTGTTTCGTTGTCGATACGTGGATCGGTACGTCCACTTTGGTTGCAACGCCCCAGGCATGGTAGGAACGTTTGTCTTTAGCTTGCGGCCCATGAGAAGTTCGGCAGGGGAGTAGCCCTCAGGGCCTGGCGTCGCTCGGTGTGCCAGAAGGCCTTCAATGACCCTGTCAGATTTGCGCAGAATGTTTTGGGCCGTCTGAACCGCTCTCTCAGCCTCACCATTGCTCTGGGCATAGTGTGGGCTAGATGTCACATGTTCTATGCCCCAGCCACTCAGAAATTGTGCAAACTCGAGTGAGTTATACTGTGGGCCGTTGTCCGACCTAATGATATCTGGGATGCCGTAGCGAGCGAACAGGTCTTCCAAAAAATGGACAACATGCTTCGTCTGTGTTCCGTGTAGCTCTTCAAGTTAAAAAAACTTTGAGTAGTAGTCAACGGCTATGATGTAGCTTCTTTCTTTGAAGTAGAACAAATCGGTGCCGACTACTTGCCAAGGACGTTCTGGGAGAGGAGTCTGAAGCAGATGCTCTGTTGGTGCTTGGCGGTGCCTCTCGCAGGCTGGGCATCTGCTCACGAACGCCTCAATGTCTTGGCTGATCGCTGGCCACCATGTAGACTCACGTGCTCTCGCTCGACACCTGATGGTACCTTGGTGTCCTGTGTGAAGTCTTTCCAGCACTTCCTGGCGTAGACTTGGGGGAAAGACGAGCCTTGTTCCCCTGAGCAGGAGTCCATGTATAACTGACAGTTCGTCGGCCACACTTGCATACTTGCGCACTTCAGGAGTCAACGTCTCCGTTTTGGGCCATTTTGTTGCACAATAGTGCATGACGAGTGACGTGGTCTTGTCTTTTTGCAGCTCGGCTCTAGTCTTGTTTAGCATGTCAATCGAGGCTGGCAGTTGCTCGATCGTCAGTAGTTCATACTCTTCGATCGCTGACGCGAGGTTTTCATCTAGGCACTGTAGTGGCTTTCGCGACAACACGTCGGAAGTGTGCATGTCCTTTCCGGGTATGTGCACGATCGTGAAGTCGTATTCAAGCACACGCATGCGAAAACGCTGAAGTTGTGGTGTCATTTCGTCAATGCTCTTCGTTGAAAACAAAGGCACCAATGGCTTGTGGTCAGTCTCAATCACAAAGTGCAGTCCGAGCACATACATCCTGAAATGCTCGCACGCCCACGTTGCAGCGAGAGCCTCCTTTTCCACCTGAGCATACCTTTGCTCTGTTGGTGACATAGCCCTGGAGGCGTATGCCACTGGCCGTCGCTTCCCCTCGTCGTCGGTTTGGAGGAGTACGGCTCCTAAGCCATATGATGAAGCGTCTGCTGATAGTGTCAAAGGCTTCTGAGGGTCGTAGTAGCACAAGACGGGAGTTGTCGTCAGGTCAGCCTTGATCTCATCGAACGCTCTTTGCTGAGGTTGGTGCCAACACCAACTCATTTCGTTGAGCAGCAGCCCTCGTAGCGGCTTTGTTTTCTCAGCCAGTCCTGGAAGAAATTTGGCGAACTGATTCACCATGCCCAAAAACGATCTCAGCTCAGTTGTGTTCTCTGGTGGTGACATCTTTCTGATGGCTTCTGTTTTCTCCGGGTCTGCGGCGATACCGTTACTGTCCAGCACGTGTCCAAGGAACTTAATTTTCGTTTTCCGGAATTCACACTTGCGTGAATTTAACGTCATTCCAGCTTCCTTGAGGCGCTGGAGCACTGCTAGAAGTTTAGCATCATGATCAGCTCGATCTCTCCCAAACACGACAATGTCGTCTTGGTGGCATGCTTGTCCAGGCAGTCCTTCAAGGATGCGGAGCATTTCTCTTTGGAAGAACTCCGGAGCTGTTGCGATGCCGAAGGGTAGCCGCAGGAATTGAAATCTTCCAAATGGAAAGTGGTCAAGTCTTGTGATTCTGGTGCAAGGGGTGTCTGCCAATAGCCAGCGTTGGCATCGAGCTTACTGAAGAGCTTCGCATTTGCCAACTTTGCCAGGTTTTCCTCCACTGTTGGCATGATGACCCTCTCCCGGATCACTTTCTGGTTTAGTTGTCCGTAGTCGACGCATATTCTGATCTCGTCATTCTTTTTCTTTGCAATGACCATAGGCGCACACCAGGGCATTGCATGGTCAACTTGCCTGATGACTCCCAGTTTCTCCATGCTTTCGAGTTCGGCTTTGACTTTGGGCAGGAGTGGAACAGGTACTCGTCGGGGTGCTGCCACTGCATAAGGTGTAGCATTGGCTTGGAGCGTCACCCTTTAGGCTGTCTTCATTTCACCCAGTACCGTGAACAGTGGGCTGAACTCTGGTCTCGCCTCAGGAGACTTGCCTTTTTGAGTCGGGTTTTCCTGTGTTTTTGTTTCCACTGTCTCTAAGTGCGCCAGAACGCCAAGAGCTCGTATGGCTGGTCGTCCCAACAGTGCAGTCTGTAGCCCTTCCACTATGAAGACTTGTTGGTGCGTTGACCTGCCATGCCATGAAATGGTTGCGTCAAACATTCCCTTCGCCTTGATGGGTGTTCGGCCAGGTCCAAAGAGCCTCTTGTTTGGTGTCGTGCTGGGACGGAGGAATAACACTGACGTCCGCTCCTGTATCGACTTTGAAGTGCACTGGACGTCCTTCCACCGTTGCTGTGATGAACCATGGCTCTTGATTTTCTTTGTCACAGAGCTCACCGAGGAACACCGCCTCCGCATTCGCGGTTCCTTTTTTTGTGGTGAATGGCCTCTGCTGTGGTTCTCCTCCCGAGTGTCGACGTCCCGACAAGCATACAGTGGCGTAATGCCCGGTCTTCCCGCAGTTGTGGCACTGCTTTCCAACCGCAGGGCATTGTTTTTTTTAGTGTTGTTGAGTGTTACCGCACCACTTGCAAGAGCTTTGTCCTGTGGGATGTCCGACTGGTGCCTTGCCTGCTTTCCGTGGCCCGTTTCCGTAGTTCCGGTTTTTAGCCGTCGCGGCTCGTCTACCGCAGCACGTTGTTCAGCTTTATCGCGCAGCTCGTTCTGTTGCTTTTTTACGATTTCCGAGTTACGTGCTTTCTTTGTGGCGGTCTGTAGCGTGAGCTTGGGATCTAGCTGTAGCTTCTCGCTTAATCCCACGTCCAAAAGTCCCACAACCAACCGGTCGCGGATGAGGTCTTCCTTCAGCCGGCCGTATTCGCACGTGTCGGCGAGCTTGTGGAGATCCGCGATGAACGCCTCGACGGTCTCGTTCGCTTCTTGCTTACGACGGTTAAACTTTGCTTTCTCGAATATTATGTTCGTGCAGGGGATGAAGTGTTCCTCGAACTTGCCTTTCACTGTTGTGTAGTCGGCGAGGTCGGCGTCGGTCAGTTGCAATGACGCTAAGATGTCTTCGGCTCCCTTGCCCATCGCATACAGAAAAGTGTTCACCTGTGTTTCCGCGTCGCGGAGGTGAAGGCCTGACACGACACGGTAGCGCTCCCACCGTGCACTCCACCGTTTCC
The DNA here is from genome assembly GCA_013358835.2 of Ixodes persulcatus. Classification (NCBI taxonomy): domain Eukaryota; kingdom Metazoa; phylum Arthropoda; class Arachnida; order Ixodida; family Ixodidae; genus Ixodes; species Ixodes persulcatus. The sequence goes on along the minus strand of JABSTQ010010772.1, from coordinate 153,708 downwards.
AGTCACTTGGATCGCGAAAGTCCAACTTTTCTGGAAGTTCGATGGCGAACGGGTTGAAGAAGTTCCCGCCATTTTGCTGCTGCGTTGCCGCTGCCCTTTGTGTGGCGACGTTTCCTTCTTCGTCCGGCATGTTGAGTAGTTGGTGGGCGCTCACCGATCTCTGGACGGCGTCTACCTGTTCTTGAGGTTAGTCGTCTCTTTCTTTTCTTTTACCGCTGCCACCATGTCATGTTTCCGAGTTCGAACATTCAAGAGAACATGTTTATTGATACTACAGTCGTTACGCCTGTGGTTACGCCATCTTGGCCGGCTCCCTTTCTCCTGGCTTCTCTTTGCCTGCTCGCTGACCCGTGCGCCGGTGAGGTGGCGCCCTCTCTTGAGAGTGCGCAACAGTTCACCATACACGACAACGTGGAAACCGCAAAAACGTTAGACGCTAAATATAATTGCAGGGCCCCTCTAACTGTAAGCCAACGTTACTAGAACCACTAAGTTGGGAAACTGCCATAGAGCCTGCTTTAAAAAAGTGACTCCGATCCGTACTCGAGAAACGAGCTAATGGCGATCGCAACGCCATTTCTCCCGCAGCGTCTGCTCCGGGAACTGCACGGCTGCACGTATTGGGTCTGGTCGAGTCGGGCAAGAACCGGTGGCGCCATCTCGCAGGGCCATCACGCAGTAGCTATGTAAAGCAACTTTCATGTTTCAACTTGTCGCTAAAGGGTGGCGCTGTTATCGTATTTAGCTCAGTCTCAGTTGACACCAGCGGCCCAGGTTTCGAGGGTGAGTTTCCCAACTGAAGGCCCGTTCACACTCTTGCGACCGAGTAAGACCGGGAGAGACCAGACCGGTTTTTAAGCCTCTTGCGATCTCTTAGGACCAGCTACGCTGCAGCGCATCCGGTCCTAAGAAGTCGCAAAAGGCTGTGGGGGTTCTGCATTTAGCTACCAACACAGGTACCGATAGAGTAACCAAAGGGTTGTCTCAACAGCGGCGATATCTCAAAGGAGACGTCAAACCTAGTAGCTCGCGGTCCCCACATCTCCGCGGCAATATAGACGACGTTTAGGGCTACATTACCGCGGGTCGGTTCGATTAATTACCTCCGTCGGTGCCAATGATCGACTACCTTGTCTCACTCTCTCGAATATAGCGGAAGAGAAGACACACGTACCAGAGTAAGGACAGAGTCCAAGAGCATTTATTAGCATACACTTCTAAAAGAACTACAATGTCCCCATCCAAAATGCCCCCCGCGCCGGCAAGGTAAGAAAAGGTCCTTACCTGCCAGACGCGGGGTTCCGGAGAGCCAAGACCGGGAAAGCCTCGGAGAAGTCGCCGACACACGTCCTGTCTCTTTCGCGGTCACCCAGACGAGTCCCTTTCCCGAAAGCGGGAAAACAAGAGGCGAAACCTCCTCGCCTGTCAGCAGTGATCCGCATCCGAGCGGGGGGACGGAAAAGGGTCCCCCCGGGAGAGAGTGAGGAGGAGAGCCCACCAAGCCAGGCGGCTCTCCTACGCTTCACGAACAGGTCGGAGCTCACGGCGAAGGAGGCCGAGTGTTCCACAGATTACAGGAATCCCCACAAGGCTTAACAACCGGTCTGGTCTCTCTCGGTCTTACTCGGTCGTAAGAGTGTGAACGGCGCTTGAGTGTTTTAGTAACGTTGCTGTAAGCAGATGGTGTGCACCAGGCAGTGTCAACCAAGTGGATTAGCGTCTTGTTCACGAGGCAAGTACGGACATTTTTTTTCGATTACAACTGGTCCGAACCGCTAAATTGAGAATATATGCCCAGCGTTGTTTTCACGGCACTACTTGCGCCGTGAATTCACTTTTATTTTCAGGTACCAAAGTAAGAAATTTCGTTAGTTAATTTCGACGAAACAGTAAAAGACAATCTAGGTTAAAATACAAAACGTCGTATTTATACAACTCAACATCCATTTGTTTACCTCAGTCAGATATATTTTACTTCACGAAGTGTGGTAGGTTGCCTAAAATACCCGTGATTGGTACAACTTTGCGTCGCAGTATTAGAAGTGGAATTGTAGTTGTGCTCTTGAACTAAGGAATTAATTGCAGTGCATAAAATCATGAAATGGGCACCTCGTCGCCATATATATATCGTGAAATATAGTTTACGAAATACGTTTCACAATACATGTAATGACGACGCCACAATAATATTGTCAAAATGCCACGGGCGCTTTAGGACAAGCTCTTTTAGTGGCAATCAAAACGCTTGTTTTTCTAACCAACATTGTTCACACTCAGCACTGTGATGCAGGCAAAGAATCATGTAAAAAGGGGTGATCAAAACTGTTCACTCTAATTCATACGCACCTTCGTACTCAGATTGAATCTGACCTAAACTAGCGCATACCCAAGTAAAATGTTTCTTATACGGGATAAACTGACATAGCCAGGCTGTTGAGGTTTGCTCTTGACAAGATGCCGTTCAATTCAATTTGCCAACAAGCATCACCCTTCCTAATTGATGACTTTTCTTAAACAGCACAAAGCAGTATTTCGACATGGCAGCTACATAATTGGTCATTTCCTGACGGTCTGCATGTGTAATCACCATTGTTCCACCACGCGCCCCTATGTACACTATGTTTTTTTTCAGCCCACAGACACATAAAATTGCTATTCATAACATAAAAGAGGCAATAATGGACTTCTACATGTTTGAGAAGCTATTTATGCATCAGGAACATGGTTATTTAAATTAGCCTTAAAATCAGAAGTTTGTTTATGGCTCTCCAAATCACTTAAACACGTGCCTATCGAGAATAAAAACACCAGAAAAGATTTACAGGGCATCTTTCAGATGCCCTGCAAATCTTGAGTCAGTATTTAAATGTATTTTATTATCATCAATAAATTTGACTGTATGAAGTTCACATAACCGCTTGAGACTTACACGGAAGGACGATACTCGAAAATACGTCAGCTGTTGAGTCGATCTGCGGAAACAAGCTTTTTGTCCGCTGTTTGGCAGTGTGAAACGCCGGGTCGCGGGGTATGTCAAAAATGACTTTGTGCTCATATGATAGATCTGAAGGCCAATACACCAAATGTGCAGAAAGAAAGAGATAATAAACGGTATTTTTCCAAAGAATCGGATATACAATGCCTTACTGCAAAAAATAAATACATAGAGGTGTAATGATATTTCTAATTACACATAACTAGCGCAAAGGAGAGAGGAAGTTTCTTATAATCCTAGCATCAATCACATTTGGGCATTAGCTTGCACGAACTCCAAACTTCGCGAAATACAGCCGCGGGAGGCTAATGTTATGTTCAATATTCTGTGCACTTGGTTGGGGCCCTCACTTCACAACTCTGCTTTATAAATTATAAGTCATGCACTCTAACATTCTATTAAGCTGCCGTATATCATCGCGAGGCTGCCATACATACTGCATCTACTTTTGCTAGTGTTGCGAACATTGCATTTCACAAGAAAACTGAACTGTTTAATTTGCATGCGAGTTTGCACGTGGCATCATCAAACTATATCCTGCTGAGAAAATCAAGTCCAGTGGTGCAAAATGCACGCTGCAGAAGGTTTGCGCTCAGTGCAAGACATGCATTTTGGAGACACAAATTATTCTTGCTTGGTGCAGCGTCGTGAGGCACGGCGCAAGCGTCTGCCACTATGAAAACGCGCTTTCTGGCAAAAGTGTTTTTGCAAACAAAGTAGTTTCCGAGGTCACGCTTTCTTGTCTGTGCCAAAGATGCGGGGTAAAGGAACCTTTACAACATAGTATGTTTTTAAAGGTCGTCCCCCCCCCCCCCCCCTCTTCTTTTCTTCCCTGCTTTTTCAGAGAATACTTTTTATTCCTAAGGGACTCCCTCCTCCGTTTGAGGGTGTTTATTCGACAATAATGTTTGTGTCACATGTTATAAGTAATCCTCAATTGCTTTAATTTTGCACTCAAAGACTGTGAAGTTTAAACAAAATATGGAGGTGGATGAAACATGGGGAAGAACTTGAGAATGACACTTCCGTGAGACTTAGAGCGGTTGCCAACATTTGGCTGTCCACTATAGATCTTTCTTTTCAGGTATCCCTCCCGGACACACTTGTAGTTCTATGTAACGTCGAATATATGAATGCTTCTATTCTCGGGGACAACTTTCTGAGGCAGTACAGCAACAAGTTCCAATAACGAAAACATGTTTGGGTGCCTCAATGATGTGTACAGGTAAATTGGGTCGTGCAACAATTTTTGTACTTTCACTAAATACTACTAAGAACTAATCTGTGACGTTGATAATTTGCAAAAATATCCATTAGTTTTCCTCTCCGTGCAATGGCGGAAGCAGAGAAGATAGAGAAAAGAAACAGCTTTTCCCTCAACTCTCAAGTAGAACAAGCGGCCACGTGACCGCCAGTGTTAGTCGTAGTCATGCACTGGGAATCGGCAAAGCATAGAGCTTGAGCTGAGCTTCAGACATTTTTAGAGTTTGGCTATTCTCATCTTTGATGAGAACTTGAGACATTTTTAGAGTTTGGCTATTCTCATCTTTGACCTGAGCACTCAACTCGGGCTCATGACAATCGAGTATGTCACGGTGTCACGTGACTCGCGGTGCGAAGTTATGATGTCATGTGACGTCACGGTGTCAGCAACACAAATGAATCCAGTGACTTCCCAATTTAAATCCACTTGACGAAGTAAGTCGCATGACGTCACGGGGCCACCTGACTTTACTTGACAGCATGTTTTGACACTATGACATCATGTGACCACGTTACAGATGAATAATCATAGTGCCAATACAACAGCGCCTTGAGAGCCCACAATTTTTCTCATACATTGCGATTCTGTATATTGCCGCACGCGCAGCTGACCAAGTAGGCAGCGCGCTCGTGGCCTCACGGTTATCGCGCTTGTCTCCACGCAAAAAGCCAGGGTTCAGTGCCTGGCCGCGGGTACACATTTTGTTGACTCTGTAATGTAATGTTCTGGTAAATTCGAGAACCGTGTTGATGATTCCAGGTTAGAATGTTCTACGCGCCGAACCTTCGACGCCGATTGTTCCAGAAGCCCGCACGTGTACAAAAGGGGCTCCGTGTGGCAAGCCCCGGACAGTCTCGCCGCAGCGCTCAATCCTGCTGTAACGCCGACTTCGACGCCTACTACGCTCTGTTATTATCTTCTATTCCTTTTTTGTTTTGAGCACAAGTTTGCCCCACTAAACGTTTATTTATTTGTTTATTTATTGTTCAAGTACATAATTAGTACTATCAGTACATAAAAATACAGAGCTCTACCAATTTTTTATTCTCAAATATTCATTTCGTGATATTAACAAAAAAAGTACCATGAACCGTTTTGAACCAGTTATCATTATATTTATTCCGGTTCAGTTCCGGTTCCGTTCCAAGATGGCGGCAAAGATTTACGTTCGGTTCAGTTCCGGTTCGGCCAAAAATGAGATTTAACATAACGTGTAGGCGTATTGTGCAAACTTTCAGCTCTCTAGGAAAATTGTACATACCTGAATAAGATGTGTGCACATTTTGACTGCCTGAATATAAAGTGGGAGATGTGGGACTTTGGGCTATCTAGTTTTTATAACTCAAATGTAAACATTTCAGGAACAGTCATTACCTCAAAATAGGAGATGCATATCTGTCCTATGTCAATTTATGAAAACAGTTTTTTCTTAGTAAGGACTTCAACTTAAAACAAAATAAAGCAGATAGCCCGATTCCCCAGTAAATTTCAGTTCAGGAACATCTTGATTGTGCTATCAGAATACTTTTACCTGTGAACAAAAGATTCTTTTGTATGAAATTTGCAGCAAAAAGTGGAACTGAGAAAAATGCATTCAAACATTGAACTCCTTTACTTTGTTACTGCCTCACAATGTGTTGAAAATATTTTATATCGATATAACTATTTGTCATATGGTTATCAAATTTGGTGTAAGTGTGTATAATTAATTTCTAAAACCACAAAAACTCAAAATTAAAAAAAAAAATGAATTAAAAAAAATTGAAATTTAGGTTTATGTCTCTTCTTAATTGTTTTAAGTTCTGGGGGAATTTCTGACCCTCAACTCCTTAATTGTCTTCAAAGTGACATTTGTTGCGTTCAAAATCAAGTTTCAAGTAAAAAACAATATGGGAGCAAAGTTGTAAAAAATGGAGTGCTGCCATCTGTTGGCAGAGCTTCAAGCTAAGCCATGAGCAAGCCTGGTTTGTCTACAATGGTTGAGTGCGTGAACCAGAGAAAATTGCACGAGCTATACTCCTCCTGAACGGTTTCGGGATGGCTCCACGTTGAAGAGCTAGGCTCGTCCAAAATAGTTAAAGGGTTAATCTCCAAGCAAATATCGAATAGCATATTATTCTAAACTATTATACAAAAATTTAAATATGAAGTAAACTCTGAAGAAAGGAGCCATGGGCAGCGTGTCTGGTTTGTTAACAGACTGAACGTTTATTCGACGCTGGCGATTACGTTTATCGGCTCGGACGAGCTTGATTAATCAGCCGTGGAAAGTTTATACAGAAAACAAAACTGCTTTGTCAGCTGCGTGAGCCACAGTGCAGTCACAGCGTGTGCAGCGTCACTCGCTCCCTAACAGAATATTCACACAATTCTACTAAACTCCGTTTCACTCTACGATGAACCGCAGACGACGCTACAAGCCATCAAAGCAAATCCAGCGCCGTGTGTCACGTGATTTTTGGGAGGATGCAGCAACGTGCGGGGCAATGTAGACACATGATATCTTCATAGTGCTGAATTGGCTGGCACGGCCCGTAGCATCTGCTGTGGCTCATCGTAAGGTGAAACGGAGTATAGACTCGCAGTCACCATGCTGTGGACCACACAACCAGAATCGCTTTTCTTTTTAATGAGTTCTTTGAAAGAAACAAGCATGAGTGAAACAGGCTATAAAAAGGGCAATGGCATGCTGCTTTAGAAGAAACCGAGGATGAGTGTCATGAAACGAATGACCTTGAGATGTCCTATGTACAAAGCAGGCGGCTCCGGTAGTCTGGCGCACTGTCCCTTCAAAGCTTGCGGGAGTCTTCAGGGCGTAGTTTGGTGGAACCAACCGCAAAATAACACAAAAAGAGGGTTGCAGCGCCGTTGCCTCTAATAGATGGTCCTGTTGAGCACTGCACTGTCGCACAGGTCCGCGAAGGATTTGCGAATCGCTCGGCACAGCGCACTGTTGGTGGGAAGCCTCTCTAGAAGCCCCTGGGAGTCCATGCTGGCGGTGCATTTCTCCAGCTGGTTAGCTGAGAAACCTGCAAGATGTCCCACCATGTGCACACCTAACGCTTGATACAGGCGTTATTCCAACCCAAAAAAAAGAATGTTGCACACTACTAGTACTCTTCAAGCTTGAATCTACACATTCACCTTTGATAGCTTGCAATTAATCCGAGTTGGTTATATGACGTCAGGACTCAGGTTGTACTGCCTAGGCTAAATTAGACATCCTATAGTGTGGAAACATAAGACGTTGTCTCAGGGGCGGATTTATGGGCCACGCTTGCTTGGGGGGTGGGGTGGAGGTGGGGCGTCTGCAGTGAGAGCTGACGTCACGGACGGATGCGGCGTCACGGGCAAAGCATCGGAAAAATCTATTTTTATGACCTAATAATTGACATTCAACCAAATCAAAACTAAATGTTTTTTCTTTAAAAAAGAAGGCTGGTGTATGCCGTTTTTTTATTAAAAAAAGTCATACTTGAGAGGTTTGAGAGGGGGGGGGGGGGGGCAGCTCCCCCTTCCACTTTTTCTTTAAATCTGCCCTGCGTCGTCTTTAAAAGCAGAATGCTTTTGTGGGCTAGTCTGCAAGTCTAGACGTCACAAAAGTTGTTACAAAAACATGACAACATGGGCATACAACGATTACATTGTTGGTGCCCTTATGGCAGTGGTTCTCAGTCACTAATGTTTGGGGGACCCCTCCTGGATTGGCAGAAGTGATGGGGGACCCCATCCACATTGGAAGATTACAATGACAAAAATAAACTTTTAAGCAACTTTGAAGCTCTGGAACAGAGAATAATCAGCCCTAGTCATTTCGTACACATGGTTTTGTCTATTTAGCTTTGTGGAATAGCCAGAATAAAAAAAAAAAGTTTTATTGCTTGGCTTGATTGACATTCGAGGGCTTTGATGACCCTAAGGAGATGTTCAGGGACTTTAAAAAGTCTGCGGACCGCCATTCGAGAACCATTGCCCTATGAGTTACGTGCTCATTAACCACACAATCCGACATCACGGTGTCGCTTGATGTTATTGCTACATGGTCGTGTGAAGTGGTCACGGGGTTGGTATAATGTGACCACATCATGCTGATAACGTCACATGACCACAATCCGCTAAATTTAGCAGGAAAATATCTTATATCACCTTGTAACAGCCCCTGAGTCTGCAGTTTGCATAATTAAGACTTGTAATGCAGGATCAAAGTGTTTTAAGGGGAGGCACGACCTAGGAATCGCGATTTTTTCAAAAAAGTCACGTTTTTGGAAAATAGGCTGACCAGCTTTTACAACTCATAAAGAATGCTGTCCAAAAATTGTATTCCTGTAAGTAACGTATTTACTCCGAAATAAATTATTTTCGACGTGCTGGCGGCCGCACGTATGCGCCGACGACGCGGCCGATTACGCGGCCGATTACGAAAATGTGCTATTTTCAAAGCGCGCTGCCTCCGCGTTTCTTAGGACTAGCATGGACAGGCCCCCCTCGTTGGAATGAGCGTCTCGCCCTCTTTCGTTCTGTTTGCGATATCGTGCTCACAGACCGTAAAACCCCGTAGAAAACATAGTTGAGCACGCTCTTATTGGTCAAGCTGGCGAAACAAGAGCTCTGATTCGCTAGGACGAGCCACGTGATGTCATAATCGTCTGCTAGCGCGCAATTTCTGTCAGTCGTTTCGTTTGCTAGCTGCTCTACGCGCCCTTGACCGTTCATCGACTTTCTATCGCTACGATGCCGGCGACTTTCCGTAGCAAGCCTTCGCCGTTCAAGTTCGGTGGCCGCAAGCGGTTTTCGAAGCGAAGAGGGAGCGGACGACCTCCCAAGGAAGACGACGGGAGCGCATCTTCGCCGTTTCCAAGCGCTCCGCCGTCGCCGAGTGCCTTGGAATCGCCCATCGCTTCGCTGCCTCCCGCCGAACGTCACCCGGAACCATCGGCGTCCGCATCGTCCTTGCCGGTGACCGAAATCTCAAGTGAAGATGACCTCACTGCAATCGAGCGGAAGATTGCGATGATGCAACGAAAGGCGCCCGCAAAATATTCCGAGCCCAACGAGCCCGACGATCCCGAGAAGCAGCTAGGCCTAACCGAAGGCGAAGAGCTCGACGGCTACCGCTTGCTTGGCGTGTCCTGCATCGAAGCTTTAGTGAGTGCTTTGCTGTGCCCCGAGTGCGCAGGATCTTCTCTCAAACTGTCCGAGACCGGGAAGGGCGTCCTCCTTGCGTTTGTTGTCTCATGCCCAACTTGTGGAGAAGTCGCGAGAGCTCCACACTCTGTGAATATTGGTGACACGCGACAGAACGATCTCGCAGCGCGCATCGGTCTCTCGTCACGCGACTGTGGCGTGAGCTTCACAAAATTAACTCATCTTTTTACCGGGATGAATATGCCGCCGCCGATCTGTTTGAAGACGTCCCAGAAAGTTGCCGCGAAGGTACACGATGCAGCCACAGCGGCCGCCGGCAATGTGATGAGGACCGCTGCGCAGTCGGTGCGAAAAAGGGAGAACGCCAAAGAGGGGGAACTCCTAGACGTGTGCGTCACGTACGACGGCACCTGGCATAAACGCGGCCACACGTCCCACTTCGGTGTTGGTGTCGCGATTGAGCTTGAGAGTGGTCTCGTGCTGGACTACAGCGTCCACAGCAACTACTGCCAGCTGTGCACCCAGGGACCAAAGCCAGGCACAGAGGGGTACACGGAATGGATGGAAGACCACCGACCCAACTGCCAGAAGAACTTCAATGGGTCTGCCGGTGCCATGGAAGTGGAGGCAGCCACTGTTATTTTTGGCCGTTCAGTCGAAAAACACGGTATGCAGTACACCACCATGCTGTGTGATGGCGACAGCAAGGCTTTTTCCAAGGTAGCTGGTCTTGAGCTCTACAACAAGAAAATCAACAAAGAGGACTGCGTCAACCATGTTGCGAAGCGTATGTACGCGGGTCTAGAAGCCCTGAAGAAGGCAAAGAAGGGACTAGGCTGGAAAGGGAAGCTGACAAACCTGAAGATGAAGCAGCTTACCAAATGCCTGTTCGCTAAAGGACAATGCACCCGACGTGACGGCCATGCAGCAAGGAGTGTTTGCAAGCCTTTTGCACTCCTACTCCACTGACGAGGAGCCAAGGCATGTAGGTTGTCCCACTGGCACGGACTCCTGGTGCCACTATAATTGGAGCAAGGCCCTCGAGGCAGCAGGAGAACCACCTGCGTTCCGGCCACACAAGCCAGCCTTCTCCAAGGAAATTGCAAGGGAGATGGTACCCTTGTACAACCGCCTGTCACAAAGGGATCTGCTGGAGAGGTGTTCCCGGATGAAGACTCAAAACAACAATGAGAGCTTCAATGCCTTGGTGTGGAAGAGGTGCCCCAAGGTGGAGTTCGCCTCCCTCAAGACTGTGGAGTGTGCCGTGGCCCTTGCAGTCCTTGAGTTCAACCTGGGGCCTCGAGGGATTGAGGAAGCTCTGTTGGAATTGGGCATCCAGCCAGGGGGCTACCAAGCATCGTACGGAGAGAGGGCCACCAAGATGAAGGTTGCGAAGGCCCAAGTGAAAGCGCTCGAGTCCTCCAAGATGTCCCACAAAAAAAGGAAGATGGAAGCTGTGGCCAAGGCACAGAGGGACCGTGCAGAGGAAGGAGTGACATATGCCCCTGGAGCATTTTAGATGAAATTTCAAGCCCCGTCTAAAGTAAAACACTGTTTGAACTTTCAAACCTGTTTTTCTCAGCTTCATGTTTTCACCATTTTTTCACAGCTCTAAAACTATTGTTCTATGAGTTAAGCGCCCTCATGTCTAATGTATGGCTTTTTTGGCATGAAATTTACTGGAGAACTCGGCTATGCGCTTACTTTTCGCAAATTTTTATTTGTTCACGCAAAAATGTTGACGTTTGTGAAGCAAGAAAAAAATTAAAAATTCGTACTATTATTGAAAGTTAATTTTTACATAAAATATGGCCTTAAAAATTATTTCAAGCCTACTACCGATTAGTTTAGTCATTCAGCGTTATATCCCAACAAATAAATTGTGCCTTTTTATTCATATTTTGAAACGAGTTTTTTTCCTGTGGCACTGCTACCTGTACATTTTTTTCAACGAATAAGGCTGTAACGTGTCAAAAAATAAACCTTTTGGGTTGAAAGTTGGTGTAGCCTCCCAAGTTTTGACGTTTAACATACCCTAAAAATTTCATTGACCTGGCACAAATACTTAAAAAGTAGACCCTCCAAGGGAGTGCCTCCCCTTAAGGCAGACCAACTTCCTGGTGTATAAACTTTTACCATAAAATCTCGTAAGAACGCTGACCCAAAATGGAAGAGATAAGTGCTGAAAAATATGAGGTGGGCTATCGTCAAGAATGAGACAGCAAAACTTTGTAAAATAATTAATGGAAAATTAATGATAAACACCTGGGCACCCGCTACAAACCAAGTGACACGGGAACTGATACCACAGATTGCGGACATGGTGAATTCGCGTTTCACAACGCGATAAACATGCAGGAATTTATTACAAACGCCTGTGTCATGGGAAATAATACCGCAGATTCGTGTTTCACAGCGCAATAAACGCGCTTTAACCTGCTACAATTTTGCGTGCCCCGTCAACCAACATCACGTGCACAGGTCGCGGACAAAATACGCTGGAACCTGCTACGAATTCGTTTGTCACGCATACCGATACCGCAGATGGCGCGGTTGATGCAATTCCTGTTGGACATCACATCGATGTTTCGGAATTTTCATGTATAATGGATATTCAGCCAGAAAAACGGGATGGGCTATCTCTCCGGGGAGGGCGTTGATACGAGATTTTAGGGTATGCTACAAGTTATTGAAAGATTCAGAAAACACACTTGATCTCATAAGATGGCAGTCCAAGCAGGACATGCTTCCAGCTGTGAACAGCAAAGAAAGTATCCACGCTTCTAAAAAAACACGAACGTTGCAGCACCTGATATGCTTTCGGGGAAGACATCAACCATGCAAACATCACGGCTTTCCTCCTCCCTCCTCGTTGTTGTCTCCTCCCCCTTTCTTGTTTCTGTGAGGTTGGGGACTGACAACAACAGAGGAGGTCTTGATGACACAGTTGCGCAAGTGGCTGCGTCCTGCCCTACGTAATGAGCCTGCTCCGAGGCTCCGTCCAAGAATGTCCAATGCAGACCAGAAGTAAAGGGAAAGCCTCAACCTCCGTCCAGCAAGTGCTGTCCGCAGTAGAAAGCATGTCCCGCGTAGACAGCCCTTTAGACGGCTGTCCCGGCACTCCCACCACACTTTTTACCCCCTGGTAATAGCGTCTCCCAGTCTTTAAAAAGGCCAATGTGGTCGGCTATTAAGCGAATGCTTCGAGGGATAATGGCAATTTGAAGACTTGGGATGGTGAGGCAGGCTTCGTACCTAGCTGTGGCGGTGCAGCCGTGCATTCCTGGGAGAGGCAGACGCGTCCCAGCTGCAGCAGGAGCACGGCCACGTCTTCGGCCAGCGGAGGGAATGCGCGGCACATGCGTACCAGGGCGGGCAGCGCGGGCAGGAACAGCAGCGGACGCTGGTAGCTGGGCAGCACTGGGCACCGGACACAGAAAGAAGGCGACTCGAGAGGTGCAACATGTATAGGGAGAACATGAAGCGGATTTATGAAACCGCTTTTCACTTCCGGTAAGCTGCGTTTCACCACGTTGGCGAACAGTGTCTGCCACTTTCCCTGTTAGTTTGCATGCCGAAGTATCTCAACTGGCTTTGTCGATGGCAGAACTCAGTAAGTACGACCGGGCACGCATGGTGTCTGCATAAACACACGATCGAACCACTTTTTTTCCTATCCAAAATGGCCCCGTCGGCATCTACTGGAGCCATTTTGGCCGCCAACATGTCGACTTATCAATTGCCGGCTAAGACCGGCATGTATAAAAATTGAGTATAGACAGGAGTTTTTTAATGTTCCCGACTACCCCGATTGACCCTGTCAACCACAATGCAAAAGAAGTTTAGCGATCTCGAAGGCACTGCCCCTGCGCATAGATGTCGGGCAAAGGTTTACCGACATGGCGTCCGGTGAAATTTCAAGGGTCATCGAGTGTAGGCAGCTCGCACCAAAGGTGGCACGACTTAAGGATCTCATCCCCATCGTTCTAATCCTGTTGGAAAGAGATTTGGCAGAGCTACGGTGCCTCCGACATTCTCGTCTGAGAGCGGAGTTGTCGGCCGTTCGAAGCAAACTAAATGACAACTTCCTAAATGACAACTTCCAGGTTCCACAGTGATGGATCGAATTACACAATACAGTCCCGTAGTGAAGCCCCATAAAATTAACCACAGTTCTGATTGGATTCGAAATATGAGTCTGCACCTTCTCTCTGTGGTTCACACACTGGAACAAACTTTTCTACCCTGCTTGTTGTGAATGTCACAAGGAGGAAAACAAGGCCTTGGCACAAACGACCCACGTGACCAGACGTAAGTCCACCTATAACTCGTCCCGATCTGGTGCTCACACCGACAGGCACGTGCTCCCTGTCAGTAGCATTAATCGTAAAGTGCCAATGAGAGGGCATATGTCACAAAACTTCTCCGCTCTACTTTGCAATTTCGAACCTGGAGACCCATCTATTCAGAGATGTGGCTTTGTGTTGGTTGGCTTCGGCTACAGATGCAACATCCTCGACAGATAAATAGAAGCATTTTTACCATGCCGCACCATCGGTTATTATTTTATTCTAAGAGGCAGCTGAATTTCCTTCGGAGATGTATTTTTTAATTACTGCAATAAATATTCTGTATGACTGAGAAACTAAGTTCCAAAAGGCCGGAGAGCAAGACAATGCAAAAGTGCAAGGACCAACCTCCCAGCAGAGTGTGGGTGACGTTCACGCAGAGGCGGGCAATGCTGAGGGATTTTGCAATGGAGTACTGCAGGCACAAGTAAGACGCCAGCTCAATGGCAAACACCTGTAGAAAAAACACCACCAGACAAATGTTGAATGTTACGAACAGTTACAAACAAAAGATCCATCAGTGAAGTTCTACGTAATAATAAAGAAAGCGTAAAATAATTACAGATAATATATTGGTTATATATAGGGTTCGCAGTTTTCGGTTTAAACCGATCAAACCCCATAAAAGTACGCCGAATCTATTTTCGGAAATTCGGTTTTAACCGAAAATGTCAGTTTTTAGGTTCGGCATTTTCGATTTAAACCGATAAAAGTATGTCGAATCCATTTTTTTAAATTTCAGTTTTAACCGGATAAGGTCACTTTGACCTTCCAGTCGTACTGCAGAGCCGTGGCGAAAAAGTGGAACGACAGTGTTTATCGAAACGTGTCTGAATGTATGGGATACACGGATGCCATCACGACGTTTTGGATTAATGTGCGCATCATCGATCGGAACGTGAAGTCCAAAATGCCCATGACTTCGCCATGTACGAGCGTGTTTTCAAACTCGTTGTAAGGAAGACTGACTTGATGCAAGCTCTGCATGTTGTGTTAAGCTTCCAAACGTCGCTCCGTGTCTCTTTCGGCGGTCACAATTAGTTGATTGGCCGATTGTGGCTCAGGCAGAGCTTCACCTCCTCAGCCCGCCAGTGTCCAGTGTTATTCTCGAAGAGCAGGGTCATATTAACAGGAAAGAAAGAGTGCGGATCAACGAGGAGAACCTGGGAAAGGTGTGCTCTATAATAAGATCACCTAATCCTGATGTGCAGAAGGCGAAGTTCCATGTTTTTTTGGGGAATAGACTTCATATCTAATTTGTCTGTACTTCTGTGTTTTTTTCTTGTTTCTATTTACAGTTGCACTTATTTGCCAAATAAAGTGTCCATTTCTTTTTCAATGTATCTGTGCCATTATTCTTTGAGTGATCACAAATATCAGAGCTACAAGGATCATCTGATCCGGTGTCCGTTGGTGTTTATTTTATATTCACCGAAAGAAAGCCGATAAAATTTTGTGGGCATAAATATACGCTGAAAAAAACCGAAAATTGAATTTTAAATAAACACCGAAAAAAGTATGCCGAATTTTGAAAAAATAGAAACTGAAAACGTGGAACCCTAGTTATATACAAGATGTTTTTTTTTAAAGCTCTACAGATATGTTTTAAAGAAGCCGTGAATGCTATTGGCGACGAGATGTCTTGGTGGAGCCACCTCACGGGCGCCCTCCTGTGATGGAGCTGGTAGGATGCGAGCAGACGACGCATATGTCAAGGCAAGGAGTGGCCATGTTAGTTTGCATCTACGCCAATTAAAAACAGTTTATTTATTAAGAAAACGTGTACAACGTTTTTGTGAGTGATCTTTCGAATTAATAACAGTGCCTCAAAGTTGCTTTTTATATTAAAAATCTTAAAATGTTCAAAAAGAAGCCTGGAGCTTCACATTTCAGCTCGCGCGGCATGTGTCAGGGCTATTCACAGCCTCCCCGATTCTATTTTTTTTCTTCAGATCTGTGGAGGCTGTTGTGGGGAAAGGTTTTGCATTCACCAGAGTGAATGACGTGCTGTCTTCTTAGCTGTGCACGCACACACAGTTGTGTTGCAAAGTGCCACACACTTTTTTAAGCTACATTGAGCTTGCCAATACCGACGCTTCTATCCAAGTGTGACTCGACAGTTGCTGATGAGAAAATGCTCTTCAGCACAAGACGCTTAGCTTCTCCCGCATCAAATACGTGGCAAAGGAGTTTGTCACAATGGGACTTCTGCTTGAAAGAAAAGCAGAAATGTTTATAAATTCTTATACTGTCGGACATGACCCGGCAAATTCAGGCAATTGATTTATTTGTTCTATCCAATTTTTACTAAGAATTGTTTACAAATTTAAAATTGCTCGCTGAGAAGTGGATCACACATTATGTGCATTTTGGTCCGCCAAATTAATCATACAAACGGTAGTAATTCATAGCCGGTGTATACCTAATTTTTTGAGACGCTGAAGTGTCACTGACTTACTAGATTTAAAACTTAGATCACGAGTGCGTCTCGCACGTTTCGCGTTGATTGGGTGAGTAAGCAGGGATCTAATTGAAACGACGCCGGAAGTCAGCCACAGCTTCTTCCTGCCAGTTATATTAAGGAAATGTTTGTTTACTGGTTTACAAAATTCATAAAGGAATCGACATGGATCTAATAAGAGACAAGCACTCACAAAACACATTTGAACCAGCAGGATACACAGAGTCACTTTCACTGAAGTGTTTACTACACACGCGAGAGGTTCTCAAATTTCGCTTTCCTATTTTCAATCTGAAAAGACATATTCCTTTCTTGGTTTTATTTTGTTCGAATCATATATATATAAAAAAAAAAAACATTCTATTTGCCGTGGTAGATGTAGAGGGGTAAAGCGCTGGATATTCTATTTTAATCATTCAGCATTTTGTACTGGGGTAGGGAACAGCACTGCACCATCCCAGCGCTTCGACATCTCAGCGCCAAACGTGTTTGTTAGCACAACTACGTGTGTCACGGTTCTAAGCTTTAGTAAAATGTCCTACTACAAATATCACTTTGTCAAATAAACACAACACGTGAAACGGGCTTTGCTGCGCGATACCCAAACAGCGCATGAAGCGAGCTCACGAGACGGGGGATCCAAGATCTGCGTGTTCGGTCCCAGTCTGTCCTACCCGTGACATCACAAACGATGATGATGATAGCTAGAGAAGCGCCCCCTGTAGTTGGCAAATGCCGCCAATACTAAAGTGGTTCGCGCAAGTGAGTTATACGGCCTGGGGAACATAATATAGGGGTATAATCGTCACGATAAGTCGGTTAATTAACAAAAGTTTGTTAATTTAATTATTGGAGATAAAAATATGGTTCCAATTAGAAAATTGCCGAGTATCATACAAAAACCACTAAATATAGAAAGATTTGGGGCGCGCGGGAAGGCGGTGGTGCGGAAACGTGACCCTGCAGTGGTTTGAACGTTATTTCTACAAATATGATTCATTAAACTGATCAATTACATCATGAATTTAGCTGCGGACATATTTCGCGTCCGCTCCGGCCGCTCTCCCAAAAAGCCCCTTCCAGAAGAGCGAGAAGAAATGACCTGGAAACAGCGGCCGGAGCGGATGCGAAATTAGCCCGCCGCTGAATTCACAATGCAATTGATATCAGTTTAATAAATTGTATTTGTAGAAACAACATTCAAACCGCTGTAGGAAATTATGTTGTTTCTACACCCGCATGGTTTTTTTTTGTCTCTTATCCGCATTTTCGTACCCCAGCACTGTGCCCATTGCACGAGTGGTAACTTTAGTGCACCATTGTGTTTCCCACGCACCCCACATCTTTCTAAACTTTACCTGTTTAGTGGTTTGCGACGACGCTCAGCAAGTTTCTAATAGAAACCATATGTTTACTTCCACTAATTAAAAAGTTAATGGACAATTTTTAATTAATGAACTGACTTACCATAATGATTATTCTCCCAGATTACGTTTCCCAGACTGTATAACCCACCTGTGCAGACCCAATAGTGTAGCTTTTATGTATTCATTTTTTAAACAAATTTGTAAAGCCTAAAAAATGAGCACCCTGTGTGTTATATATCTAACCCCAAACCATTCTGCCCCTATCGTCTACTGAATACAGGACTTAATAGCATTGTCTGGACTCCAAGAGGCTCTCCTCTTCCCTATACACTCGCGAGTCTGTTTTATTCACAGGTGAGCTTTTCTTCTGACGCTTAACTTAAACAGATGCAAAAAGTTTGTTCTCCCAGCCTTTGCTCCCTTACAACTTTAAGGTTAAATAATGTACACCGCCACTGTTCCCAATGCTCATCTTAAAAGTGCCAAGCTCCAAGGTCAGCAATGTGGCGTTTAAACAACAGTCACTGACAAGAAGAGAATGGCAGGAATGTCCTTCAGTGGTACCGGCTAGAGTCACTGAATGTTTCTGGAGTATCCCAATCTGTAGCATCTGCTGTGACTGCTTTATTTTTGCTTTGATCGGCCATTTTGGCACTGAAACATATACTGTGGAAGCGGTTTCAGGGATGCCAACTCCCATCTCCCAAGCGGATGCGCCGTGAATTAACAACTAAGTTAGGACGTGTCCAGGTCGGGACGTGCTACCTGAAATCACCGGTGAGACATGGTTGAATAGAAACAACGTTAATTGTGCCGCAAAACCTTGTAAATTAAAATTTTATAAAAACATTGAGCTTCTGTCTTTCTGCACAAATCTCCAATA
Organism: Ixodes persulcatus; assembly: GCA_013358835.2. NCBI lineage: Eukaryota > Metazoa > Arthropoda > Arachnida > Ixodida > Ixodidae > Ixodes > Ixodes persulcatus. Next base: position 135,244 of record JABSTQ010010772.1, on the reverse strand, counting down.
AAAGTTTCTATAAAAGTATAACTTTTTCAGTTTGTTTTTAAGCAAAAACATGCTTTATAAACGCTCATAGTGACCACAGCAAAACAAATAAAATATTGAGCCGTCATCTTGGCGCCATCAAGCCTGGGAGTTTCGATATTCTGAGAACATTCAGTGACTCCAGTCCCGCCTACCTTTGACGACGCTTCAGGCGTCTCGCGAGCCTCAAGCACGCTTGCGCGGCAGTTTTACCAAACGCTCTTTCACCTCCGGTAAGCCGTGTTCCGCCGTGTTGATGAACGGCATCCGTCACCCTGCCCATTAGTTTACACGCAGACGATCAGTTATTGGAGGCGTTTATGACGTTGGTCAAACGCACGAGCGTGGCAGGTGGCTCCGTCGCCGACAGAATTTGGTAAGTGGGACCGGGGACGTATTTGGGCTGCGTAAACATACCGTATTTACCCGAAAATAGGTCGACCCCAATTTATTGTACCCACCGAGCAGGGTTCTCCCCAGGAATTGCCGAGAGGTGGACATTACCAGGGGGGAGGAGGGGGGGGGGAGCGTTCATTTCCCTTCCCTTCCCCTTCCCCTTCTTCCCCCCCCCCCCCCCCCCCCCCCTCCCCTCCTCCCCCGCCCCCGGGCACTGTCGGCGGCGCGCCGCTGAGATAGAGAAAAAAAAAAAGAAAGAAAAAGAAACACGCTGAGCGCCCGCGCTCTTTGTTTGAAGCAGTGTGACAGTAGTGGCAGTCAGCGATGCGACAGCAAACGATAACGTGGCGGTGCGCAGACCTGCTGAGTACTGACTGCGACGGTCTGCAGTCATGTGCGCAGGCGAAATCGCATCGTCATCCCACGACATAAAAAAAAAATTGAGTGGTGGGCGGTCAGTTAGAGCAGGTGGGCGGCCAGTCGGAGCGGTGGGCGGCAAAGCCACTGCCGCCCACCGTGGGGAGAACCCTGCCACCGAGAATAAGAAAAAATAATTCAAATATAGGTCAACCTTTTTTTTTTTAAAGAACAGGGTAAAGTTTTGGCAAAAGAAACAAACAAACCTTTATTTACAGCACTCTCAGCTAACTCACAGGGCACTGCCAAAAACTTAATGATCGTCAGAACTTTCGGACATGTCATCGTCGTTCGAAGCTTCGTCAGCTTGGTAGACATCCTCGCAAATTCGCAACAATAACTCACTGACACCGTTGTAAAATGATAACAAGAAGAAACGAAAGAAGGTGGAGACGGGCGAAGCGAGGAAAGACCCAATGCAACACCACGAGTCGCCGTGAGCAACACGTGAGCCGCCGCAAGCAACAAACAAAAGTAACCTTTTTTCTTTTTTTTTTGTGTACGCTTGCCAGGGAGAGAGATGGAGGGCAAAGCATGGCGCATCGCATTCTTCTCCTTCTCTTTCCCCCTTGCCCAGCAAGGGGAACGCTACAGACGCGATGGTGAAACTTGACGCCCGAGGGATGTGCGTGAGAGCGGCGGCTACCGCAGGCGGGCCATCGGCTGCTGCTGTTTCGGTTGTTTTCGTGCACCAAAAGCTTCTTGAAACAAGAAGCGGTGCGGCTGTACAGCGATGCCGGCTGGGTGACTGGATAACTCCATGCCCCCTGTACGGTTGCAAAATTTGGTCGTGAATGTAGGTCGAAATTCTTTGGTCACGATTATAGGTCGACCCTTAATTTTTGACAACATTTCCAAAAGAAAAGAAGGTCGATTTATATTCAAATAAATACGGTATCCCTACTCCACTTTCCTTTCTTTTTGAGTCACCCTGGCAGCATCTACCGGAGACGTCTTGGCTGCCGACGGGTCCGCATCTTGATCGACGGCTCGTCTTAAATCTGAATATACTCATACATATAGAAATCCAGTCCCGGTCCTTTACGTTTCCGACTGCTCTGGCTGATCCAGTCGATCACGATGCAAAAGAACTCCAGCGATCTGGAAAACACAGCCTCCGCCGCATAGAGGAACGCGGGAAAGAAATTTCATCAACGTGGTGTCCGGCGAGATTTCTAACCGAGAGTAAAAGTCACGTGAAACCGTTCTATAAACGTTTTTGTTTGGCAACCAGGGATTCAAATCAGGCATTCGTATCTGTCTCCCAGGAGTCCCGTAGGGCCCCCTCACCTGCTTCTCCAGGTGCGGCTGGCTCAGCAGCTCGGGAATGAAGTCCAGGCAGATGTGCATTGAGGGAATCAGGGACACGGACACTGGGAGAAGCTCGCTCGGGTAACCCTGCAACAAAGCACCGATGCTTTGATTTCGGGCACAAACGAATGCTGCATTCGTTAACATGCATGGCTCGAAATGGGTATTGTTAAGATAGGTCTCTAGTCTATAACGAAACATCCCAACTGCCGTGGAGAGAAAGGTGCCTGAGTGACCCCGCTTAAGAAAAACTCACAAAAAGCGCTAGGAAAAAGCAAGAAAAAGAAGGGGTCTGAACTTGAAAAAATTTGGGACAGGTGGCGAGAGCATTTGGAGCCCCACGGGCTCCAGACGCCTTAGATTCTGTGACTCAGGTGTGGGTGTTTGCTATGTTTCATATACTCATTCACTCATTAACCTTTGAGGGACGTTACAGAAAAGAGGCAATACTGTAAAACCTTTCATGTTCGTGAGCCCTTAATTATCCCGAATTTTGGTCCTTAAGAGTTTCAATGAAGGCGTCTGGAATTCGCCAAATTTAATGGCCACAATTATGTCCTCTGTGACCGGTTCGCGAAAAATAGGGGCCGTGATAAAAATTAAAGCCGTTTACAGCTCCCTGTAATGCCGAATTAGAGCGCAGCTCTTGAGGAGGAGGATGCAAGGGTACTGAGGGGAGGGTATAGACGCTTTCAGCGCGCGCCAAATTGAGCCGCCATAGCCTACCTTCTCTCGTCTTACCGAGATGCCGAGCCACTGAAGCGGGCGTTTACCAGCCTCCACAAAGGCCTATGCTGGGGAGAAGGACACAGTAACGCTTAAAGTGGCAATAACCGGTCCTGCTGTTGTAATGATGAAGTGGAGCGAACGGAATAAGAGGGAAAAAAAAACTGAAGGTCGGTTATGGCGGCGCCCATGCACAGCTGCCTGAAAGCGTCTATAGACCTTTTCATTTCAGTAGTTGTCTCACCGGCGGATAGAGGGCGCTGACGCACTCCGCGCCATTAGGTTGCTTCAATTTGGTTGGTTTCGGTTTCAACGTGAACGTGGCTATATGTTGCTGTTTTACGTTGTGTTTGCTTAATTTTGTAATTAGATTATTTTCCTTGTAGCACACAACGAATGAAACAATTGTTTTGAGCCACTCTGATGACTACGAGGCGTTTTTGAGCCTAAATTACGGGCTTTTTTTACCACCTCCTTTGATGTATCTGACTATGGTTGGTTGCAAAACGCCTGACTGATGCACAGGGAAGATTACCATCGCCTACGACCCTACCCGATGACACCAGTTTTCAGAAAAACAAACTTATGAAGAGCCTAACACGTGAATGTTAAGAAGCATATTGACAGCTTGATTAGCAATGTGCTGAATCGGCCAGAACAGATAAGCTCGCGAGTTTGCTACTCACTGTTTGGTTTTCGTGGGCACCCAACCTTTAGTGAACTTCGCAGACTAAAAACGTATCGTGTAATGACGCAGATAATTGATATAAACAAATAATATCGTCTCGGCCTCTTTTTTTTTTTTTTCTTTATTTCTAGGTGAGTACTCGAGCATGTTTTGACAGGCCGAGTAGGAAATTTCTTAAATTATCATCCCTGCTAAAGTACTCATGAGCAGCATTTCGCGACATTGGACCTAGGAAATAAATTATTTTTACATCAACATTTGCTTACTCAAGTTGTGATATAAGTGACAAGCCCGTCAATTAAATCTGGCATTTGTCTTCCGTAAAATTTGCGAAATAAAATTAAAGGGCACAGAAGGAGAAACACCTCGGAAAGTTTGGCTGAATTCTAGCGCTAGGCACCACTTCACGGACCTATGTGAACAAATATTTATTTGTTTGAACAGATTCGCTATGTAAATTTTGGCGCCGCCATGCCACCAAAAGTAAGCCTTTATTCGCCATCGACAATCCTGGACTAAAATCATTGTTATGCACTGTGATTGTTATGCGCTGTGTGAGAGGTGTGTTCTTTGGGTGTGTGAATGCTTGAGTGACAGTTTTTCGAGTGCGCTACGTCGACAAATATGCAGACGGCTCATTTTTTTTTTTATCGGCGTCGAATTATTGTGGATTTTAGATACTAACAAAAATTAAAGCAGTGCGCGTAAAAAAAACAAAAAACGTTGTTATTATTACGCATGCACCGAACCCAAACCGCGTTTTGGATTTGTTAATAGAAACGACGTTATTTCTTTGTGCACACTATTCTAATACTTGCTACTGTTAAGTGTCTGTGGCAGTTTCTTACGCAGGAAGTCTCAACCTTTGTGTTAGAATAAATTAAGTGGATGGCACTGGTTATCTAAATATAATCAATGAATCACTTAAATGACTTTCGAAATGGGAGCGAGCGCATATACAATTTCTTAAACTTCATAAGTAAACCGACCAACCGAATGTTTACGTCGCAAAAAAAGATTGAGAACCTCATGCACATGTAGGTGTGATATTATGAACAAACAAATCGCCTGATGTTGACTTACTATTACTTCTAGCCTCGGATAAAATACAAGTTAAACGTTCGTTGCCTATCTCCTCCGCGAGTTTCCTCACATAATCAAAAGAAACTGTTTTCGATATATTATGAATAGAAAGAATGATACTTTCAGGAAATACAGATAGTATCCTTGCGCTGACTATTTTTGACGCCTTCCGATCCTAAATGCGCGATATAAATACACGCTCTCCTTACTGAGAATGTTCCGCCACTATTAGTAAACAAAGCTCAGTTGTTATAAGGACCTTTGAAACCTCGTGATGTCTTAGTCGTCGAGTAGACGTATCGAACTACAGTTTCCGAAGTACGGCAAGAAAGCGCGGTGAAACGCGACGAAAAAGACGAATACAATGCATCCGCCAAGGCGCAGAGGGGAGAGCGGAGCAGCAACTTGAAGCAACCTAATGGCTGCCGCGTCACGTGATTTCAAGATGGCAGCGCCCATGCGGAGGAGGATGAAAAGGTCTATATCCCCCCTTCCTCCTCCTCACCTCCTCATCCTGCCTGCTCCTCTGCTACGGGGGTCACGTGACTTCATGGGGTCACGTGACCTCAGGGGGTCACGTGACTTCAGGGGGTCGCGTGACTTCAGGGGGTCGCGTGACTTCAGGTGGGTCATGTGACCTCAGGGGGGTCACATGACCTCAGGGGAGTCACGCATTGCATGCAACCTGCGCATTGCATGCAATGAACGGGTTGCATGCAACGTGTGGGTTGCATGCAACGCACGGGCTGCATGCAACGCGCGGTTACGCCGACGGCGACACCGCTGAAGCCGGAAACGGGCGCCTAAGAGCTGCGCTCTAAAAAAAAAGGTTTTACAGTACTACATGAAAAAAAGAAAGGGAAAACATTCAAAGCATATTTTAGAAATAAGCCAAGTGCTAAGAGCCCTACGACGATGCAAGGGTGTTACCTGCAGCACCCGACTCCGATTGAGAGTGCTTCGGGACAAAATGGAGACACAGTCACCGTGCCGTAGCACAATGTCCAAAACCAATGAACCTTTCTGCATTACCTGGAAGTGGACCAGCCTGACCAGGTTGGGGTCCGAGATGAACACCTGGTGAAGGTGGGTGCAGACCAGCGTCTGGACCTCGCGCAGGTCCGTCAGGAAGCCGTCGTCCTTCATCTGTGTGGGAGCGGGTTGGAACGATTGCTTTACTCCGTCGTAGCTAAACAAAAATAGGACAAGCTCTTTCCGTGAAGCTTTCCACTCTTTGTGCTTTAGCATAGAAAACACTGGAGAGGAGGCAACTCCACTTCCTCCTCTCTGGCATTTGCTCTGCTAAAGTGCAAACAGTGGAGGGCTTAGTGGAAGGAGCTTGTCCCGCTATTCCAAACCTGCAAGAGTATAAAAAGGACTGCCAACGCAATCTGGTAGACAAGAGGTTAAGCAGTATTCGTACGAAGCAAAAATCTGTCAAATTTCTGCGCGAAGCCGCATTGTGCAATGAAAACGTAGTGATGGGCGGTGTAATGCGGCCCTGTAACGTCGGCTCTGCGAGGGAGGGGTGAAAGGGTGCTCATGGTAACTAGTGTGCCCAGATTTCAGAGTGTTTCCAGCCGCTCAACCGAGGTCAGTGGCATAGCCAAAGGAGAAGTCAGAGACATCCCACCCACCTCAACGCCCATCCCTGAAAGAATTTCCTGGCTACGCCACTGACCGGGGTTACGTTTTTGAAGGGCCGTGTTTGCAATAGAGGCTGCAAAGAAGTTACAAAAGCATCGATGGTCTGCAGGCATCTCCGCCTCTCAATCCGCTTTCCTTCTCGCTATGTCGACGACGCAACGCATGTGCATCTGCGACCAATCTGTGCAGAAGGCATCCGCCATTATATTACGAACGCTCTCTACGGTCTGCGTTGCTCCCTCTCTTAAATCCACGCTCTCTAGCTCAGATGGTACAAACAAACACCATCCGACGGCGGATCAGTTTGCTTTTAACAATGTTTTGTTGTCGAAAGCTTTGGTACCGACAGCGAAAACTGTTAAACTCGACCGCTAACGCCGACGACCTTTTTTAGCTGGCACCTCGTCCGTACGAATTATGGAGCCAAGGGGGGAGCTGCGCTGACTTCCGACGTCACGCACGTCCCTCTGCGGATTTCTCTCGCACGCAAATGCTGCTTTAACGACGGTGCGTTCTCCCCCGTGCTGTAACATCGCAACCCCGACTCCGGACGAGGTTTGAAACACTCAACGTTGGTCAGTGCCTAAACAGGTCGTTTTTTTAGGCTTCTCTATGGCCGCCAAAGCTTCTGCGCACCGTCAAGCTGGAGAGCGAGCTGCAGCAGAACAGGCGTCTGCCGCGGTCACCGCTGCGCCGCCGCCAAAGTCGCAACCGGCAACGACGCGACACTTCTTCGAAGTGGTCGGGCAGAAACCGAGGGACTGCCTTTGAGGACGCAATGGTCAGGGGTGCGTTCCGGGCACCCTTGTGGCAGGCACCCACCTTCTCGGCCTCAGTGGGCAGGCAACATTCGAGGAGGATCTGCACGGCGGCGCTCTCCTGGGCGGCCACCAAGGCGAGGCGGAGGTCCTCCCGGTCCTTGTCAGCCTCCGCGGCCGAGCCCTTCTCCCCGGCAACGGGGTGCTCCAGCTGGTGGTGGCTCAGGTGGGTGCGCGAGGCTGCCAGAAGGGCGCGCAGCATGTGCAGCACCAGCTCCAGAACGGGGGCACACCTGTGGGTCGGGGGGAGGGGTTAGGTACGGTATTGTTCCGAAAGATGGGCCCCCCCTCCCCCCTTGGAGCCAGTATGGGGTGGAAAAGAGCGATGGGTCAACTCCCGGTGCGTAACCTCCGAAGAAAAGCGGAAAAGAATTGCTCGCCTTGGTTCCTCTTCCACTCGTGTTCATTACATAGAAAATGTTCAATGGCATTTCTTTCTTATTTTTTATGATCGTTATATTGGTCATGATGTTTATTACAAACATAGGAGACTTTTGGAACGATGCAACTGTCCTACTTCGAGTTGAAGAAGATGTGAGCGAGATATAATAATCTTGCATAGTAAATGACTTCGTGGATTAATCGATTGCCCCAATCTCAAGTCCCCCATTCATGCTCACATTCCGGAGCCAGTTTTGCTGGTCTCTCCTACTTGCTCTGAATGTTAATCCAGTCATATCAATTAGCCCCACCGCTCAGATATAACACTCGTAGAGATATAATAATCTTGTATAATATGCCTTCGTGGATTAATCCACTGGCACAATCTCACGTCATCCATTCGTGCTCACGTTCGAAAGCCAGTTTTGAGAGTTTCTCCTACTTTCTCTGAATGTTAATCAAATCATCTCAAATAGCCCCATTGCTCACATATAACGCTTTTACAACAAAACACTCTTAGTGCAACGGATGCTGACATTTTCAACTACATTTTTAATGCGAAAGCATTAACTGTCTTATGGAGCGAAGCCAGCATTTTCTGCAACTGCCTGTAGCAGAAAAACGGCACCTAAATTCCCATTCCCAATAAAACACAAAGAAAGGCACAGCAACCCAGATGCCTCATCACGGAAGCCGGTGGGTGTGCTCAAGGTCAAAGCGGACGCGCTTCAGAAATAAGAGACTAAGAAAAGCACAGCAATGCAATGCTTCATCACGGAAGCCGTCATGAAGCCGGCAGGGTTCGCTGCGCCTGCGCAGTGGGGGAGCATGATGTCACCGCCGGAGCGCCGTGTGCAAAAGGAAGACGTGGCACGCTGCTTGTGGGAATGTGCTGTGTGTTAAGAATGCTTTCGCATTCCTACACGTAAGCAGTGTTAAGTGTCTCTGCCGAATTAATTTTTTTCACCATTTAAGTTGCTTTTGATTAATTTGCAATCTCACTGTTTGTGCATCGTTACCAAGGCATCGGCTCTTCATGAGCACAGAAAACAAACAAACGAATGAATGAATAGTAACTGACAAAGTGAAAACGGCAGGGCATGTTTTTTAAACACCTTGCCTCCAACAGCTTGTCAGCGACTGTAGCTGCCCTAGAGAGTGCCAAGGACATTGCATTATTTGAAGGACAAAATGGCTCGCCCCACTGCACAAATTGCCTGAACCCAGATAATCCGATTCCTAAGCGAGAGTTTCCTTTATTGTAGCATATATTCTATAAGAGAAAACTGGACAGAAAACAGGGGTAAGCTACTTTTTAACGCGATAGCACTAAGGAGCTTGTGTCGCAGAAAAGCCAGCTCGGCATTGGCATCAGTGTTAATGTCGGCGGAACGAGAAAATCCCGATTGGTCGATAGGGTCGTGATGTCACAGCCGCATGACCTAGCGTGGGAATTTCAAACAACCCACAACACTCACGTGAAGCGAGACACGTGCAATGAAAGTGATTAAAACGCGACATGTAATGCGAATTAAAGGTCACCGCATGTCTCAAATGATTTCACTTAAGTTTGTAAGAATTTTAGGCGGTGGCGGGTTTCCAACCCACGACCCTTCGGTTGTAAGCCAGACATGCTTGCACACCTTGGGAACGAATGGGGGTTTATATGCTTAGCTATCGTTTTCCACTCTTAAAGGCGAAGCTTAAGCGTCCTCCTGTAATATTGGGGTGGGCCATCTCCAGATCCTATCGTAGACTATATACCGAACGAGTGCGTAAATTGCGTCGTCGTTCCGAAGCTGCAGAAACATATGAAATAAAAAGGTTGAACACCTCTAATACACCCGAGCCAACTTCCGAACTAAAACTTCCAAAAACTCCAAAGTTCAATTCGGCACCAATATGGTGTCTGGAACGCGTCTCTGACCGGTGCATTTACCGCGTCTTCGAAGACGGTCCCTCGATTTTCATCTGACGACGTCACAGAAATGTCGTGCTCTTGCCTGCCGCGAATCCTGGCAGTGGCACAGCAGCAGAAGCGGGTGTGGTAGGCACCTGTTCCGCTGCGGGTTGCTCTCCAGCTTCACGGCCCACGAGAGCTTTAGAAGCCGGAAGTTGGGACACTGCAACGACGGCAGCACTCACACTCACTCGTCCTTTCTTCCGGAACTTCTATGACCAACCACCACGATTGCAACGACCAATGTAACGCCGCCCCCCCCCCCCCCCGAGACGTTATTTGTTGCCACTTCGGGACCACTTTGAATGCACTGGCGGCATAGGATGCTAAAAACACCGGTTCGGGCGCTGCAGCGCAGGTAAGACTCCGGAAGCTTCGGCACCCGTGGGATTGAGCGAGCAGAACCCTTTCGAATGGCCGGGGAGCATACTGACCTGAAGACGCGCTTGTCGCAGCGCAGGGCGTGCAGGGGGTCCAGCACCAGGTCGTCGAGGGTGAGGGGGCGGAGGCGGCTGTGGCAGGGCAGCCGCAGGGCGTTGGCCGTCAGCACCCACAGGCGGCGGGGGAACACCTCGTTCAGGCGCCACCACACCTGCTTGGCACGCTCCATCACCTGGGGACAGAACGGTGCACTCGAGGGAGTGCGGGGTACTTGCGCGATGAGCATCGACAGCCCCAGGTTGGAGGCTTAACCTGTTGCATACTAATTTTAATGCAGAACCCAGTTTTAAGAGTCGTTTTATATGAGAAAAATGACACAAAGGAGTGACACGCCGCCAGCATTATGGACATTAAGGTTACACATGAATTTTATATATAAAGTTCGAGCTCCGGCAAACCTGGATCGGTGCGGTGGGAGTTGGATACTATAGCCACTGAGCGACTAGCACAGCTCGCCTGGAATGATAAATGACTATATTTGAATGCAAACGTGGCAGTGAGTGGCAGGTTTAGGACGAAAACGATAAAATAAGTAACTAAATAAGAAATAAAGCAAAAATAAATAAATAAATAAATCTAAATAAGCAATACAATAAATAAATAAAAACAATAAAAATAAATGACAATAAAACAAATAAAAAACAGATAATAAAATGATTGAAAAGTCTCGCACAAACCACACACACAGTGTGTGGTTTGGGTGGGACACAATCTGTGCTCCCTGGTCAGATGCTTAGTTTTTGGTGTTGGTGAAACGCGCAACCATGGCAAGTGGCTTCGTTGATAAGAGAGTGCGGTAAGTATGACTGGGGACGTATTAGGACCTCATAAACCCACGCTTACTCCACTTTTTTTTATTTTATTTCCGAGCTGCCCAGAAGACATTTGAACAATATTTTGGCCACAAACGGGTCACTTCTCAATTGTAGGATCGTTTTAGTCCGAATAAGGACCGGTGCTTATAGAAATCAAGCACCAGCCGATGCTCTTTTACGCTCCTAACAACTCTAGCTGGTGCAGTCGACCGTCACACGAAGAACTCGAGCGAGTTAGAAAGCACTCCCTCCACACACGAAAAGACGCACGGCAAAAGCTTGTCGAGACGGCTTTCGGCGGGACTTCAAGCCAGAGGTTCGTCACGCGAAACCGCCGAACGGGGAGAGGGGTGGCTTGCCTGTCTGGGACTGCCCTCCTGGAGCAGCAGGGGCAGGTGGGAGATCAGGGGCTGGGCATAGGGCCACAGCTGGTGCAGGGGCAGGGTGTTCAGCCGGTCCAGCTGGGACATCAGGTCAATGGGGCACTTGCGCAGGCTGCAGAACGCTGCACCGGGAATAGTTGGGGTGGGGGATCTTAAGTACCGATCTCCTTCGATCTGCTACAATCACTGACAGAATGAGAACGGCAGGGCCCGTCTTTCCGGCACCCGGCCTCTGGCACGTGCTTCGTGCCTTTTGCTGCGCTTTGGCTGCGCGTTCGAGGTATGTGAGACGCCAAGGCATCGTGAAAGGTAGGAAGCTCGTACAGGAGGTGGGGCCACTGAAAGATATCCCTAGGGACCTTATCTAAAAGCAGGACCAAGCAGGACCAAGCGGCACCGAGATGTCGCCGCCTGCTGCAATTGGCCAGCTCTGCACCACTGACTGATTGCGGCAGGCGGCGAAGTTTTGGTCCGGCCTGGTCCAGCCGTGTAGATTAGGGCCCCTGCTGTTCTCACCTTGTCAGTGACTGAAGCACAGGGGTTCTCAAACTTTTCCGTCTCGGAGAACGCCCACCCAACTCAAATAATAACCGAGGATTCCTTCCCGGTTTCGGTATTCCTGCGATGAAGTAGCATAGAAGCCAACAGACCTTAATAACCACGATGTGCTTAACTAGAGACTGTCTGGCACTTAGTTACACATCCATGGGAAAGCCTCAAACTTTTATTATAGAGTCTAAACTGTACGAAAAGTTAATTTAGAATTCAGAGACAACCCAGAAAATTTTGGAGCTCGAGGAACCCCGGAGAGCCCCTCTAGGAAGCAACTGGAATCCTAGGAGCCCGGTTTAAAAGCTCATGCTATGCGGAGCGCAAGTTTGCGTTTGCTTCTTGCACAGGGGTTGCGACGATGTCAGAACGCCAATCTCTTATTGGCCAATCGAAAAAAAATAATGGATAGACCTCGGGACATCTAGCACTTGGGTCTACCCACTATCCTTTCAATCAAAGCCAATCCAAGCTCGACGTAACGTCACCGCAACCCTTATGCAAGAAGCGGACGACTCGCTCTCCACCGAGCTACGATGCCTGAAATGCTTCTCGAACCGGTGGGTCTACTGCATCCTAAAAAAAAGGTCTCCTCGATCCCCGCTCGACGACGTCGTCAAAGTGTTGCGCCGTCGACGGCTGCAATTCTCGCGGTGTCGCAGTGGCGGCGGAGGTTGCGGCAGACTCCCATTCTGCCGCGGGTTGCTCTCCGGCTCGACGGTCCACAAAAGCTTCAGCAGCTGGGACGCCGCGGCGACGGCGACGCTCGCGTTCTTTCGCGCTTTTTGCGGAACTTCTCCGCAAAAAGTTTTCTGAGACCGCCGGGATCGCGACGTCTAACGGTACGATGCTTCGGTTCCCGCGACGTTGTTCGTAGCCACTTCGGGACCGCTTTTCACACGCGGGCGGAGTGGGACGCCAAACGTGCCGGTTGGACGCGCGTTCCGAGCGCCGTGCTCTCCAATCCCCCCCCCGTGCGGGACCCACCCTGGGACAGGCCCTGCACGCTGCAGGGTGCCCGGGGGCCCACCCGGGGCCCGAAGCGCCGCTGGGGCAGGGAGGTGACGGCCCCGCCCTCCCCCCTGAGCCAGTCGTCCACCATGCACAGGTGTGGGTGGTGGGAGGCCAGCAGGCGCAGCAGCGGAGGGAACAGCCCCGCGTAGCGCTCGTCCCGCTGGGCCGTCGTCACCAGGTACCGCATGGGCAGCTGCGACAGGAAGTCTGCCCCGTACCGCTTCACCTGCGGGCAACCCCAAAGTCGACCGTTGCGTTTGTACCGTATTTTACGGGCTGTAGTCCGCACCCGGTGTATAGTCAGCAAGAGCAAATTTGGGGCCAAAAATAAATGTTTTTGCTTAGATAATCCTACACTCGGTGCGTGGTTCGCACCAGGTGCTTACTCGGCACGAAAATCTTCTCGTACATGGCACACCTTGACAATTGTCTGCTTTCTTAGCTCACAAAGAAGCCTGTATTGTGCATAAATCATCATTAACATACTCTTGCATTAAAAAAATGCATCGCATATCGTCATAGGAACCGTGCGGAGTTAATTCAAGCCCCGACCAGGGCGCCCCTAGCAGGCAAACGGGTCCGTTGCATCGGGGAGCTTCTGCCAGTCGCTGCGTTGGTTGTGCGTTGTAGCGGGTCAGCGCTGTAATTTCTGAGATGGCTATTCCGCCCCAAGAAAGCCACAATAATCGCTCTGTGGTCGGCTGCAACAGTACGTCCAACGGCACGCACAGCACAAAGTTCTACGGCCTCCCTTTGAAGCCGCACGAGGCAGAGTGCCGCGCGACCCGGGTGCAACTTGTGCGTCGATGCAGGTAAGTGGCGTTCCTTACCTCGCAGTTCGCAGTCCTGCTTTAAGCTGCTGACAAATAATACAATTAACTTTTTCTATTCTAGCGACGATAGAACAGCATGGACACCCCACGGCAAACTTAAAAATTGCAGCAAATACTTCTCCGGAATCGAGAAGCGGAATGCGGTCGCCCACCCAAGCCCACCCTTGGATGTTTTCATCAGCCTACAGGAAGATAGTAGTGGGAGTCGCGGAACGGCGCGAAAACAATCGCCCAGTTATTGTCAAGCTGATTCAGAAGGTAATAAACATACATAATTAGCGCAGTCCCCTCAATGCCAACTAAGAAAGCTCTCTTATCTAATTACGCGAAGCTCAAAGTTTTTTTGTGGGCACGCTCAATTTCATCTGTAGAGTAGGCGCGCCATGACATCTACTTATCCGTCGAAACAGGACCTCCTTCACGTCATACACGTGGCCAGATTCGTAAAGGAGTTTTCCCTTCGTCATATTGGCACCACGGAAGAAGCTTTCTGGATTCGTATCCACCTTAAACACTGTCGTTATCACCACGGGAACACTATACGTTGTACTGCCTGTCACCATTTCTTCCCCCTGATGATTCTGCACTGGCTACCAAAGAAGCTTTCCGGATTCGTGATCGCCTTAAACCCCGACGGGGACACTGTCCACTGTGCTGTTTGTCGCCGTTACTTCCCGATGATTCCGTGCTGGCTTCCGTGGTGGCGAACAATAGGCGACCGCCGAGACGCGGCCGGCTCGCTAGCTTTCTATGAGGAACAACCTTAAAAAACAAAATTCGTGTATAGTCGGCATGCGTACATAGTCTACACAGCCTAAAATTTAAACTTTTGAACCTTTATAGTTTGCGAACAATAGCCCCAAAAATATGGTATTCTTTTGTTTGTTTATGTTGTCGCATTCCTGTATTACCATTGTGTTTGTACTACATTTGAATATATTTTTGTTTACTTAAGGGGAGACACTACCACAAAAACAAATATTTCTGCAAGAAAACATTGATTTTAAAAAATGCCATATTTACATCTGCTAACATCTAGAGGGTATTCCCAGAAAGTTTCAATTGTTTACACTGCATAGTTATTTTTATACAAATTATTTTCGGTCTACCGATGCTAAGGAAAAGGTAAAGGTTCGGGCACTTTGAAGGCTTTTTTCTCCGTTCCTCTCTCTGGCCTAAATTTCACTTAATAAACCTATGTTTTAGTAAGAAACCATGGTGAGACTTAATTTTTGCGGCTTATACACTGAAATGTTATGAAGCCGATTACAATGAACTTAGATTCTGCATTTTAATGTTCCTCTATTACAAAAAATTGTAAATTGCAAAACTTAATAAATATGAATTTTTTTTTTTTTTTTCATTAGAGGCGAAGCAAAGTTACGAGGGCGCTGGGTGCTGGGACATTAATCGCCTGGAGCACTGGACGCTGCTCGAGAAAAAGTTTGTTTTTTCGTGTTGTTCAAATGCAGCATACGACCTGTCCTCTTTTCTCTCTTTTTTTCTTTGAATCACTTATCGACTGCCCAGACAAGCGGACGAAGGAACCCACTTTGCGCCCTGAGGTCACGATGGCCTTCATGTTGTTGAGTCGGGTGTCCTCGTACAGCAGGAGGTAATAGAGCAGCAGAAGCTGGGGGACCATCAGACCACTGGTGTCGTCCCGTGAAGTCACGCAGCCTGCGCACACAGAGGGCGCACAATATCAACCGCTTCCCGAAGGCAGCAGAGCTTCCAACGAAGTTCCAAGGATTAGGCCATATTTTCCGAACTATAGTCCGGAGAGGCAAATTTCAAACAAGAAAATTAAGATCTTCTTAAAGGGTAACTGCAAAAAAAAAAAAAGTGTTTTTCTAAAACAGCCTAATTGGGACAAGCATGTCACAAAACAAATCTTCTGCAAAAAAACAAATTTTTTCTAGCAATATTTACGTCACAGGACGTAATTTAGTCGGAGTCACCACTTCTCCACATTTGAAACTCCCGCTCTTTCGACGCGTGCGGAGTGGCTGTCTTACGTCACTTCGTGACATATAGCAGCCACTACGTGACGTATAATACCAACTTTGTGGCGCGCGATTTAAAACGGACGAAATAGCCGCAGACTAAAATCGGTCTAGCGCAATAAATATTGCTGTAAAAAATTTTGTTTTTGGCAGAAAAATTGTTTTGTGACATGGTTGTCCCAATTAGGCTGTTTAAAAATAGACTTTTTTTTTCTTCGCGCGTAAAATTCTCATAAATCGCGCGTAAAATTCTCATACACGGCGCACCTAGAAAAATGCCAGCCTCATTAGCGAACGAAAAAGCTTGTTTGTATCACACAGAAATTATCGTTAATGTAGGCTACCTATCACTCTTAAAATTCACGACGACAACTCACCATAATAAACAATTAAGGAAACTAATCCTTGCATAGTCCGCACCCCAAGATAGTCTGCACTACATACAATTTAATCTTTTAAACATGTAATATAGTTTGCGGACTCTAGTCCAGAAAACACGGTACATATCTGGAAAAGAAAGTACAACTTGTATCTAAGAAAAGAATACCACCAGAAAAGTATGAGTAACATTTTTAAAACAAGGCGTAGCGATGCACACCTCTGAATGGAAACGTTACCTCCTCCCAGAATGCAGGGATATTACATAAAACACTACGGGGTAAGAAGAGAACAAGAGCAACGAAAAAGGGCACCCCAGGCAAAGTCTCGAAAGGTTTCCAGCATTGCACCGAGGGAGAACTCTCGACACGACAATGGTAGGTAGATCAAGAGCGAGGAAAACACTAAGACCCGAAGTGGCTCTCAGTGAAACGTTCCATTGGTATATTGCTGTTGTAGTAACTCGAGAGCCCCTGAGAATATTATGGTGTCCCTAACTTCCAAAAATGACGGCCACTTACTGCTGTAAAACTTTACAGCTCACTTTTAAAAAAAGAAAAAGAAAGAAAAAAAACGTTTGACACAAAAGAAAAGAAGCATGTGCAAAGCAATGACACATACAAATGCTTTTTTTTTTCCTCAGTATGCTGCCATTTTTTTTTTTGTTCTTTGTGTGTTTCACCAAACAAAGTTAAGTAAAACAAGTCGAGCAGATGCAGAGTAAACTGTACATTGTGAATTTTTGTACAGTGAAAAGTTGGCCTGCTCTTGAGAAATGATAACAGCTTAAAAAGAGCAATTTAGTCAATGCAGTACGACCGCCAGACTGGTGTCTTTAAGGGGAGACACCCCCTGGGAGAGTCAACTTTCGAACCCTTCGCTTAAAATTAATGAAATTTACAGGGTCGGCTGGTGGTCATGCTAGAGAGTGCATAACAAAATTTCAGGTCTGTCGGTTAAGTGGGAAGGAAATTAGGGCAGCTTCTATCAGCAACACCCCTACATTGTTTAGTTAATCTATCGTCGGAAAACTATCACAATATTCAAGATTTTTATTCGCTAGATATGTAGCAGAATGACTAGGAAGTGCGCCTATGGAAAGTTTTTTGTAAAAAGTCATTTATTTCTATAAATTTTCTCTTCTGCAAAAATGGTTAACTTGTTGGTCTTCTGTGTCTCCGACAAAATGTCAACATTTTTTTTATAAAAGAAATCCGTAAAGTGACAAACAAACTCCATAGGCGCATTCCTTATTAAATTTCAGTCAGGAAAAGTGAAGAACGAGCCTTCCCTGTGTTGCCATTATCAAACGATAGGTTGACTAAAATTGAATTTATATCAAAAAGTGGAACGGAGAAAAATGTGTTCAAAGTGCTCCAAACCCTACCTTTTCTTTAGCTTCGGTGGACAGAAAATAATTTATAAAAAATTAACTATGCAGTGTAAACTAGTGAAAATTTCTGGGAATACTCTCTGGATGTAGATGGATGTAAATATGTAATATTTCAAAATCAATGTTTTTTGCAGAATTTTTTTTTCTCTGGGGAGTGTCCCCCCTTAACGCGCATCTCGCGGTACTGATTACGCATTAAGAGATGTTCCAGGCCACCCGGCAGGTTTCTAGAATGTCAACCTCACCGGGTATATCTATATTATCCGAGACCATGCCCAAACAAACAAACAATTCAGATGTGTCTTAATCCTATGGTCGGAGTAGGGGCACATGTATGCAGCAGGTTTCGAGTTGCCCTGGGGGTGTTTATTTGCGAGCATTCCTGAGCTCACAAGCAGCTATAAGCTAGCCTGCTAATCAAAGGCGTTCTGCTATGGATAGATGTCGAATTACTGAGCGACAGGTTGGCGGTTCGATTCCCGCCGAAGGACGCAGTCTCTCGTAAGGACCACTGGTCGTGTTACCATATTTTAATTACAACAATTCATGACGCTCTAAGGCCATGGGTTCTCAAACTGGGCTCCTGGAACTGCCGGAATTCCCCCGGATATCCTCCCGGGTTCCCAAACTCCCAAATTTTTTAAACTGTCCCTGTTCATAAATAAAATTAATTTTCAGTTTGAAGCATGTTTTAAGCCGATCTGAGCCATCCACTGATGCATAACTCCTGCTCTATAAGCAATCTCGCTAGCTGCACACAGCGTTACCAAAGGTACGGATGTGAGAGCGTTTTCTCACCGTAGGAGATAAACCCCTCACTCAAAATGCATACAAAAGATTTCCTCTCTCTTCCGCCCGTGGCTTCCGCAGCACTGTGCACAGTTAGTGAGATAGAGTATAGGCTCGAAAACCAGCCTTAAAGCATGCGTCAAAGGCGACGCCCCATCCGCTCACCGGTCCCGGCAGCATGCTTGCCTTGCGTGCCGTTGGCAGCCCCGTCCTGCAGCACCTGGCCGAAGACGGAGGCAATCTCCTCCTCAGACAGGGGCTCGTTGGTCGTCTCCTGGGAGCCCTTGCAGCTGGGCACTATCACTGAGTTGACGTACACCTCCACCAGGGCAGGCAGGATCGGGTGCAGCGGGGGCACGCTGGCGCACAGCTGCTTCAGCACCCACTCCTTGATGCGCACCTGCAAGGGCAGAGAGCTGCGCCGTTAAAGGCTGTCGCCTGCTGCGAACCTGGCGGTGTCGTGGCAGCGGCGGCAGATGTGGCAGATTCCTGCTCTGCTGCGGGTCGCTTTCCAGTTTGACAGATCGAAGGAGTTTAAATAGCCGGAAGTTGCGACTATGTGATGACGGCAACACTCACATTTTTTCACATTCTTTTCCAGAAGTTCTACACCAAACTGCCAAGTTGGGTGTAGAAGTTTTGCCATTCTTTGTTGGAATATTTCAACAATGTTACGCTCTGCTTCTCCTAAAAAGTCCCCATTTGGGCCAGGTGCTATTATTCAATAAATATCTAAAGCAAGATTCTCCCGCAGCTCCGCCGACAAACGCGAACGAGCAAAGACGCTGAAACCATCGACGACGACGACATACTTGAAAGTTGTGTGCAGATTTGTAGATTTGTTTTCCAATGCAGGTATCAGGAAACACGCAATAAGAATGTGAGCACATGGTTCTGGACTCACCCGGTGCTTGGTGAAGGCCCTGCTCTTGAGGAGCTGGTAGATGCAGTGGACGGGCAGGAAGCCCGCCGTGTTGGCGTTAAGGTTGGGGGTCACCGCCACCTTCACTGCGTGGGCCGTCACCACCTGGGTCCGGCAGAGACTCTGTCACTAAGTGCTTTGCACGGGGCTTTCCGAAGACAACTTTGCAAAACTGGTGAGGCAAACTGGGGAGTACAAACAACATTCGCAAAATTCCCGAGGCATATCACAAAAGAATTGTGCTTCCCTTTCTTAAAGGGGTACGGAAGTGCAATGACGTGAGCATGAGCTCTCTACCTCTCGCTTCAAAGTCGGCCAGCAAGAAGTGCAATGCGTATCGTGCTCGTGACGTCAATAGTTATCGCACGGTCAAGGGTACTGTAATGCGAACGTTGCCGCTTGGTGGCATCAACACGTGAAAATCTCGCCTAGTAGTAATATCCGAGGACTGTACGCCCGTGGCCTATACATGGCTTGTCCGTAACGTAATTTGTGGCCATGTTGGTATCTTACGCGCCACGGGCGTTCGCTTCACCGTGTTAGTTTCACACCGCGGAAGTAGGGGCTCGAGGGAACCAGCCAGTAGAAACAACCGTCACTATCGGCGTATGTTTGACCTGATAGAGGTCCCCGCATCCTCAGATCAAGCTCCTACTTAAAACGTCTGCAAAGAACGGCGATCTCGATGATGTGGAATGCACGTTGCAGAAGAACTGTGGAGCTGAGACTGCAGCCAATGCCACAACCACGAGAGCTCGAGGTCGCTGCTTTGAAGCATTGTTCCGCAGAACGATCGAGCACTCGCGCTAGAAACGCACGTCTCAAAGCCAGGACCACGGGCTGGCTCGCGCTTGTAGATTTGGTTGCAGTCTCAGCATATGAGCATTCTCTGCCAAGTCACATTCAGGACTAAGTAACTCCATGAGAGAGCCATACTGCCGCAAACTGGCGCTGCTTCTTAGAAACTCATGACACGACGGAATTCCAACGGAGCTTCCCAGACCGACACCAGACGCAATTTTGAAATCTGTTCATTTGTTTCAAATTAAGTTTTCTTGACTTTCTTGCCTGCAGCCCAGAAACACTAGTCTAGGCTAATGTTTCTGGGCTGCTGGCACAACATGGACCACAATTAAACAAAGAAATAAAAGTGCAAACATTTCGTTTCCGTACCCGCGTGGAACGCTTTTTAATGGAAATCCCCAATCCCAGAAATTTGTCCGTCGGTCTATCTGTGCATTTTCCCGCTAAAATAAGCGGAGAAATCGACACTATGTGACGCCACAACATCACATGACACCGCGACCTAAAACCGCAATGTCAATTTTCCCGCTAAATTTAGCGGTAAAATGAATAAACAATGGGGAGCCACAGCCGAGTCCGCAGCTGCTGAACGCGTGTTGATGGCGAGCCTCCACAGTTATTTTGCAATGAGCATTCCCCATCATCAAGATTGCCAATCTTAGTAGCCTATAAACGTGAGCTCGTTCATAGCATGAACAGTGAACGGCACACCCAAATATGGCGTCCAGCAAATACCCCCATATGCTCTTTTTCCACTCCACGAAACAACCGTTAAATGTTTTCTAAACAAATTTAAACGATCACTCCTGAAATACTGCATTTCATGCATTAGAGCAGGGGTTGGCAACCTAAGGCCCATGAGGCAATGTTATACGGCCCCCGCCATGCCACCAAAACAAACCCCCTCAACCCTCCCCCCCCCCCTCCACAAAAAGAAACAAATACAAACACGCTCCAGGATAAGAGGTATATTTGGTTGCAAACCCTGAGTAATGAGACTTATTAACTTGAGAGGTTTGCCAGATAGAATTCACTGATCAGCTGATCCCTAAACAGACAATAAGTTGAAGGACGCATTTGCAGCGAACGACTCTGTTAAGTTCTCCGCCGGCCTCCAGGAATTAAAGCTTCCAAACCTACATAATCTCACAGCGGCCTCGACCGAACTGTTTGCCACCGTACGAACAATATATGCGAATGGATGCTTACTCAAGATGAAAACCGCGAGGACAAGGGTGTATCTTGCAAATGTCGGATGAGTACCTACAAAATGTGTGACGGCTCTCAATCTTTGCGAGCAATATCGAACGCCCAAAATCTCACCGAGACGGGGCTCAAGTAATCTTACGTTACCCATGCCCAATTCGAGAGAACATCTTTGCATACCACTTTGTGTATAGGACAGTTTTTTTAATCCTTTATTTCTATAGGCTGGCTTTCCCCCCTTTCCTTCACCGTTTCTTCGTCCAGCCAGCTCCATCTCTGCTTTGCGGAGATTTGGCCCGCTGCAGCGAAAGGTTGCCAACCCCTGCATTAGAGGACTTGGAAGATCTGGTAATTTCGTCCCATCCCCGATTGGCGCATTCCCCTGCTCGTTGACGGGGTGCCCGTCCGCCTGTCTTGCCTGGTCGGTGAAAAGCTCCTGGGTGAAGACTGCCTTCATTTTAGCCAGGCTGTTGGGCCGGATGGGGATCTTCATGCCCAGGGTGGAGCAGACCAGGTCCGCAATCGGGCTCAGCTGGTTGCCGTGGAAGTGGATGGCAATCAGCAGCAGCATCTCCCCGAAGGAGGCGTTCACGCCACTCGTCCTGCGGGGGGCGTCAACCTCGTCAATGCGGGAAAGTAAGTTGGGCCGATCTGCCGTGGCACGAGGAGATTTCAAGTCTTGGGGTCCCATAGCTCCGTTATCAGACACAGTTTCTTCCGGTCTTTGTACAAGTCTTTGTATATACCACATTTGTACAAGTCGCACTTCATATATATTTGTACGGCTGGCACGGCGGAACTGCACCAATAAACCGGCGTATACTGGAGATTTGAGGTTCATTCAAACAAATCTTTTTACAGCGAAGCTGTTATGTGCTAGGATCTGGAAAAAAAGTGCGTCCAAAGATGTTAACAAAAAAAAAATTCTGTTTAAACGGTGCTCCCTCGTCATGATTGGTCGTGGCAAGTATAAATAGAAAGAGGGGGCAACCCGCGTGAGTCGCCTTTCTTTGGCATTATGAGATAGTGAGGTACTAATCCCTTGTCATCATCTACAGTCACCGACTTATCTCAGCTAAGAGTGCGCTGTGACTGAGGGCAGAACGTGCCGATTTAACTTTCGTTTCTTTCGCTTCCGCAATGCTGATAAAGAGACTCGGGCTCAATAGGAAAAAACTGTCCTCTAGGTGTGCCTCGAAAAATTGGGTTTAGCATTTGCCCATAAGTGACCACTATGAATTAAATAAAGACAATTAAACAACGAAGTCGTGTGCGTGTTTTCATTGCAATCATATGTAAATCGTATAGTTGTCGTAAAGATAACAGCTTCGCTAGTCCTTCATCTTCATGTGAAGTGGATGGGCTCTACAATTTTTATGAAGGGGGCGAGAATTAAACGAGTGCCGTCTTTACCACGTGTTTATCGAGCTCGGCATACGTTAGGCGAAGGAATAATCGTCGTGATAAGTCGGCTAATTAACTGAAATCCATTAAGTAACCTATTAACTATTGGTTTTAGGGGTCATGTTGCAATTGCAGTGTTGATGGAAACTACAATTAGAAATGAAACCAATTAAAAGAATTTGCAAAAAATTTAATATTTTTAATATTAATTTATTAAATTTCACGTTTTTAGCCCGATTTAAAAATTGAGCATGAAATGAGCACTTCAAGCCCTGCCTACAGATGAAACGTGTTTCCTGCGATTACAGATACAGCTTCAGATAACTGGCCACAATTGTTTTAAGGGGGAGCTGGCGGTATTTCGAGCTACCTAAACTACCTACCGTAAAATACCGTGCATCCGCCCATTCCACATTAAGCGCCCATTACCAAATTTGTAAGATCTGAGAAAATACGCACAGTAGATTTATATGTAAAATTGATGACCGGACAAGCGCCCATCCCCCATTTTTTTGCGATTTTCTCCAATGTTTGAGTGGGCACTTGCCCAGTATTTTGCGGTAGCACATTTTCGGCACGCTATTTATTATCTCAAAAGTCAAAAAAAGCTATTGAGGAAATGGCACGCAAAGGTTATGCCATAACCAACTAACTTTCAAACTTTCTCATGTCACACGTTGTACAACTCACGAGTTGAGCAAGCAGTTTAAAAAAAACTATATTTAGCACTTTTGTTTGTTTTGCCACGTGAGCTTCCCCAGCATTCTTTTCATTACGTCGACCCTCTTGTAACCCGTTGGGAACGACCTGTACTGTCCTCCCTATCACAACAAGGATGAATGGATGGATGGATATTAATGGCCATACCCTTCATGACAGGCAGTAACTTGTGCCACCTAACCTAAGAAGTAAAAAAAAAAAAATATTCCTCTTTCTCTCCTTTTTTCCCAATCCAACACATTTGACAACACATTTGACATCACATTTTTCAGCGTTTTCAGTAAAGCCTCTCAGTCTCTCGAACCAAAGTTTAAAAAAAAGCTGAGGTTCTGATCCGCGCTGTGAAGGCGGTTGGACAGCGAAGCTGTGGTATCACCCACAACGATTGCCCACTGCACTGTAGACCCTTTTTATGGCAAATGCCACCAGGTGGTGCTGTCTTTGACATCTCAGAGAACTTCCGGTTTATAAAAAGAATGAACAAAGGCCACCTTAACACTGCTGCGTGAAATGTAACTGAAACATTTAACCACCATTTCTCCAGGTGAACACCAAAAGAATGAAGTAGTGCGAGATCTCTTAAAATGTTTCGAGTATTCTTGTAAACCAACTTGTCTCCTCCAAGATGTAATATTGTATAGCGGAAGGCCTTCGTTAAATTTCCAACTTTGTTGACCTTGTAGGATTCATGCTTTCTAGCACTGGTGACATAAGCAAGCTCAACAGGCTTGCAAAGACGGCGCGACTGGAAGTCGCTTGGGACGCAAGCAGCAGTTCATGTTTGTAAACAGCAAAAGGGCCATACCAAATGATTGACGAAAGAAAAGTAAATGCACTGTACCCAACCTCTTTTATATATGAAAGACTTTATACGCTGCTGTTGCCGCAGCAGCTTATGCAACCCCAATCTTTACCGAGAAACGCATGGGGGGGGGCACTACGTGCTTATCATCTATCACGTGGTTTTGATGCTTGTTTCGTGGTTTTCTTATTGGAAAAAGTGTCAAAACCACATGGTAAGAGATAAGGTGTGCGCCAACGGTGATAAGGCACGCCCGTGGATTTTCTGTCGATGGACACGAAAAATCCCACCTGCGAGTCATATACACCTTCATTGTAAAACTCCGTAATTTTGCGACAAAGAATTATTGTGACTCGTTATTCGAGTTACCGGTTTGGATGTGCCTGTTTATGCGCTTAACCAGTTTCGAGGCGAATCGGTAACTACAAAAATTTCGCCGGAGCTCCCCTTTACGCATGAAGCTATCAGAGGTGAAGCCAAAAGTGTGGAGGGACACGCCCCCAACGACGAACAAAACCAAGAGACGCCATTAGACAAAGAGGAGGGGAGGGACATGTCCCCCAAACTGCCGTTGAGTCAGCCCTCCTTTTCGTCCAACGGCATCTCTTGGTTCTGGTGGATCGTTGGGGACGTGTCCCTCCACCCTTTTGGCTTCAACTCTGGTGGCCTCATGTCACCTCCAGAAGCTTCCTACCTCCGTGCCTTTAAGCTCGAGGATGGCTTAAGAGCCGCTACTCCGAAATGCGGCGTATTCGGTGGCCCCAGTCGCCGGGAGGGAAGGGAACTCGCCTGCCAAAGTAGCTCTCCTCCCGCATGAGCCAACGTATCCAGCGAGTGGCCTGCTTCTCGTGCTCCTGGCTGGATACCAGGGAGGGGCAGGCCAGCAGCATGCACAGCCCCAGGGAGACGAAGCGGATGCCCGCTGCACTCGGAGGGGGGTGGGAGGTCGCCAGCTGCACCAGCACCGCCACCTCGTCCTCTGTGAACCTGCGCGAGAGAACCGTGCACCTTCCTTCGCGTCTAGGCTGTCGTAACTGCGAAAGAGCCGCGCGGTGGACCGAGAGTCACGGAGACTCCGAAGCTTTCGAGGAGTGGCGATGTGGACAATTAGACTGGC
This sequence comes from Ixodes persulcatus, assembly GCA_013358835.2. Taxonomy (NCBI): domain Eukaryota; kingdom Metazoa; phylum Arthropoda; class Arachnida; order Ixodida; family Ixodidae; genus Ixodes; species Ixodes persulcatus. The sequence goes on along the minus strand of JABSTQ010010772.1, from coordinate 110,223 downwards.
AGGTACAAAGTTAGGATGCCTTTTCACTTTTCGCACGTACAGTTTTGCGTCGAGTAAAATTTGTTACCCCCTAAATTGATGCCTGGATTAGTAAACCGTATTTTACGGTCTATGACTCACACCTTTATATAAGTCAAACCTATATGTTTGTACGGATGGCACAGCAAAACTGCACTGAAGAGCCTGCATATGAATTTTCGAATCGCAATATATGGTAGAGCCCCGTTGATATGTTTCTCGGGGGATCACAAGAAAAAAAAACATATAATTTGGAAAAACGTAAGAAGTGAGAAGGCCCTTGGGGGGCTGGGAGCTTGCTAGGACCGGCGGTTTTGAACATAAAAACCGGGAAAATATAAAAACCAGGGACGTATCAACGAGGTTCTACTGTATGCGCAAGCAAAAGCAAGTTTCAACATGCTCGTTGACGAATCGAACGAGAAATATAACCCCCGTGGAAAATTTGAGCCATTAAGGTTTCTTACTTTTGCATACTTCAACTTGAAAGTTCTTGCGTGCTGTCACTCGATGATATATGTACCAGAGTCGCAGCACCAAGAAAACCAATGCCACAAGATAGAGCGACTATAAGGGTCCCAATCCGACGGAGCGGAGCCGTCGGTTGAGAAAATATACGCCGAGACAATCCATTTGCTGGTAGGTAGAGCCCCAACTTAATGCTTAGGTAACTACGACACATGCATTTCAACATGCTGCATCTATAGAAACTATAGTTCGCTACAGGTTATGAATAGCGGGGCTTTGTGCAAGGAGCTGGTCTTGTTCAAAACCTGAAACAAACTATTCCCCGTTCACCCTTAAGCCGACACAGCGGTGGGCGACACACACTCCTAGGACCAATTAATAGCTTCCCTTTCATCACCCGACCCCATTCTTGGTGCGTGATTAAGAGTGGGAGCTTAATCAGACTGTAAAAGACGGACAGTGCGATTTTTACAACTAGCACATAGCTTCCACCTTGCTGTTGTCTTAGGGGCGACCGAAATATATAGACCACCGCAACAGGCGTGAACTTCTCTTGACGCCACAATCCCGCTCGACCTCACGTGCGAGCACTCACTTGAGGCCCGCAATGCCGCGGAGGGCGCAGAAGAGGCGCAGCAGGGAGTTTGCCTGGACCACCCGGCAGTCCGGCAAGTCCTGTTGCTCCATGCTGAAGAGCACCAGGCGCTGGAGCCGGGACAGCAGCTCCCCCCGCAGGGCCTCCAGGGTGCTGCCCTTGCCCGTCTCCCCCTTCTGCGTCGTGGCAGGGATGCACGAAGGCAGTGCGGGACGTCAGGTGGCAGAAATGGGCGTGCCACTTGGGAACCATTCATGAATGAAATGGTAACACTCGCTAACGCTACAACAGATTCCTCGTCTATTGAAGAATTCGCACCGGTGTAGCAGTGGCCTTTCTCAAGCTCAAGACCGACATCCAAGAACAAAATTTTCTTTGTTTTTCATCAAAAAAGAAAAAAAAAAAAAGGAGGAAACAACTGTTTTTCTTCCTCCTCGCCCATTTCGCTCATTTCGTGCCTGCCTCCTCCTAGATGAGGGGTTCCCAAACTTTCCTATGTCGAGGAACGCCAATCCCGCTTGACTGATTGCTGAGGATCTCCAGAAGGTCTTGTATACCATGTAGCCTCGTATACAATACCTACATACGCAATAACAGCCCCACTAGGTAGGGAGTATTTGGAACACAGTTATGCGTCAACGAACGGCTAAGATCTTCTAAATTGTGCCTAAACAGGAAGAACACTTTACTTAGAAACAGAGACAGCCAAGGAACCCCCGAAGATTCTCCGGGGAACTTTCGAGTTCCTAAGAACACAGTGTGAGTACCCCCATCCTTAATAAGTAGGGCTAGATTTTTTGTCACTTGCCAGAGGTCAACGAGGGGCACAGATTGGACGCAAACACTGTGCTGACATTCGGCTGGTGTTTTCACCCATTGAAGACTGAGTTCCAGCCAAACGCTGGTGCAGTGCAATGCTCTTGTCCAATATGGGCCCCTCGCTGGCCTCTGGCAGGTGAAATGAAAAATCCAGCCTCACAGCTAGCCTCGTTAGCTAGAAGGTGCTGGAAAACTACCCCTTCTTTTTCCCTCGCCATTTTATAGAGTCAGCTGTACTTGGCTCGGTGTACCAGGCGAGTGTCGTGTTGATGAAAACGAACGGAGCGTGTGCGCACTTATCGCGGGTGGCTTTGGGGCCGGGATAGGGCGAGTACGGCAGTGATAAGCCTGCCCTTTCGTCGATAACAGTCGCGGCTGAAACGCGGCGCTTTTGGCCAATTGCGATTGCGCTAGGGGTCGTGCGATCACGCTCCTTGCCACCTGCTCTTTCTCGCCTTTGGTCGCCTGTTCCCTCGGTGCTCCAAGCCTTTGCTCGCATAAATGGTGCGGCCGAAGCATACGCCGGAATGAGCGTCGGCTACTCGACGGCGTAGACGAACCCGTGAGAGAATGTCGTCGATGTGTAGGCGCCGACGGCCTCACCCTGGGTGTTAGGATGGGACGCATCCGACGTCAAGATCGTGCTAGGGGTGAACGTGAAGCGGCACGTAGGAGAGAACTTTACCGATTGAAGAATGAACATGCTAATGCGACCGAGCAATTTGTGCAGCGCCTTTGCAAGAACGTGTTTGGTGCTAGCTGTTCTGCGTGTGATCCGTCGTGGTTTACGCGAGACACCATGTGACGCAACGTCGCTGTAATTTTCAGTCAATAGCGACGCAATATTATCGTAATGCCGCACCAGCTGATGCTCTTCATACGCATCACATCGTGTAATTATCCGCACAATTTTTTTCCTCATTTCCTGCCTGCCTGGTGGCTGCTTACCAGTTATAGGATATAGAAATCGTAGTTTTGAACGTATTTACACGATTGTAAGTCGACTCAATTGTAAGTCGAGTAGAGTTTTTTTTTTTTGCTGATGTGCAATGTGGGGGGGGGGGGGGGGGGGGCGCACATTTCACATCAGTAAAAAGAAAAAAAATCTTTAGATGCACATTTTACTGCGAACATGTGAGAACAGCAAAGTATCTGCTCCAAAGCCGAGCCTCCAACACGCGATTGATGCCTTCTGGTGTGCTCTGGCTGTGCATGCACGCGCGAGGTGCATGAGATGACCAGGTGTTATCAAAACTAGGAAGTTCACGCTAGAGGCGGGACAACTGAAGCTGCTCACTGTCGTTCTCACTCCATCCGCGACTAGACTACGACTCGTCCGCGCTGGTGACGTCGGTCCCATCGTCATCGCTGCTACGTTCTCGAAGCACGTCGTCGGCGTCGTCTAACGAAATCTCGCACTTCGCAAATGACAGCATCAACCGCATCTTCCGCGCTTGCTCGGTGATCGCGTTGCATGTCACGGGTAGGGACTGATTGTGCACTTTTGCAGCGTACGTTGCAAGCCTGACCTCCAACTCCGGAAGGCATCCCCACCTATCCAGACTTTGACCTACGGAAGCCTCTTTGTTTGCCGTCACAGTTTAAGATCCCGCGCCATTGCAGACTCCACTGGAGCATCACCCGCTCCGACAGGCCGAACTTGCGTCCAACAGTGCAGTTGTTGGTTGCTTCTGGGTGAAGAATGGCCATAAACGAGCACCGAAAACCTAAACTGCCCGGATCACGCGTGTCAATACAAAAAAACGTAGTTAGCGCAAACGTAGTTAGCGCTCCAGTATGATCTCGTCACCCGATCAAACGACGTGCGACCGTGAATTGTGCGAAAAACTGAGAAGAGAAGCCGCGGGTTGAGTGAGCCGTGAGGCTGTTCCAGCGGCCCCTCCGGAGTGGCTCTTACAAGAAGTGCCACCACCCCCGGGAGTCGAGCGCACCGTGCGCTGTTCACCGCCGTACATTTGGGTTAATTTGCGAATCGCTATCAATAATACTCGTTCGCACCAAAAAAAAAATGATGAATTTGTAAAATGAGCGCACAGAATAGTGCAATGCTGGAGGTACAGCCGGCTGAACTCGTAACAAGCCGAGGTGTTCATGATATTGCAATTGTTTTGTTTTTGCCGGCAGTGGAATGCTTTGGTTCGATTATAAGTCGACCCTCCCACTTGGGATTTTCAAAAATTGAAAAAGGGTCGACCTTCATTCGCGTAAATACGGTAATATGCTGTTTGATATTCGCTTCGAGACAAACTGCTTTATTTGTACTTTTCGAAGCGCTGATCGTGGCAGACTAGCCCCGTTGAGTGTGCTTTCTCACTAAGCACCAGTTCACTATGGAGAAGCAAGCTCCGCGGGTCTCGCTTCTCTGCGGTGCACCGGTGCTTGGTAAAAAGCGCACCCAAAGGGGCTAACCCCGCCACGATCAACACTTTGAAAAGTACAAATAACGCAGTCGCGTGCTTAGGAGAGAAAAGCACACTTTCAAAGCGGGATGGCCCAGGCGCGTGGCCAGTGTATTTAGAAAGAAGTGGAAAGTTTGTGAATGTTGATACCTGCCAGGCAGCAAAAACTTTTGCAGGCTAGATTTAACTGTGTTCACTGTTGCTGTTTTTTTTATGGTTGCAGTTATTGTTTCTAAGCCTCCTGTCTTTTTATCTGCTGCATAGCAGCTGCCAGTGCACATAAATGATAAAAACAAGGAAGGTACTAAGGAAGACTGTGTTCACTCTACAAATACATCTCGACTGTCCCTTCTACTAATTGTGTGTCATTAATATGAACACCTCCGTTCACCCAAAAGCTTGTCCATAATGCGAGTCATCCGTAATAATGAGGCAAAAATGCATGTATTTACCAAAATGAGTTGCTGGGCGAGTTGGATATACATAATGACTTAAACAGCGCAAATAAGGCACGGAAGGAAGACACAACAGGAAGGAAAGAGCGCTGACTCACAACTGAGGTTTTAATGACGAGGTAGTGAAAGAGAAGAAAGGTGTCAAGTGCGGTAATATTATTAAATTAAGGAAGGGATAGGAATTAAGTTACAAAATTTACATTTTTAACTTACCCAAGTGAATATATCTATGTACGATTATTCACATGTGATCTACAAAGTTGACGGTGACCCAAGTACGCCTTCGATTGCTCTGACGGCGAAGGAGCTCCAATTTTTGAATTTTAGTCCCTAAGCTAATGTTTTCTTTCTTTCTTTTTAATTTTCATTCCTGTGGAAGCCAATACCCTTTTGGTCACCGTCAACTTCGCCTTTCTTCTTTTTTTTTCTGGCTGTGACAACCAGTACCCGTTGGGTCACCGTCAACTTTGTAGATCACATGTGAATAATCGTACATAGATATATTCACTTGGGTTAGTTAAAAATGTAAATTTTGTAACTTAATTCCTCTCCCTTCCTTAATTTAATAATATTACCGCACTTGACACCTTTCTTCTCTTTCACTACCTCGTCATTAAAACCTCAGTTGTGAGTCAGCGCTCTTTCCTTCCTGTTGTGTCTTCCTTCCGTGCCTTATTTGCGCTGTTTAAGTCATTATGCATGTATTTACCCAGGTTGTCCCCAAAAATGTTGTCCACCTATATAGTGGTGTATCCACACTAAAGAGACATGACTCCACATATATAAGATAAGCTCTCGGCCTAGTCCTGACCCACCTTCTGGCAGCTGCGGACGTACTGAGCGAACCAGGTGCGCACTTTGTCGTCGCTGCCGAGCAGCAGGCCGCTCACAAAGGCCACCAAATCCCCCGCCAGCTCGGAGTCCGAGTCCGGCTCGCAGTGGTCCAGCGTCAGCAGCACCGCCAGCCCCGGCATGCGGCACAGCTCCACCTGCGAGCAGCCGCCGCTGCTGAAGCGCTCCCCATGTGCAGTCTAAAAGGAAGAGCTGCTCTTGAAGGTAAAATAATTCTAAAAAAATTGACGTTTGAAACTGTCTTTTCTAAGATCTACAGGAACCGCTCATCTTGTCCTCCAAGATGTTCGTGAAATAAGACCTATTTATTTTCAAATATTGATATGAAAGTGGAGTAAAATGGGTCTGTGAATGATTCCTTCCCGTTATATCAAGGTACATTTTTTATGCACCACTTTTTTGTGGACGCCCAATTTCCACTTGTACACCAGCCAATCTTTGTCATTCTTTCTTTTTCTGCCAGAAGTCTAACTGAGGCATCCAATAGGGGCATAATTATGTTAGATATGGCTTAACCACATTTTTGAATGCAATCACCTTGCCCTGTGACAATCACTTCCTAAAGTGAAAAAAATTTTAAGTTTCATTAAAACCTTATAGATTCTTAAAGTTTTCATTTATACTTATTGAATGCCGTAGACCTCCAATTCTTCTTGTTTAGATATTTAAATCTGCCTTAATCCTGCCCATAATCTTTGTAGACCAAAACTTCAATAAAGGAACAGGCGGATGCCAAAGCTTTTAACGTGCTGCCCCGTACTCCCACATGCCCGTCTGCACCACTGAAGCATTGGCTGGGCACCACGTGCTTTACAGTTCGAGACAGAGGCTTCCCACATGTTCCCAAGAGCAGAACCACAACTCACAGCCTTGGCTCGCACGATCAAGGCTTGGGCCGGGTTCATCTGGCAGAGCAGGTGCAGGGCCTGCATCCTGATGCAGCCGCCCACAGTGTCCTCGTCCTGCCGGTCTCCGTTGGAGATCAGGGCCAGGCACACTGCGACAAGATGTCGAGAGACGCGCTGCAGCTCTCCCATACACACGCTGCAATTCCCATATTTTCAGGGGGATGGCTAAGGTCCTTCGTTTTCGGGTTTTATATTTTTCAGTAATCGGGGGATAAAAATACGGCGCTTTGATCCAACAGTGTAATTGGAAAGAAATCGAATTTTTAATTAATTATTATAAAATTCGTGATTTTCAGGATATATTTAGAAATATGCGAGTAAAAGTAACAATTGATCGGTCTCAATACAGATATTACTTTTAATAAAGTACTGTACACAAGATAGCATTGAAACATGGTAAGAACTCAGATGGGCTTTTAAATTTTAGATGAATCCTCATTGCTTACATAATATTCTGCATGCGCATCATCTCCGTCTCCATCCTAGACCCGTCCGGTTTTCGGACATACGGTATCTGAACTGAGAGAACATTCTCTCAGCACTACAGCTTACATATACATTTCAGATACATAGTTTCTCACCCTTCTTTTTTACTCTTTATATTTGCGTTGGTTGAAATGGCAAAAGGAGTGGGGTAAAGAATGCTTCACAATGGACACAAAGGCAACATTTGAGAGCTCGACTTCTGTTACTACAGTTCACTGAATATAAAAGAATCTAGGATTGGTTTCTGTGGTCTGGAGCTAGCGCATAAGTCCCTACCAACATCTTTGTTTCCTAGAAAATATTTTTGGAGGCGAGTAATTTGAAACACGCTGAAATGCAATTTCCAAATTCGGAGAAAAATCGGGTTCAACCTGATTTTCAAGAAACACGAACAAGGAGTAAATATCATTAAATATTGAATCTTACCTAAAAACAAATATCCTAAATATAGTCTGTAGGCTATACAGTGCAATTCACTTCTAACGATAATTAGAAAACCCGAAAATTCAATCATTATAACTGATTATCGTTGTATCTGGACTAGAAATTGAACGTTTCTAGTCTAAAATCTCTAGAAACTGATTGTTACATGTGGTATCGTTATAAGTGGATTGCACTGTATATATTTAAAGGCTTAAATTTTATGTGGTCAAGACTATACTAGGATTTGTTTCAATATTGCTTGTTATGATGAAACGTGACAGATCTTTTGAATGACAGGGCACGTTAATGACGACTTACGTACGATACAAGCTTCTTTGTGAGCTAATAAAGCGGGTACTTGTCAAGGTGCGCACCAGGTGCAGACTATCTAAGAAGAAAGGTTATTTCTTCACCCAGAAATGCGCGCTGCCGTGCCCTTCCCCTTGCTTTTGCCATCCTCCACTTTTTTTAATGTGCATTGTCTCTCCTTTCCCATAATTGCTCTTTGGCTGTCTATCTTCCCACATGTATGCTGGCTTGGCGGTCTGCCAGCAACGCAACGCAAGCCATGTGCTCGCCACCGGCGCAATCGGATGCAGGAAAAGCAACGGGCGGCTGGGCTTCGTTCGCTATATCGAGTGTCCCCGCCATGGGAGTTGGTTACAAAATTACAATGCTCCTAAACTATTACATCTGATTTTCAAGGGGATGTTTGCACCGTTTTATATAAACAATAATTCGAAATACCTGAGTATGATATAACTGGGCTCGACTGTAGATTTATGAGCCGCTATCTGAACAAATTGAACAGCTACAACATTAAAATTTATGTCATATATTATTATTGAAACATTCTTTCAAATATGTAAATTATAGACCCCTTGCAGAAAACCCGGCAACAGTGTGTCACGGCATGGTAACCATGGCAACAGCGAGGCGGTCAGCAGCTGCGTGACATGGTGAAGGAAAGCAGGTCGCAACCTCGCTGTGCGCCAACCGAGCTTTAGGCGCTTCATGTGTTGTTTTAAGGACAGTTTATGCGCTCCAGAGTATCAGTGAAGATGCCAACACAGTGCTGTGTCCCGTTCTGCACGCAATATGAATACACTGACAAATTCGGACCGTCCGCTGCCGCAACCGTTTGGCTAACCTCATGAATTCGCATGCATTTGCTTAATGAGGCTAATATATTGGTTCTTCATTATACTGCTTTGCGTTTTCTTTACTATTGCTGTTAGACAGGTGCACGTTTGACGCGGATAAACGAGCGCCGGTTTCACCCGGCGCATCCGTTGCCGTTCGGCCTGCCTCATGATTTTGCATGCAGTTGCTTTATACACTACGTTGTTATTTCATCGCACATTTATTTGGTGTTGCTCGGTAGACAGATACTATTGGCGTGGCTAAACGAGCAGTTGAATTCGCGTATAAGTCCTGCAAACGTTTTCTACACTTTACAAGAATATGCATAAAAAAAAAAGCTTTGTTTGGCAGATGCGTTTTTTTAATCTTTTTTTTTAATGTTATTGAGGCATCCACTAACACTATGTTACTTTATGCTTCTATGCAGAATCGGAACAGCACCGCATTAAGTTCCCCTCGAGGGCATCTTTTTTTATGCAAGTTTAGTGAGGACTTGCAGACACATCATGACGAGAGCTCTTTGTTTTCAGGTTTCATACCTAGCAAGCTAGCTAGCAAGGTTATTTTACCAGCCGGCGGTGGGAAACAGAGCCGCGTTACTTCATTTGGCATGCCACTTTTTCACGCAGAGCCAGCGGGCCGAAGAAAAAACATTCCTTCACCATGGAGATAACGCACACTGTTGCCCGAGGCGCACAGAGTTGTCACGCTTTTGAAAGGGGTCTATTGCTTTATATCAAAAATTTAATTTTTATGTTGCTCCAAACTTGTCCTAAAGTACAAAGTTAAGAAACTTCAAGAGGCAGTTAAAAAAAAAAAATCCCATATTCCATTTTTCTGAAATTTATAGTGATAGTTCTCCACCATACTTTGTGTTCATTCATACAAAATATGCTGCATCATTTTGTTTCCTTCAAAGTTACAGCGCTGCAAAGTGTACCTTCCATGCCGACACTTTGGCCCAATGCCAAAGAGGGGATTATCTTCGGAATTAGAAACAGCGCGAAAAGATGAGGACCAGACAAAAAAGTGACACGGACGCAGCGCTGCGTCCGTGTCACTTCTTTGTCTGGTCCTCGTCTTTTCGCGCTGTTTTTAATTCCGAAGTATGTGCCAACTCGCCCAAGCCTCAACTTTAGGGGATTATCTTTTGATTCCTTGTGTTTTATGACAAGACATCTTTTTTGTGCTGTATTCGGGTAGTGGGCTAAAATTGAAGTATTCTACTAATTAAAACAATACCCGCGTTGCTCGTCCTTTGCATTTATTTAACCAATAAGATTGTTTTGTCCTTTAAAGTTACAAGTTCTAGGAGCTTTAGCCAAATTTTTTTCACTTATAATACTAGCTTCTTTTTCTTACAGAAAGTAATAGAAAAGTAAGAACAGTGGCGCAAATTATATGCAAATATTTATATCTGGTATATTCGCGATGAAGTGGGAATGTTTAAAACACCAAGCTTACTAAACTGCTATTCATGACGGTTGTAGGTCCTGCTGGCCAACGTAAACCCGTGACTTCACTGGCAGACTTTCACTAACATGTCCGTTAAAATATTAAAAAATATATATTATATTTGTGATTATTTGAATAAAAAAAAAAGGAAAAAGTAAAAAAAAAGTAGAGCCCTTCTACTTTACGTGAAGATGGAGGACCAGCGAAACTGTTTTCTTTACGACGTCTAGGACGATGCCTAGAGGACGACGTCTAGGACGACCTCAAGGACGAATTTTTGGACTACCTAAAGGACGACTTCTAGGACGACCTCAAGGACGACTTTTAGGACGACCTCAAGGACAATGGATAGGACGACCTCAAGGATGACTTCTAGAATGACCTCGAGGACAACCTCTCAGATGACCTCAAGGACGACTTCTAGGACGACCTCGAGGACGACTTCTAGGACGATGCCTAGAGAAATTCAGCCTTTCCACTTTGGTGAAAACCAGAGTGGAAAGGCCTGGAAAGGTTGCTGCCATCTATGAGCGACAGTGGCAACCAGACAACAGGCAAGCTGGTTGTCTGGTTGCCATCGTCACTCATAGATGGCGGTAGCGGTCTGGAGTTCTGTGTCGACACGCCGCTTGTCCGCGGACACAATACTGGGGAAACTAGCCCTTAACACAGGCACGTAGCCAGGATTTTGTTTCGGGGGGGGCCCGCCCATGGCAAAATGCTGTATGAGGGGGAGGGGGGAGAGGAGGTCCCAGCAAAATGGAAGATTTCGGGGGGGGGGGGCTCGGGCCCCATGGGCCTCCCCCCTGGATACGTGCCTGCCTTAACAGCTCTGCAGTAAAAATTATGGGTAAAGATATTGAGTGCACTAGCTGCCTCCGTTGGCAGGAAGGTGTCTTGAGAAGTCTCTTTTAGAGCGCAGCTCTTAGGCGCCCGTTTCCGGCTTGAACGGCGTCGGCGTCGCCGTTGGCGTAACAGCGCGGTGCATGATGGGTAAATTTCCCCGCTAAATTTAGCGGAAAATGTTCCCCGCTAAATTTAGCGGAAAATTTTCCCCGCTAAATCTAGCGGAAAATTTTCCCTGCTAAATCTAGCGGAAAATTTTCCCCGCTAAATCTAGCGGAAAATTTTCCCGCTAAATCTAGCGGAAATTTTTTCCCGCTAAATCTAGCGGGAAATTTTCCCCGCTAAATCTAGCGGAAAATTTTCCCCGCTAAATCTAGCGGTAAATTCTCCCGCTAAATCTAGCGGAAATTTTTTCCTGCTAAATCTAGCGGGAAATTTTCCCCGCTAAATTTAGTGGAGAACTTTTCCCACTAAATCTAGCGGAAAATCCCCCCCCCCCCCCCTAAAGGTCGAGGTCACGTGACCCCCAGGCCACGTAACCCCCCCCTCCCCCCCCCCCCCCGTGCCTTCCCCTCCTCCTCAAGAGCTGCGCTCTAATTCGGCGTTACAGGGAGTTGTAAACGGCTTTCATTTTTTTGCCCTCCCTTAAACCAGGGTGACGAATTACTCTAAGGACTTGCATGTATTGCAATAATTCAGAGCGCGAGAAAATTCATCAACTCCGAATGTGGCAAACAGGGAATGCACAAACTGATTGATGCTGTCCCATGGGCACAGTACTCCGGGAAGATAATTTGAGAGCCTTGTGAAGTAAGTCCAACTCCGGATCTCTGATTATCATAGTTTAGGTATGTGGCAGCGAGCTCTTCTTGAAACAGCAGACAAAACTAAGTCTGAATTTATCCAAGCAAAACAGTCGATAATCACCTTGTCAGTGTATTTAAAGGATGCCATTCTACCGATATGGAAGTTGTTCTCTCGCCTTGCATCATTCAACATGACAGATCAAAAAGCAAAGCCGCTAAGCCTAAAGACCCACACGACCAGTCAATAACCCATGAAACCAATTTCAGAGTCGTGAGGTTTGAAGAGCATCTGTTGTAACCCTGTCTCCACGTGCATGCAGTTTGCGGGGGGATGTGTTATTGCTTTGATTCACTAGCGGCACCGGTGCTAAGCAACACTTTTGTCAATACACTATCGTCCCCAGGAGCCAACGCCAAGGTCAAAAGCGACGCGCACAGTACTAGCAGCACCGGCCTAACCAGTGTTAAATCAGAAAGGCGGCGGCTCAGACAGAATGCAAACCACACAAGGTGGTGGTGGCCCCCTCGTGAACCTAAAGAGGGGCTTTAGGGAACCAGAGACGGTATGGACCGCAGAGCACAAACAATTATCACTTATTTTCTCCTGGTGCACTTTTCTTTTCCGAGGAACTGATTGTCCCATGCTTAGACTTACTCTGTTTGTTGCTTTATAGAAAAGCTAAAAAGGCATTATCTTTCCTTCTTTCTCTCTCCTATCATGCTCTCGGGAGGTCGCGGAGTCTTGTGAATGTGAGACAAGACAACACGCACCCTGCGGTCATAAACAAATTGGCAGAACGTCTTCAACCATGGCAACGACTTACAGCACCTGTTAGTGTATTCTGTAGTGACTATATAAGTAAACACAAAAGAAAGATAGCAAAGCAGAGAAATTTTAGAAGTGTGTAAGATCTGGAAGTCAATTCTCCGGAAAGGATTGGGCAAAATCCTCCACTTTGTGCATTCTCTATTTGTAGCCACATTATTGCAGCACAGGTCAGCCTGGTACGAAGAGGGACAAAAGATGGACTTCTTAAGACGCCCTTCTGCCAACGCGGGCAACTAGTGCGCTCAATATCTTTACTTATTTTTTAAACATTTTTTTTTATTATATTAGGATTATATATTACAAATATTTTAAACCTCAACAAACGTCTTACTGAAAGTCTGCCAGTGAAGTCGCAGGTTTACCTTGGTCAGCCGGACATACAACCATCATGAATAGCAGTGTAATAAGCTTGGGCTCAAACATTCCCACTTCATCGCAAATACAGGTATAAATATTCACATATAATTTTCACCGCTGTACTTATTTTTCTACTACTTTCAGTAAAAAAAAAAATAAAATGTTGTAGTAGCAATTACATTGTTTTCGTACAGCTTTTGTGGAAAATGTCCAGCTAAAGCACCTATAAGTTGTAATTTTAAAGGGCAAAACAGGCTTATTGGTTAAGTTAATAAAAAGGGAAACAATACAGGTATTGTTTTAATTAGTAGAATACTTTAACTTGAGCCCGGCACCCAGATACAGCACAAAAACAAAATATACCTACCGTAAAATCCCGAGAGATGCCCCACCCCCGAAAGGTAGCCCACCACTATTTTTGGCTTGATTTCCTATATTTTTTTTAAACACCGAAAGATAGTCAACTTCTAGTAATAGTAGTGTTGGGATCAATGATGGCCTCGGCATAAATGTGGCTAGCTCACTATGCCGGGATATAAGCGAACATTGCTGACTGGGAAGTACAGTCATCCTTGTTTCGCCACCATAACAGGCTTGGAAGGGACACAACCTTAAACTTTTTAGAACTTTTCTTCTTGATTGTACATAGAAAGGTAGCCCACTCCATTTTTTCAGCCGACTTGCTCTTGATGTTAGGTAGGCTATCTCTCGGGATTTTATGGTAATCATAAAATACACGGAATCAAAAGATAATTTTGTCTGTGGCATTGGGCAAAAATGCCGGCATGGAAGGTACACTTTGCAGCGCTGGAACTTTGAAGGAAACAAAATGATGCTACATATTTTTAGAGCGCAGCTCTTAGGCGCCCGTTCCCGGCTTGAGCAGCGTCGCCGTCGGCGTAACCGCGCAGTGCATTATGGGAAATGTCCCAAAATGCACCGTGCGGCCCCCCCCCCCGGGGTCACGTGACCCCGGGGGTGGGGGGGGGGGGGTCACGTGACCCCCCTCCCCCCGAGGTCACGTGACCCCCCTCCCCCCGAGGTGCATTATGGGAAATGTCCCATGATGCACCGCGCGAGCCCCCCCCCCCCCCCCCCGGGGTCACGTAACCTTGGGGGGGGGGGGGGGGTCACGTGACCCCTCAGGTCCACGTGACCCCCCCCCCCCCCCCCCCGGAGGAGATTGAAGAATGAGGGGAGGAGGAGGAGGAGGAGGAGGAGGAGGAGGGGCATACCCTCCCCTGAGTACCCTTCCCCCCTCCTCCTCAAGAGCTGCGCTCCAATGCAGCGTTACAGGGAGTTGTAAACGGCTTTCACTTTTTTTTTATGAATACACACAAGAGTATGATAGAGAACTATCCGTATAAATCTAAGAAAAAATCAGATGTTTTTTGTTGTTTTTTTTAGTTGCCCCTCGAAGTTTTTTAACTTTGCACTTTAGGGCAACTTTGGAACGACATAAAAAATTTAATCTTTGAGATAAAGCAATGACTAATATATCAATCGGAATAATGTTTTAATAAGAATATATGACATGAGTTTAAATGTTGTAACTATTTAACTTTTTTAAATAACGGTTGAGAAATCTAGTGACAAAACGTCAAAGGAGCCACGTTTGCACATTCTTGACGCAAAATATATAAGTTCTACAATGCTGTACACAATTAAATAAATAGTTCCCATGCTCTATTATAAGTGAAAAATATGTTAGGCTTCTGATATTTGCAGTTTGAGTAGCGGGTGTCACCAAACATGACATAAACAAAAACTTCAAAAATTGAATATGCCGTTCTGGCAAACTCAAAAACTTTTTTTTTCTTCAAATATTATGTTTTTTTGCAAAATATTTTTTGGCAACGTTCCCTACACATGCTGAAGAGTAATATAAAAAAATATCAATAACAAAAAATATTTCCAAACTTGTGTGCATGATCTTATCTGAACAGAGCCTATATGGACACCATTTTTGGGGACGAACTGGGTAAATACATGCATATTTGTCTCATCATTATGGACAACTCGCACCGTGAACGGTTTTTTGAGGGAACAGGCGGTGTTTATATTAATGAGACAGCACTGTACATGCTTTCGGCTTTGGACACCAAGCCTCACCTTCGGAGAAGCTGTCCGGTGCATTGGCTATGAGCCGACACAGGAGGTTTGGCCCGTTCTTCAAATGGATCAGCGTCTCTGCTATGTCTTGTATGTGGAGGATGCCTGGAAGCTCTGAAGAAAAACGCGCAGTTGGAGAGCTCTAGTGTGGCACAATGCGCAGACGCTTTGTAACACTGGCATCCTGGGGCAACCCGCCGAGCAAACGTCCGAGCTGCGTCGGCGATTCCAAGGCAAAGAGCCGGCCTACGGGTCCCCGGTTAATGGAATCGAATGCCAGCTGACGTGCCCACAATTCGACGGAGCCTTTTATTGCGGTGAAGGCTAATTGAAGCTGACATTTCGGCTCTATGTCAAGGAATCTCCATGCAGTCTAAATCGATTCTCAGTCCTTCGTTGGTTCAGCACGTAAACGCCCATAATTTTCAGCGTGCCTTTGAATGGGTTCAGAAGCAATGTGATCCACAAGCACAAATCAGACTATAAAGTCCAAGATAAATCTGTGCTTCAAGAAATTTGGGTTCTTATCAACGGACTACACTCTTTTTGCATTTGAATGTAACATACTGCACCAAAAGCTTGTTTTCTAGCAGCAAAGGCAATTTTACATTTGAGCAGATACTGCACGTCTATGCATTTATACTACTATTCAAAACAATGTGAGGTAACTGCAGGTAAAGGTTACCTGGCACGTTTTCATTGCCATGGAATTATCTTATGCTCAACAGCTTTTTAAAGGGCAACTCCGCTTCATTTTTGTTTTTGAAAAAAACAAAACAGTGCAGTCCTTTTCAGCATCACCTAGGACGACCGCACGTCAAATATTACGACCTAGTTCTGTCTAAATGTTTCTTAAACGGTCCAGCAAACTTTGCAGAGCGCCAAGTTGCCGAAATCGGCTGACTCTAGCGGACGAATTGAGGTGCAACCAACAGCACGATCAAGGCTACGGCAAAGGCATAGCCAACATTGAGCTAAACGTCATCACCACTGCCCCTTTTTGTTTGTTCTTACTTCTCCAGGCAAGCGTGTCAGGTGACGTCGGCAACGTTTCCTCTCGGCGCTCAGCGGTGTCCACGTGATTGGGCTAATGCGCCCACGCAGCGCGCTTCTTGGGAGCCGTCCGGCCGTTACCGCCGTCTCCTGTGTCACAACTGCCATCGTCATCTCACCGTTTGTGATTATTGTCTCTCGGAGTTTCGTTAACACTATGTGCGCAGACTGATGCCGCAGCTGTGCAGTTGTCGCCGAATGTCGCAGGCACCAAAACGTGGTAAAGAGTGTGGTGCAGACGACACTTGCACCCGGCACACGCCCGCCCCACTACCGCCCGTCGTCGCATAGAGCAGTTGTTCTCAAATGGGGGTCCGCCGACCCTTTGGGGTCTGCGAAGGGTACAGCTCAACAATAAAAGTTTTATTTTTTTTATTTTTTTTCAGAATGAGAAGAAACATTTTAATTTTTGGGTGAGTTTTTCTGTCTGCATGTCAACGAGAGAAGTCTACTTCACACAGCCCTTGGTTATATCCATTTATTAAATCATTATCATAATTAAACTATACCTCTCCCTTCCCCTCACCACGAACAAAGACCTCCATCATCCCCATTGATCTACAAGAGGTCTGCAAAACATCAATGATTGTGAAACACTGGCGTAGAATATCACATGATCACTCGTACCACGTGATAGCCATGTTTTTGGTAGCCCAAGGTCAATGTTGCCAGACGGAGCCAAAATTTCGGTTTCGATGTCTGCTTATGTTTGAAATAAGATATAACAATATATACGCCATTTTTCGCGAAGAAAATGACATAGTGCCTTTTATTAGTGCTTTTTAAAGTGAAATCACTTATTTTCCCCAAATTTTCGGAACTGGACGGAGTTGCCCTTAAAAGCATTACACTCACTTCTCACAAAAGCTGGTTCAAACTCAAGCCAGGACCCTCCGAAATCAACAATTATGTTTCTAACCTGCGTGTGCTATGCACATGACATCCGAGACCTCGTCCAGGTAGACGTCGTTGTCGAAGAGGTCCGAAGACTTTGTTCCGGGATCACTTCTACTGTCCTTAACCTGGAGGATAACGCCGAAAAAACATTTGGTGCGTGCTCGCTTTGCAGAGGATAAAATCAAATTTCTGTATGTGACACCCTCAAGTATGGTGCCAGAAAAACAGAACCCGCAGAACCAAGCCGGTTGCTAAAACAATCGGCAACTATACCTCGTTTTATTGAAACTTGGCAAAGAGCGAATGCTACGGCCCCCTCGAGAAAATCAGAGCGACGGAGGCGAAGCACATGACAGCCCTTACCAAAAGTACAGGGGCGAGAGCGTAACCCATGCAGCTGGAGATGAAGTGAAAGAGGAACTCCCGTCTTACCCGGACTCTCTTTTGTGTGTCCAAGACGTGGCTTTTCTCCCCCTAGAAGATAAGCCCGCCACTCAAGTTTCGTACAAGAGCGGCTTTTCTCTCTCTCCCACCTGTGGCTCTGACAGCACTGTGCGCGACCAGTGAAAGAGAGCAGTCATGCATTTCCCTCCAACGCGCTGATTGGCTCACCAAGACCGTAGCTTCTGCCATTTGCAATGTTGGGAAGTATTTTAAGTACAATGTACTTAAAGCACTACTTCAAGGAGCTTTAGAATACTTTTACTTTACTTTAAGTACATTCTGAGTATGTACTTGTAACCATGTTGATTTAACCTGAGACTGGGATAGAGAAGAAACATCAAAACGTAGAAGGGACAGAAAAATAGACAGGACGACGTCTCAAACTCAGCTGACTCGTTTATTTAGGAGTAAAATGCGAAAATGCGCCGATGTCGTGTTCGCGCTAACAGTGTCGCGATGTGTACTTGTACTTTACTTAAAGTATTATTTTCTGGCACTTTCCGAGAAAAGTACACAACTCTCAACTTTAAAGTACATTCCTCAAATTTGGTCTTGTTAAATTTGTATCACAAAATTATGCTTTGTCAACTGTGAAGCCACTTGCCTTTATCCAGTATTTGCTACCATTTCCGAAAATAGCTGATGCACCCCTGATTACTCCTAAGGCAATGCATACAAGTAAAAAAAAAAAACAACCTGTGTAGCGGCATAGTTGTGTATAGAGAGAGTTTGGTCAATGGGAGGTGCAGGCAGAGCCAGGGCATGCACCAGGCGCAGGAAAGTGGGCTTGACATGCTCTCTTGACCAACCAGAAGCCGAAAAGAATCCCCTAGCAGTGATAGCGAGAAAAAGTTTTAATAATAGGTATATGGTTTTAATAAGCGTGCAAGAGTTAAGTGTAGTAACTCTTCATGGTTGAAAATAGGGTGCACGTAATGTTTAGATTATGATCATGCAGAAAAATATAAGAAACGAATGTGCAGCTCGAACTCTGGTTTGCTCGGACAGAGTGTGACTGCTCGGACGGCAGATTCCCGGCCCACGGCGCCTGGTGTGCGGATTATGTCGATCATTCCGTTAATCGTGCACCATACTTTCAGTCACCACGAGTTACTTCGACGCGCTTATTAATTTCGTTTCTCGCCGACCACCTACAGGGCATTATTTCCGGCTTCTGGTTGGCCACATTCGAATTTGTGAAGACGCCCGGAACACGCCCAGCACGCTTTCAACCAATGGTGCCTCCTCATTTGACTCCTATACTTCCCAATGAATGGCCAAACTCTCTACATATACTACTGCTCTGTATAGGGGTATAAAAGGGCTGCGCGAAAAATTGTTATAAGTACTTGCACTTTGAAAGTGCATTGTATCTATAGTAGTTTACTTCAAGTACATTGCACTTGGTGTACTTACTTCTTTACTTGAAGTACATAACCTCTAATTTACTTTGTGCTTAGCTTCAAGCACTTTTTAGATGTACTTCACCCAACACTGGCCATTTGCCAAGTTACAGTGACACAAAGTACAGTACGACAAAGTCGGGAGAAGGGAAATAATGTCCTACTTGAGCAATGAAGGCAAGCAATTCACTGAGGACCAGGCGTAGCTTCCTGGCTGCATCACTTCTCTCAAACTCTAGTGCCAAGGAGTTTTGTAGCGAAGAAATCAGGATACTATCTCCAGAGTGTGCACCAAGCTTCAGCCTGGAAAGTGATTTAAACCAATTTAAAAAGCATGTTTACACACACACAGTCTAAAGCACCATTCATGTTGACAACAAAGTATAGCCTTGTCCAGATAGGGCTTATTGCAAGTTTAATGCAAAAGCGTTCACTGCCACTTTGATGCTTCCAAGAGCTTGCTTTTCAAAAGGTTCTTTCTGTCAGCTTCAACCGTGCTTGTTTATGCAACTGCTGGTGCATTCTTTAACATAAGAAAATTTCTACGAGGGTTTCATATAAAATAAGATGATCTCGCAGACACGTTTTGTAGGTCTAACTAAATGTGATCGCCGTTTATCTACTGTCCTTTATCAGCGCAGATCAACCTCTAACGATGCACCATGCAACACAGTGTGCGAAACCTTAAAAGGTGCCCCGAGGAGGTTTTTGAGACTGCCTAAATATGGCCATAACTCACTCTGCTGGCTCTAAGCATCCTAGCAATCCCTAAATCATGATGATAGACAGCTGATTTCCATATTAAAAAAGCACTCAAAGATCGCAATACGCCTAGGTACTTTCCGGCAATCGGAAGAGCATGTTCCGAAACCAGGACCACTGTCGGCCAATAGCAAGCGAAGAATCCTTGTGCCTCCTACCGGTGGAACCGCGGAGTTATATCTCGAATGTGCGCGATTCGTTGCCCAAACAGCCCAAACCAACGTTACTAGAACAACTCAGTTGGAAAACTGCCATAGAGCCTGCTTTGAAAAAAAAAAAAAAAAAAAAATTACAGGAGGACACTTAAGACTGCTAACGTGTAGGAAGGCGAAAGCATTATAGCCCCGCGGGAGAAATGTTTTCGAGTAATGTTTCTACATGTATTAAAGTTTAGGATGATGTATAGGATGACGTCCTAGAGATTGACGTCAAGGACGACGCCGAGGACTATCTCTCGAATGACCTAGACGTCAAGAACGACGTCTAGGATAATCTTAAGGACGACGTCGAGAAAGACGCCTAGAGGACGATGTCTAGGACGACACCGAGAATGACGCCTAGAGGAGGACACTTGAGGCTGTGGCGTATTTGCGTGGGCGGCCAAGTTGTTAAGGGCTGGGGGACGGACAGGTTGGAGACCGGGTTAGGGCTATATGGTGACGATGTTTTAATGGGACATGAGATGATTGTAGCGTCCGGTGGTAAGTCCCATTCAGTCTCCGCCGCGCGTGTTCGCGGGTCCCCCTTTTATAGCCCCGGTGACGTGACGATGTTGCGTCACCGGCGGGATCCTGGTGATTGGTGGTGGCTGCTGGCTTGGATGAAGATGAGGTACAGCAGCCACTCTTATTGGCCTGGAGGTTTATGTCGTCGCAGCAGCAGCTTCTCTTGATGTTGAAGAAAGAGGAAGACGAAGACCCGTTGGTGTTGGTTACTTCAGCTGATGTTCGAAAGCCTTGTTTCCGGGTCTTCGTGAGGGTCTCTGCCAAGCGATGGTGTTGCGGACCGTCCCTGTAAGTGTGCCCTAGATGGAGCACGGCGTCGCCGGGGCTTGGAACGTAACAGCGGCCACAATTGCCTGTGGAAGCCACCGTAGATGTAGACGCAGCTGCTGATGTCGAGGCCATAGATGTAAACGCGGTCGCCTCACAGCCCATCATACGAAGCACACGAGCAGAGATGAAGTCCGAAGCGCACCTTTTGCACACGGCGCTCCGGCGGTGACATTACGTACTTGTACCTGAGCGTGAGCGGCGCGTGCTTGATGACATATTTTTATGGCCATCTTTCAGGCACAATGATGCCATTTTCTTGCGTAAGGGGAGAAGTAGGGTCATCCTAGAGGTCTAGGCAACCTCAAGGAAGCCGCCAAGGACATCGCCGTTCTTGAGCATACGACTGAGCGGCACGTGCCGCTCCATCCTATTTTTATGGCCATATACACCGCTTTTTCCCTCAATAGGACAAGTAAGGGTTTCACCTTAAAAGTGGCTTCGATCCGTACTCGAGAACCAAACCAAAGGCGATTGCAACGCCGCCATTTCTCACGCAGCGGCCACTCCGGGAACTGCACGTCTGGGTTCAGGTAGAGTCGTGCAAGGGCCGGTGGCGCCATCTTGCAATGCCATTTTGCAGTATGAATATAAATGAACTTTTGTTTTGACTCCTCGCTAAAGGTGGCGTTTTTATCATATTTAGTTGGATCTCGGGGGACGCGGGCGGTCCGGGTTTCAAGGGTGAGTTTCCCAACCGAATGTTTTAGTAATGTTGGCCCAAACTATAATTCAACCCTTCAAGTGTGCGCTCGAGAGCTGACGACCAAACAAACCACTTGTAGAGTTCGGGTCGTCCCAAAGCGGAGAGAGAGGACGAGAAGAATGCGCTTGCCAACTCTAACTATATTTTAATTGCAACTGAAACGGGAGGACCGATGCGTGGTCCCCGCAGGGTTGCCGGATGGACAGCATCTGGGATCGACTCGTCGGGGTCCCTTTCTTCTTTCTCTTCCCTGACGATGTCCTCCTTTCCGGTCCTCCTCGCACCGCGTCTCTCTTTGCTTCTCAAAGAGGGGCAGGGCGGGGGGAGATATGTGATTCCTGATACTGCTTTCGGCTTCCGACTTGTGTCGGCTTCCATCGTCTTCTCTTCTAAGAACCGCCTTGGCAGGTGGCTACGCCAACGTCGCCACAGTACTGCCCCCACCCCTCAGCGAGCCGGCGAGCGTTTGAGTGGAGGAGGGGTGCGTTCGGTGTCGAATGGTCTGTGATGCCAAGTCGTGCTGGCCAGCGGACGCGGCGGCCGGAACATGTTCGGCTCTCTGGCCTTGCCTGCGGAGCACCAGCGCACGAGCTGTCGGAAGGAGGGAGTGTCTGATAGGGGCGATGTTCTTTCCGGCGGGGTGTGACAGTAGCTGGCGTGGCAGATGAGGCGCTGTCAAGATAAGCCGGTTTCACGCGGTCCAACGCGACAACTTCCTGGCGTCCGCGGATCGCAAGTGTCATATTCTTTGATCCTCGCCGCAGCACCTTGTACGGCCCGTCGTATGGCACTTGGAAGGGCTTCCGCACGGTGTCATTTCGTAGAAAAACATGCGTGCAGGTCGCCAATTCACTGCTTACGAAGGAAAACGGGCCGTGGCTTTGACGCGGTGATGTGGCGCGGAGTTGCGTCATGGCCTCTCGGAGTTGGTTGGCGTAGCTTGTGGGGTCGGGACAATTAGCGGCCGGCACGGCCACGAAGAATTTGCCCGGGAGGCGAAAGGTTGTTCCATAGACCAGCTCCGCAACTGCTGCAGCCGATGTCAGTTTTTAGTGCTGTGTGCAGTCCGAGCAGAACGAGTGGCAGCATCTCCGTCCAGTCTTGGCGCTAATGGGCCTTGAGGGCGGCTTTGAGCTGACGGTGGAAGCGCTCCACCATGCCGTTGCTGGCGGGATAGGTAGGCGGCCGTTCGAATCCTTCTCGACCCCAGCAGCTTCATGAGGCTGGAGAAGAGATTGGACTCAAACTGCCTGCCTCGGTCTGTGGTGACTGTCGAAGGCGTGCCGAATCTCGAAATCCACTGCGCGACGAAAGCGCGCGCCACTGTGTCCGCGGTGATGTCGGGCAGCAGGATCGCTTCCGGCCAGCAGGTGAAACGATCGATGCACGTCAGCAGGTCCGCCTGTCCCTGGGATGGTGGCAGCGGTCCCACAATATCTATGTGGATGTTGTTGAACCGCGCGTCAGGTTGGTCGAATCTTCCCAGTGGTGTTACAGTGTGGCGCTGAATCTTGGAGCGTTGACACTGCAAACAGGTGCGGGCCCACTGGCGTACGTCCTTGTTGATACTGGGCCACAGAAACCGGGATGTTAGAAGATGCTGTGTGGCCCTGATACCGGGATGAGAAAGTCCATGAAGCGAGTCGAAGATCTGGCAACGAAACTGTTGGGGCACGTATGGGTGCGGGTATCCCGTTGATGTGTCGCAGATGAGGTTGACAGGAAACATAGGAAGGGGAACCGCGCGGAAAACGAGCCTGCTGGGTTTTGTTTGGAGGTCGCGCAGTTGTGCATCCTTGCGTTGTACCTCTGCCAATCTCTCGAAGTCGATGGCGGCCAGTGAGTCGACGGTGCAGGCGCCTATTCGCGAGAGAGCATCCGCAACGACGTTGTCTGCGCCGTGGATATGACGGATGTCGGATGTGAATTCCAAGACGGAGGACATCTGCCGCAGTTCTCTCTGGGAGTGACTGCCGCCGTCTGATCCCAGAGACTGGAAAGCGTGGACGAGGGGCTTGTGATCGGTCAGCACAAAGAATGTGCGACCTTCTACGAGGTGCCTGAAGTGTCGTAAAGACAGGTAAACACCGAGTAGTTTGCGACCGAAGGTGCTGTACTGCCGCTCAGTGGGTGTTAACTTCCGGGAGAAAAAGGAGAGCGGTTGCCACTGTCCGTTGACTTTCTGGTGAAGCACTGCACCGACGGCGTTGTCCGAAGCGTCGGTGACCACGGAAAGTGGGGCGGCTTCTTTGGGGTGCGTAAGCATGGTGCTGGTGGCGAGGAGCTGTCGGGCGCGGTCGAATGCCGATGTAGTGCACTCAACCCAAGTTACCTCTGCAGTGGAGCTACTCATGCCCGAGAGCATCCGGTGCAGCGGCTGAAGCTTCTCGGCACAGCCCGGGAGAAACCGGCGGTAAAAGTTTATCATGCCAAGGAACTCCCGGAGTTGTTTCTTCGTTGTCGGTTTTGGGAACTCTTGGATGGTCTGCACCTTGATGTTGAGTGGGCGGATTCCGAAAGAGTTCACCGTGTGTCCCAGGAAGTCGAGTTCCGGCCTGCCAAACACACACTTGCCCACATTGACGACAATTCAGTACTCGGCGAGGCGAGTAAAGAGCGTTCGGAGGTGTCCGAGGTGTTTGTCGGCAGATTGGCTTGCCACAAGGATGTCGTCAATGTAGGCGTAACAGTATGGGAGGCCCTGCAACACCGGATCCATGAAGCGCTAGAATGTCTGTGCAGTGTTTTTCAGTCCGAACGGCATACGCACGAACTCGAACAGACCGAAGGGCGTTGTTACTGCCGTCTTCGAAATGTCCGAGGGCTCGACCGGTATTTGGTGGTATGCACATACCAGGTCGATCTTGGAGAAGATGGTACTGCCGTCGAGCGATGCTGTGAAGTCATGAATATGCGGGATCGGGTACCGGTCTTCGGATGTGATCCGGTTGAGGGCTCTGCAGTCTCCACACGAGCGCCAGTCCCCGCGTGTGGACTTGGGAACCATGTGGAGGGGCGAGGACCAGGAGCTCTCCGACTGGCGGACGATTCCCAGCTCCAGCATGTGCTCGAACTGTTGCCGGGCGGCACGTAGCTTGTCCAGTGGCAGTCGGTGTGGATGCGCGCGAACCGGAGCGCCTGACGTCTCGATGTGGTGCGTCACGGTGTGTTTGATGGGGCGCTCGTCGGGTCCAACGCGCGTCAGCTCCGGGAACTCGACGAGCAGCTTGGCGTACGGCGAATCCTCAGCCGGTACAGCGAACGTGGGGCTGATGGATTGCAGAGACGATGGGATGCCTCGTATGGTAAGACTTGTCGCTTCGTCTCGAAGACGTCTCCCCTTGAGGTCCACCAGCAGCCCAAAGCGTGTCAGGAAATCCGCTCCGATAATGGCATGCGGGATAGCCGCACATACAAACACCCAACGGAAAGTCCGCCGCAGTACGAGATCGAGAGTCAGTGAATGCTCACCGTACGTCGGGATGGCCATGTTGCGACGGCCCGGAGCTGCGACGTGCTGGGGTGCCGGCGATCTTGTGCGCTTGCAGGGACGACACTAACCTCTGCTCCGGTGTCCACGAGGAAGCGTACACCGGTGGTGCGGTACACCACAAAAAACAATAATCGGCGGCTGTCCTGAGCGGCGGGAGCACTTGCCACCGTTAGTGCTCTGCCCTGGCGTTTTCAGACTTCGAGCATGGAGGCTCGCACTTGCGAGCTGAAGCGCCGAACCGTTGATGGTACCAACAGTCGCCGGAGTCCGCGCGGGACGATGAGCGAGATTGTCGTCGAGGGCGTCCGCGTGACGTGCTGCGGCCGCGGAGAGCTTGCATTTGCGCCATCATGTCGGCGAGGCGAGAGACTTCAGCTCGAAGTTCACGTACCTCGTCCGGGATGCCGCGGGCATGGACTGCTGAGGTGTTGGGTGATGGAGCCGCGACCTCCATGATTTTGTCCGCGAGCTCAGCAATCTTGGCAAGGCCGATGTCACCTGCCAATGCGAGCACCATCTGCACGTTGCTTGGCAGCCGCTGCAGGAATAGCTCGCAGAGGAGCGAGGCGTCGATGGTAGACGCTTTGTCCCCGAGGAGCTGCTCCATTCGACGCAGCAGCTGCGTAGGCGTCCAGTCAGTCACCCAGTTCCTCGGCGGTGAGCAGCTGTTGGAGACGCTTTTCTTCCAAGGTGCTGGTCCGGCGAATGAGCTGGGCCTTTAGTGCGTTGTAGGCATCTTCCGCTGGCGGTGTGACCAGCAGGTCTCGCACCTCTGTGGCGATGGCTGGGGAGAGGCTGGATACGACGTGGTGGAATTTTGTCATGTCCGCTGTGATCCGACAAGTCGCAAATTGCGACTCAACCTGGACGAACCACAGCTGCGGGTCCGCGGGCCAGAAAGCAGGCAGCTTGAGGGAGACTGCCGAGATGCTGCCGGATGGGGAGGGGTCAGTGTCCGGCATGACGGGGCTTGAGGCTGTTGCGTAAGGTTGTTTTGCAAAACCGGGTCACCACTGTAGAGTTTGGGTCGTCCCAAAGCGGAGAGAGAGGACGAGAAGAATGCGCTTGCAAACTCTAACTATATTTAATTGCAACTGAAACGGGAGGACCAATGCGTGGTCCCCGCAGGGTTGCCGGACGGACAGCATCTGGGATCGACTCGTCGGGGTCCCTTTCTTCTTTCTCTTCCCCGACGATGTCCTCCTCTCCGTCCTGGCGGCTCTCTTTGCTTCTCCAAGGGAGCCAGGCCGGGGAGAGATATGCGATTCCTGATACTGCTTTCGGATTCCGACTCGTGTCGGCTTCCGTCGTCTTCTCTTCTGAGAACCGGCTTGGCAGGTGGCTACGCCGACGTCGCCACACACTCTTGCAAAAGACGGAAAAAAAAAAGTCGTAGTGCACTATTCTTGAGACGATTATTGCAGTATTGTGTTCCCTCTCCACTAAAAATATTTTTAGACTATTCTTATTTGCATTTACCGTCTAGAAAAGCATACACATTTTGTAATAACAGTGTTTGCAATCTCAACGAAATGTTGTGTTTTCATTAGTCATGTCGTCCTGACTGTCGGAACAATGCCCCTCCCATTACTGGAGATGACCTCGGTGTGTTCGATCTTTGATCACTTTTTTTAGTAGGGAAGTAGGCTGCACATCATTATGATTTATGGATTTTTAGAATGCCTAGAGCCTGTAGAGTGAGTTATCGACATATTTAGGCGATCTCAGAAACCTCCTCAGGACACCTTTAATATGACGGCATGACCAGAAATCATTTACACCTCAGAGCATGAATGACACAATACAAAAACTAGATAGTTTCTTCTTTTTTTTTTTTTTAAGGCTTTGTTTGTTAGAAGTTTGTAGAATGATAGCGGCTTCTGGGGGCTAGGTTGCCGAGTGTGTTCATGCACCGCAAAGCTCGGAGCACGAGGAGCGAAAGCGCGCTCTGCAGAACCCAGAAATCCTGAGCTCAATCCCCACCCCTTGCCCGTTTCGATCTGGATGAGCATCGTACTGGCGTGTGGTTGTGCATCACTATTGCGTGATGCACATTAAAGACCTCGGGCTAACAGTCGTACTGCATTGGCAAAACTTCTCACTTATAGCGGGCAAATCCACCGAGGGCTGACTTCCTGCTGATACACACAACACAATTGCCTTACCGGCTTTCTCGCGTTTCCAGCCGGAACCTGCCCGTCTACCAGCGACTGACGTTCTAACGAGACAGGCTAACATTTAACAAAGTGTTGGACCCGCAATGACAGACAAGAGTTCACCAACTCAAAGCTAATGCGCGAACGCGCGCTAGACAAACAGCCAACAAGCGGTCAAAACCAGTCGACCCGCCGGGACGGCGGTGGGACCGTTACCGTAGTTGCTGCTCCTTCTTCACGTCCAGCTCGAGCGCGTGGAAGTCTATGGACAGAAGGGCGACGAGCGAGTTGACCAGTTCGATGCCCGAGAGTATTTTGAGCACCGTTTTCTTCTTCTGGGCCCAGTCCCGGCGCTGATCGAGAGGCGAGCAGAGCGCCATGCGAACCAAGCATGGCAACAGCGGACGCAGCTCCCATTCCGGGAGCGCGGCTAAGTTATCCACGTCAACGTTCTGGATCGCATCATAGGCTCGCGGAGTCACCGGCACTCTCGACTTTCCGTTTAATTTCAGTTCAGTCATATTGCACTTGGTGGGTGAGCGGAATTAAAGACGACCGGCGACAAGCGACTCGATGCGACATGACCACCGAATCAACAGGACGGTTGGATTGGATTGGATCGATCACTGTGGGATCCACTTAGGGGTGTCGCGAACTTTTGTCGAACCGGATTTTTAGGTCGAACTTTCTGGGTTCGACTGGGTCGAACCGGTTCGACGAACCTTCGAACTTTTCACCAGATTCGACCGGTTCGACTTTGTGGACAGTGTGGCCAGACCTTGATACAAGCATGTCTAGGTTTGGATAATGTACACACACTGTGGTGGGATCGATGTCTTCAGCCGCTGTAGCCGCTGTAGCTGCCGAACCAGCACAAGGTAAACATTTATCTTTATGAGTCAAATAATACATAAAATTTAGATATTTGGCTTTATTTTGTACTTTTTTAAACGAAATATGTTCAAACATTGGTTTAGACGAAAATAATAAATGTATTGTGACGTCATTCACTATTTTATGAACTTTGTGAGAAGAACGGAGAACGGTGAAAACGTGAGAACAACCGAGCACGCTTTGTTAACACGTGTGGTGGTGCGTGAATGGTGAACCGGGCATTTTTCTCTGATTTATTCATACTGTTGATATTCAGCGATTCTAGGTTTTAGGCTTCTACAGCAGCGACGTTTTGTGCAGTCTCCGGCAGTTTCTGACAGCACTCCCGATGGCCAACCTCGCACCAGGACTAGACCCTTCAGCCGCGCTGGGTGCTGCTCAGCTGCTCAGCAGACCCGCCTCAGAGTTCGGCAATGACCCCACCGTGGAATCGCTGTGGGCCATCAAGGCGGTGGAGCACATGGAAGTATACTTCAACCTCATCAGCGCTGTCGATCCAAAACTCCTCAAGTTGACTCCGCACGACGACGCGCTGTACAAGGACTTCAGAGCCCGATTCCCAGCGCTGAACGTGAAGCTACTCGTCGAAGCCGAGCTGAAAAGCGAAGATTCAAAGAAACAGTGGCGGGAATTCTGCATGAACTACGAGGGAATCGTAGAAGACTATAACTACGCCACCATGGTCCGACTGGACAGCGAGAGCGACTACAGGGAGGACAACACGACCCTCGTGCCCCGCGTCCAGTTCTACGCCATTGAGATAGCGCGCAACCGGGAGGGACACAACGACGGCATCAAGAACAAGTACGGCGCCGCGAAACCGCAGGAAAGTTGAAGAACCCGCACCTCCTCGCAAGATGGACGTGCACCGACAGTTGAGTTTGTTTTTAAAGAACTTCTGTGCCGCGCAGCAACTCGACGAAGTATTGCCGATCGAGAGCCTCAGTTTTGCGACTAAGAAGGGTACCAAGCAGCCGGCGGACTACCGAATCTTTGTGGGAAAGCCGGCCCACCGGGTGCTGCGACCACGGCTAAAGCTGCTCGCAGACGAACTCCTCAAAGTCAGCGCCTCGTGGCCAGTGCCTGTCGCCAAGTGTCACTTCGAGACGTCATCTCCCTACGTCGAAGTGCATCTCCACCGCACAGCAGCCTTCCAATCGTTGTTCGGGTCTATCTTCGTGGAACATACTGAAAAGACGCAGCAGGCTTGCAAACAAAAGGCTCTCATTTTCGTGCCGTTCCTGGACGAGTCGTTCAGTGCCGTTCGAACTGAGAAGCTCGCGGCCTACGCTTGTGCGTGTTACCTCGAGCAGGACGCAGATGTTACCCTCTATATGAGCAGACCCGCCCTGGTGACGAGACAAAGCAACGGTGTCAGCCTGATACCTTGCATCGCGGAATCCGAAATAGACGCAGCCGCAGATTTTCTCTCGGTAGTCGAGCGCTGCAAGTATTATGACCGAGACACCTCGACTTTCAGCTTAAGGAGTTACCTCGATGAGCGAGGAGTCGACGTGTCCTCCAACTATGATCCAAATGTCGACAGTGTTCACGTTGAAAGTAGCGCCTTCGTCGCTACGAGACTCCTCGCACAAATCGTCCGAGGCTGTATGTCGGAACCACCGACGCTATTGTTCGTAGTCCCCGACTCCAAGAGCTTTGTAGCGCAACAAGCCGGACTTTTGTTCGAAATGCTCTTTTTCCAACAGTTCCCTGGTGGTGACGTTGCCCCGAAGGTGCTTTACCTCACTCACGGGGGCTGTGTCGAACCGATAGACTGTTCTTTCAAGACATATCAGAGTGGGAGAGAGAACTACATTCGAGAGGCCTTCCGACGTCCTAGCACCGAGCCGAGTCTCCCAAAGCGTTCCAGGACTGTGGAGGATGTTTTCCTGGAAGGCGAGGGCGGTACGAAGGAAGACATAAAATCGTCGGTGGCTGCGCTTGTTGAAACGGAGCTTGCGTTTGACTTCCTCTCTAACAGGCAGAATCTGAGGATGAAGATGGGGGAACGACTGGCCTGTGCAGAGAATGGACACTATTCCTTGCAGTACACAGCGGCCAGGATCGCAGCAGTGCTCGACAAGTACGAAATTGCTGTCAGTGAGGGTATGAGAAGCTTGCGACCGTTGCATTAAGCTCTCCGCGTTTTCAGTTTCCTCTTGTCCCTGTCTGCTTCACACTTTTCTTGATTTTTTATTTTTTTTATTAATGCTGACATTGTTGCTTCATTCCCTTCAATCACAGCAAGCTCTGCTTTTTGAAAAGCTCAGTATGCCTAGAAGTGTTGTAGCTTACTATGCATTGGCAAATTGAATTAGCTAGACAGTATCTAAGCTACCTCTAGGGATCCAAGAGATCCAATTTTCTCAAACGAAAAGGAATTATAAAAAAGTTGAAATGGGAATAGTGCCAGGGATGTGAATCTATGAACCAATTTTGTTCTTTCAAAATATTCCAAAATGTGGCACTGAGAAAATTTTTAAAACATTGAATGCAGAAATAGGCCATGCAGGCACGTAGCCAGAATTTTGATTCGGGGGGGGGGGGGGGCCCGCCCATGACAAATTGCTGTATGAGGGGGAGGGGGGAAAGGAGGCCCCAGCAAAATGGAAGATCTTGGGGGGGGGGGGGGGCCCAGGCCCATTGTTCCCCCCCCCCTCCCCCCTGGCTACATGCCTGGGCCATAGTATACAGTATACTAAGCTAATATCAAGTTCTCTGCCTTGTGATTGGTGCTCTTGCTTGGCTTGACTAGTCTGGGTGCAATCCTTCTGCCTACCTAAATTTGAAATATAGCGAAGTAAGGACAAAGTTGCAGGAAGTAATACAAACCACTGGCAGCCTTTTGTCCTAATAACCTAGTTTGCATTCGCTTTAAGCTCAAAGTATGTGCCAGTTCCAGAACTTGCATGAGAACCACTTCTGCGAAACATCCTTACATGCCTTCCCAGGCATTATCGATAGAGGCATAATCTTTTTGATTGATTTATAGATCCTTGCATACCTGTGATCAATCCACTGGCAAGACGAAACAGTGCAGCGAGACTGTGCATAATGCCTCCACTCATCCTTCCAGGTGCCTACCCAGCCTTGTGCAACCTGGAAGAGGCAGACTTCAGCCTGCTGAATCTTCAGCCCGAATGGATGTTGTGGCACAGACTCTCGATCTGCTGGCGCCTCCTCTTGGAGCCATGCCCTGCGACGCTCCATGGCAACCCCATCAAGGTGGAGGTCAATGCGCATGCCCTCTGCAAGGCACTCGAAGGGCTCAGCTCGGAATTTAGCGCCTACTACAGCAAGGTCAGAATCCTTGTTCAGCCCGAGCAACACTTGCTGAAGACTCTCTGCGCACGTCTCTGGCTCCTCAAGGCTGTCCAGAAGACTCTGCAGCGGATTTTAAGGCGGTTTGGTCTGACCGCATTGAACAAGATGTGAAGCTATTGTGAGGGTTGATTTGGGAAAATTGCTGTACAGGGATTTCGCTCCTGGAGACTTAAGTTTCTTGAATCCTGGGACAGGCGTGCCTTTTGTTGAAAGGCCAACATTCAGTTGGACTCGTTAAGTCAAATATAGAAGGGACTCTTCATCGAGTTATTGTTGACAGAGAGTGGAACGAGTTCTAGCCCTGCTGAAAATGATTTCCTTGGTTGACCTTTGAGAACAAGTTTTTCGTTATGTTAAAAATCATTTAAGGGGGATGTGGGGCTTTAGAGTAATTTTTTTATTTATAAAAGAATAGTTATTATATTATACTGATATAACACATCTCACACCTATTCCAAATATGCAATCAGATATTGAATATTTTTACTAGAACCCGAGATATGGGGAGATCGGTCTAATTTGATTAGGTCATTTGTCGGGTCGTTGGAGAAAAATTATTCACAAAGGTGTAATTTGTGCGGTTATGTTATTTTAGATCTCACCTCAAAGAATTATGTTACTAAAAGAAGATTGTAATTATAGAGTAAAAGACATGCTTTCTCATTATTTAAGAAAGTAATTAATTAGATTGATCTTTTAAGTTGGAAGACTATAAAAATGGCATCACTGCACAGCTCCATTCTTCCCGATTAAAATGGCACCAAACGTGTTAATATTGTCCAAGACAAACTTCAGAAAATGTCTGTAAGGCGTCTGTACATGTGAGTGTGAAGAGAGAAAAAATCCCTTGAATGTGTATTCCTATTGAATGTTAATAGAAAATTAAGACTTCATATTTTTCTTTCATATTTGAAAATTAGATAGAGCAATAATATTTTGCACAGAGCTGAGTGGGTATGTCTAAACATCAGAAAAGGCATTTTCTCAAAAATGACTTTTCCCCAACTTTTTACCATTTAAAGACCAGCCTCCTCCCTTAAGTTGGATGGCAAATTTAAAGTGTTAAATTTTTTTGTTTGAGAGGGGCAAATGAATTTTAATAAAAAGCAATTTGTACGACTAATTTAGAACTGGTCATTCATGCAAGCTTTCTACAGTATCTTGAAGTTGCATCTGCTCCAGGCCATCACAAAATAAAGTTGCACAGGACAGTTCCCGAAACTTGAATAGGCCTTTCCGGAGAATCCGACAGAGCCTCTCGTCGACCCTACATTGCACCACACGGCGTGGGGAATTGTGGGGCCGTTCCGACGTACGCTCTGGCTGGCTCTTGCGCTTTGTACACCCTGCAAGCGGCGCAATTCATTCTCTCTTACCACTGCAAATTCAAAACACATCACGAAGCCAGCACATACCCCGTTTTGTTATCGTCCTGCTTTTTTGGGGGTTCTGAAATTTTCGCACGCCGTACGTCAGATTGCTGTAGCGCGTCGAAATTACGATGGGAGGCAGTGTGTTATCTTCCAGAATGATGCACTAACTTTGTGGGAAAACTGTTGCACCCGATGGATAGGTAAATAGCCACTGCCAGGTGACTTGCCTGTAAACATTAGAGGCCGGATTTTTAGGCACTAAAAAAGCACGTTTTAGGCGCCAAAAATACGCGGCAAAAACAACGTTTTAGGCACTAAAAAGAACAAAATAAGCGCAATAAAGTTTTAGATAAATGCTAATAATTTCAAGTGAAGACGTGAGCGAACTGTAAGCACGACAGGAAATCCAAAAATGTCATTGCTATGAGGCCACAATGGCAGTAACAGTTCAATTCAATTCTTTATTTTTCTGTCATAACAAGTTCTATACATTGACCTTAGACGTGGAATTGCCCCGTAATACCTCTGGGCTAATGGCGATCAATTGGCTTAATTTCACAAGCGCATTGCTTACATACATGTTCAGATGCGAAAGTCACTCATGCGTCGCATATTGTGAAACAGGCAGGAGAAACAATACTTGAAATATGGTAATACTGATTTATAAAAGCGCAAAGTTATGTCTGCCTGACACAATTAAATTACAATAAAGCAAGAAAATAATAAATGCAAGATAGACAAGGTTTGTTAAGAAATTAACATGTTGTTACGTGAGAACTTACGTACAAACTTTAGCAATTTTCTACAGGTACCTTAATTATACAGGCAAGACCTTTCAACACTGCCAAATACACATACGCTCATTCGAAATATAAATATTAAGAATTGTGTTTGGACAGAACCCGGAACCTAGTTTAAGAATCACTATGAAAATTATAGAAACAATAGGTAACTACCAGCATCTCCAGATTTCCGGGTTCAAAATTGTGCCTCTTGTCGCTGTGAATGAGTTTGTACGCGGAGAACGAACGCTCGACGTCGACAGATGTGATTGGTGCGTACTTATACTTGGGAAGATTCGATGGGTTAATTGACAATGGGATCCTACAGTGCTCACCAGCAAGGACTTGAAGCTTCTTTAAGGACAGAAAACCCATTGTTTTTGTCCAAGACTGATTGCAGCTTCGCACGTGCCTTTTCGGCGACGGGTCCTTCTGGAACGGTGGCGATTCTTTCCTGTGCGTGGAGAATTAGCGCAACGTTGGTAACAAGAGTTTCTTCCGCACTTTCAAGTTTTTTGATAGAATCCGCTAAGAACGTGAAGTTGGCGCAAAGGTACGCGAGGTCTCCTGGAAGGCTATTCACGGAGAGGACAGCTTGAGCCTTTGTGACTGCAACACTCTTGTCAATTGGAAGGCCGTTGATCACGGCCTTGATGTCCGAAAAGTAGCATACTAAGCGTCTTGACATGCTAACAGAAGACAAATAAATACGATAAGCATCAATAAACATTCTAACTTCCGCAGAGAAGCGCTCAAACACCCCTGCTGCGTCCTATTTGATGGTATAACTGCACTTGAGCGCTGCACTGTTACGCGTGTCATACCACCAAAACGTACTTGAAAAACAAGAAGGTGAGATTCCATTGACGTTCTGTTCAACTGACTCGGCGCGCGCCATCAATACCCAAAATTTCACGGTGGCACGGCGGGGGAGTAAGATACCAGATTAAATTGCGTGTTAACTTAGCGTGGCATACTTCGGTAATTCTAGCTAGCGTCAGCATGTAATTAACCGAGTAGCTTCGAGGTGGACTTCGATTTAACGGATGTCCAGTGCATATCTTAAAAACACGCTCCGTTCATCAGCGCTAGTTTTGAAACATCATCCAGTACCAACCGATCAATTGCTCGTTTGATTAATAAATTTCTGGATTTTCACTTAACGCAGCACACACCAGGGTTCCCGCGAGGGGAGGTGGGCGTAATTTTTCCCCATCACTTTCTTTGCCCCTGACGGTATCATAGTTCCCCTGGGAAGTAGAGTTGTGCGTCCACCGCCAAGTCCTGCGGGAAAGCCACCCGTAAAGCATGCAGAAGCCGCCGCTCCGGTTGCACCGGCGCAAAGGGAGCGGGGGGGGGGGGGGGGGGGGGGGGAGTGTTAAAAAGAGGACCAGGTTCTAACCCATAGAATTCAGAACAGTAAATATTTCCAGGTAGAATGAATAAAGGTATCAAATTGCACTCGAAAGCGAAACTTGACGCCACATAGTGCTGATTTAGGCGCCAATTTGAGAAAAAAGGCATTTATAGGCATTTATCGGAGTTTAGGCACCAACACCCAAAATAGGCATTTATAGGCACTATAAAACCACCATAAAAGCCATCCTTGACCTCCAATTCGTGCTCATATATCGAAATGGCGCGATAGGAGCGCAAGGAACAAAATAGGCATTTGCCTAAAATCCGGTCTCTAGTAAACATGCACAGCAATCGGAATAAGAATAATTTTTGTTTATATATTTTTATTACGAGTCATAGAGCCCATCAAAGCCTTCTACTAATTATCAATAATTAGGGACTTTGAAATTGAAATTTAATTTCAAAGTTCAATTTCCAAGAAGTTTCAATTTTGAAAGTTCTGTATCGATTAGTAACTTGTCTCACTAAATTTCCATCAATTTGTAGCCCTTAAATTTTCCGCATTAGGCAACATAGAATTTTTTATGGGGGAACACTTGTCTTGGAGCTTTTTTTGTTTTCTTATTTTATGACCAAACCTAAGGGAACTGAACAACCTTGTTCCGCTTTTTGTGCTGATTTCATATATCTGGTCATTTTTTTCAGTCGGTAGAATTGTCCTCGAGATAATTAAAACTTGACTGCCTTTGTTCAGAGGGACAATAGGGAAAAAACTGCTCAACAAAATATCTTTTTTAACACATGGCTAGATGCTACGAAGTGTAGAGAATTCAATGTTGGAAGTACTTTTAAGATAAACCCATTATTAGTGATTTTACCACACATTCAAGTTCAGTGCTCAATGCATGGCTAACAAGTAATAAAACAAAATATCAAATTAGAAATTTTCTAGACTTATATTAAAAAAATCTGCTCTCAACATTGTATGCTTCACACATTCAGCTACACATGTCAAGAAAGATTATATGTCTATCTGCTCTAGATGCTAAGATATCCCTCCTGCAAATTTTCAACGAGTCCAAAAATTGTTTTGTGAAAACAATGTTTTAGATGCTAAGATATCCCTCCTGCGAATTTTCAACGAGTCCAAAAATTGTTTTGTGAAAACAATATTTTAGAGTCAACTTTAATGCACATTCAGCTTGCATAGACATTATAAATTGATTTATAGCTCAAATATTCATCCACGAAATCCTGCAATCATATTTAAGTGTCTACCTTTTTTGCGGTTTCCACGGCTCTTGGGGTTTGGGCAAGCCAGCAGGCATGGAGAGACTAACTAAATATCAATGCATCATATTTTAACCGGACGACGTGGAAACCTCCTCCACCTACAGGGGCGACCCGCGGTGCCGAAAGCGCGCGAAATGTGAGGTCTTTGCTCCTGGGCTTACTACTGGTCAGAGCCGCTAAAAGCTTCTTTTTAGTCGAAATACAAAATATATGTGGCGCGAACCGTTTCAATTGTTTATAAAGGTAGTTTTTGTTCACTATTTTAGATCAGAAAAGAAACAAATGCAGTTTATGAAGTACGGAAACAAGAAATGACCCAACGACATACCCGCCACCAAGCGGTGGAAAAGGCGGCGCATACTAGAAAGGTGTCGTGGGATCAGGCACCGGCGAGCGGCGAGCATAGAAAGGTCCCAGATGTATGCAGCGGCGCTGCGCTCGAGGGTCCGACCGGTTTTGAAGGCCTTCTGGAGCAGGTTTAGCTTGCGGTTAGAGCGTGGCGGTATGGCAGCGCAAAGTGGCTCCTTTTCTGAACTGATCTTTACCCCGTGTTTGCTGTCGTTTGTGGCCAATGAAGTGTCATGCCGAATTGGTGTTTAATCGCGCAGCAAATGCAATGCGAGCCGCCCTGGCTGCCCGCTTCATACAGCCTATCCAGAACATGCTTTAGTGGCGCTCTCTCGAGTCGTCCACACAGAGTGTGGCAGCCGTGAGTGCTCGCCGAGCTCGCTAACCCTCACCTAGTTCACGGCCACTCAAGCGACCAAGGACGTCATGAAGGATGTTATTTTTTACTTGATTTTGTAATTTTAATTTGCCTATAACTTTTAAAATAAAGCGAAATTCGAGAAAAGAAAAGTTTCATTAAGTTACTACGTTCAGTGCGCTCAGGTTCGGTGCAAATTAAAAACCAGTAAAAAAGTCCTTGCAGGGCGGGCCCCTTTAAGTCCTTAGCACGTAGTGTCTTGGCTGAACAGTTTAATATTGCTGCTGCAGCAGAACCTTCTGGTGGGTCAAAGTGAAAGATACACGAGCCAACGACAGCATACTGACCACGGAAAGAAGTTCCTATGCACTTGCACCTTTATCTTTTTGGCTTATTACCATGGCACCAGACCACATTTGCTATTCTTGTGATTTTGCTCTTTGATGGCCACATTCAAGACTGCAGACATTGCCGGGGTATGCTTCATCTCGTATGAAGGTTATCGCATTGCGTAATTTTGTGTAGTTGTTCGGTGAATAACATTCACCAATTATAGCATGTGTATTGACAAAGCATCATTTTGTGATAGAAATTTAACGAGACCAAATTTGGGGAATGTACTTTGAAGTCGGGAGTTGTACTTTCCTCCGAAAGTACTAAAAAATAAAATAAAAAACTTTCAGTCTTTCTACTCTGGTGAGGAAGGAAGACCAGCGAAGCTGTACTATGGTGAAAATGAAGTAATGGCCGGCTGCAAGTCGGCGAACCAGAGTGGAAAGGTTGCTCCCATCTACAAGCGACGACGGCAACCATACAACTGGCAAGCCGGCTCTCTGGTTGCCGCCGTCGCTCATAGATGGCGGTAGCTGTCCAGAGTGTTGTGTCGACATTTATTTGCTGGCGGACACGATCCTGGGGGAACTAGCCCTTAGCAGCCCCGCTGTAAAAAGTACTTTAAGTAAAGTATGTTTTTGGGGAATGTACTTCAAGTAAAGTACAAGTATTCTAAACCTCCTTAAAGTAGTACTTTGAATACAATGTACTTAAAGTACTTCCCAGCACCGGCAAAATGAAATAAAAAGTGCAGACACTGTCTGCGCTGAGTGTCGCGCAGGGTACAATTATGAGTGGTGTAGCATGGGCTGTAATAGTACAACTTTGTTGGTCATCTAGGCTAGTGCAGACATGCAAATTTGTATTGCTGTACCACTCCTTCAGCTGGTTGCCTCCACCAATGTTTGAATCGTTTCCTGCTATACTATGCGACAACTTTTTCTGGCATTTCAGAAGTGAAGCTTTGATGGGCACTCAAGGTGCCCATAGCTTTTGCTTCACTGGCAGAAAAAGTTGTCCCCAAGTAGACATGTCTCGTTAATATGGACCCCGCTGATATGGATAGGCCACTATACAGGACATTTTCGGGCACAAAAAACCGTATTTACTCGCACAATGAACGCACTCGCGTAATGAACGCACCCCCAAGTCGGCTCTCAAAATTTCGACTTTTTTTCACTCGCGTATTAAACGCACCCCCAACTCGGACTTCAAAATTTTGACCCCGTCCCCCCACGCGCGCGAAATGAACGCACTTTTTTATCCTGGTGCAGCCAGGTCGCGAATGCATGGGCAGCGTGGGCAAACAAAACGCCTTGCAAAAGGCGTTAAAAAAATACAAAAAAGATCCAACGGAAGCAAGAAAAATTGACCGCATCTCCACGTGGTGAATGATGTTGCTTGGGGCGAAGCTCTGGTGGTGCTTGTCTGCGTAGACGCCGAGCCGCAGCATGCCGAGCCTTTTCATTCATGTCAGTAGGAGAATGTGTGGTTTTCTTCTTTTTCTTTTTTTAAGCAGACAGATAAGATGGCACCTCAGAACCCCCTACTCTTTTTTTTTTCTTTTTTCATCTTTTTTTTCCAATTTTTTTTTCCCTAAACGAGCACGTGAGCATGTGCTCACGTGTTCGTGATCTCACGAGCACAAGCACGAGCACCCGACGTAGAGGAGTTTGTTTTTTTTTTTGCACAGGGCAGGCGGACTTTGGGTCGCGCCGCGCGCAAGGAGAAAAGAAAGAGAAGCGGAGAAGCCCTCGCCTAAGCAAAGCGAAACGAAACAGCTTGCCAAAGACGGCAAAAAAAAAAAAAACAGCCCACGGAACCAAGAGAAAAGAAAAAAAACAAAGATGAGCTCTTCTTTTTTTTTTTTTTTTTTTTGCACAGCGCAGTCTGGATTTTGGGTCGCATGCCGCGGGCCAGGAGATAAGAAAGAGAAGCGGAGAAGCCCTCGCCTAAGCAAAGCGAAACAAAACAGCTTGCGAAAGGCGGCCAAAAAAAAAAAAAAAAAAAACCCACGGAACCAAGAGAAAAGAAAAAAAACATAAAGAGGAGCTTTTGTTTTCTTTTTTTTTGCACAGTGCAGTTTGGTCCCGGGGGCACGCGTCGCGCGCAAGGAGATAAGGAAGAAAAGCGGAGAAGCCCTCGCCTGTGGGCAAACAAAACAACTTGGAAAGGAGAAAAAAAAAAAAGGGAAGCAAGAAAAAAAAAAACATGGAGAGGAGCATTTTTTTTTTTTTTTGCGCATGCATCGCAGTTTGGTTTCGGAGTCGCGCGCCGCGCGCAAAGAGATAAGAAGTTACGTCGATTTTTGGGGATAAAAGGTCCGTTCATTGTGCGAGTAAATACGGACCCAAAAATTTTACTTCGCGTAATGAACGCCCCCCCCCCCCCCCAACTTTGCATCGATTTTTCGGAAAAAAAAAGTGCGTTCATTCTGCGAGTAAATACGGTAGGTAAAAACATTTGTGCATGTCTCATTATGTACAAGTCACATTATAGGCACTTTAGGGAGGGAATGAAGGCGCCCATATTAACGGGACATCACCCTAAGGAACAGTCCTTGTGGGGAAGTTCCATTTCATTTTATAGCACAGAATATAGGCAGTTTGATTTCTTCCAAAAATATAGGGCTTAAAACGCTCCATATAAGAAATGGTGAGGAACTAAAGGATGTCGTACAAAAAGGTGCATTGCAAATGTGTGATAGGGCTTTATTGACGGACCAAGGGCTCATAGGCTTAACGATGAAGGTAAGAAAATAGGACGTACTGGGGAAACATTACTTCGACACCTGTACGCTTATTTACATTTGGCAAAAGCTCATAAGGAGGTGCCTCCACTCATGCTTCCTAAATATCGAGATGCTCTCTTCCACCAACATTTTTGGTATAACAGCGACCATCCCACCCTGGATGCATTGCAGTGAGGATCACACAACAAACTGTGACACTTGTGCGAGCTGGAAAGCCTGCTCGTGGTTTGTACCACAGTTGACAGCTCCCGTTTTTAAAGGCCCTCTCTTTTTTGTGCATTCCACGGCCACAGGATGGCACCCAGCACGCTTCACCACATCCTCGAACTATGCTCAAAGTTTAAAACATGAACAGCGTTGTTTTTAAACCTTCAATTGGTTTATTCAATTTTTGGGTGCGAATAAAAACTGCGACCCTCGTATTTATTGAAGTTGAGATAAAGCCTAAATTTATGCCAAGAGTACTACTATTATCCCAATATTTCGAGGGCTGCCAGAGGCGTCCCATTTGGCCGCTACTGGAAAAAGGAAGTCGCTGGATATTAACGTACACCAGTCACTATAAAGGCACTTGAACAACAACAGGTGAATTGCAACAATGACATCCGTTCTCAAAATGAGTATGGTCGTCCCTTTCCAGTCTCGAGCCTCCGCAGAATATTCCGAAGATGTCGAAACAACTTTGTCAATAAAATTACATATGCTACGATTGTCCAATAACTATCTATGTATGTGCGCGAGTGAGAAACATTGTTGAGTGAACGGTTAGGTTGTGCGTCGACCCACGCTATGCTATCACGGTCGATGATCGATCGCTCCGAACTGAAAACGGTAATGGCCGACAAGACTGGGCGGTAGGAATGGCACGACACACTCGAAGCAAAGGTTGTGCAACGTCGTTCTCCAGGAAGAAAAGACGAAGAAAATTGCCGTACAGAAACAATCTGCGACAACGAAAGAGCATTTCGGTGTGCTTGTAGGGAGTGGCGCGACTTAAAAAAAAGAGTGTGATTCTATTCTGCACACTACGGAATGCTGTGCCAGCAGCATGCGTGCGTCTGGAACGTATAGTCCGGACACGCGTCCCTTCCGGACTGCGGCGACTGTCCGTCTAGGTGGTGTCGAGGCGGATGGTCCTGAGCTTCTGTCTGTCGGCCAGGATGCACGCTGCTTCGTTGGATCCGCCGCAATAGTGGGAGGACGAGAAGACCGTCAGGAGTTTTCCTTTCTGCTGGACCTGCGTGACACAGACAGGATTTTCTAACGATTTCCGGGCAAGCCGTAGGAAGTAGAGCAGGCGGAGCGTCGACGGCAATGAATCGCGGCGGTTCCGTGGTGTGATTCGCCACGTAAACTCAGATTAAGTTGCCTTTTTAATGCGAAAGCATTAACTGTCCCATAGAGCGAGTTGACGTCATCAGCTTTAAAGCCGCACCAAACGGCAGCTAAACTCCCCTCTCAATGAAGCAAAGTGAAGCCGCGATCTGAAGGCTCCCAGCTTTGAAGCCACGCCAAAAGCTATGCAAAATGACAGCTAATTTCCCTCTCTCAATGGAGCTAAGTAAAACCAAAATCTGATGGATAGGCTGCCATTGGCTGGCGCGCGTCATAGTTTCAAGCAACGAGGCTCCCATTGGCCACCGCGCGTCAGTTTCAAGGAGCGCCACCCCATGACACCGCATGGTCACTCCCGCATTCCCCTAAGCCGCCACTTCTTCATGGGAACATACCATTAGTTCTTAAACTGACCACAGGAGGCGCTGATGGCACAAGAGACGGTGGTGCCATAGCGGCACACACGGAGCGTATTTAGCCTAGAAGTTAGAAAAATGAAAGAAAAAAGTCGCCCCTTTGCCGTATTAGCGTGGCAAAGGAAGTGGTAATGCAGAATGTGAACTGTGAGTGTAGGGAAACTGTGTCCACGAGACTGGATGGCACGAAGTAGTCCTGCGTCGTGTAAGGTAAGCGCGTGAACACTCCGCGAATGCCTCGGTTGTGGGGGCCACCTTCTGCGGTTGCGGCGTAAATGCGACTTTCTTGGAGCCTCATGGAGTGCGAGACGCAATGGAAAAATTGACCGCATCTCCACGTGGTGAATGATGTTGATTGGGGCGAAGCTCTGGTGGTGCTTGTCTGCGTAGACGCTGAGCCGCAGCATGCCGAGCCTTTCATTCGTTTTCATCCATGTTGGAAAGAGAATGTGTGGTATGGAATGTGGTTATATATGCATTTGAGCATTTGACCGCAGCGCCCTCTCCTGTATAGACGTTGAGCGGCTACATACAACGTTTCATCCATGACATCCCCAGCTCTTGAGTTACTACCACATCTCAGAGCCCCCTACTCGTTCCGCAGTCGTGGCCGAGTGGTTAAGGCGATGGACCAGAAATCCATTGGGGTCTTCCCGCACAGGTTCGAATCCTGTCAACTGCGCAAACATATTTTTTTTCATTTTTTAAAATTTTCCCATCATTTTTTTTTATCTTTTTCTTTTCTTTTTTTTTCCCCTACATAACGTGCTCGTGAGCACGTGAGCTCATGAGCAGGAGCACGGACGCCGGACATACGGACATGGCTAGCCCCTAAAGAGCTTCGCCCCTAAAAAGCGTACGGAAAACGGAATGATTAGAATGCAGCAGTGCCGAGCGGAGCCCTGGTGCCAGCTCGCAGCAAAAGAGAACCAACCACTCAATCTGTACCTAGACCTGTTGCGGCAAACGGAGTGTCTGCTTTCTTTTCTGCCGTGCTCTCGCGTGCCTTCTCGAAGAAAGCCCTGAGCGCGCTCGTTTCACCGAGCGGAGCGCCGCCGTACGTCTGAACATGCGACGTTTTGGCCCCGCCGGGAGTTATGCGGAGGCACTTGAGGAAGAGGCTCGGCTGGCACCGGTGTCCAATAGGTGAGGAGACGAGCGCCGTGTTGGTGTTCGGTGGTCGACCCGTCGACTTCTGCTGCCGGCACCTGACCGAATGTGGTTAGGCGCCAGCCATAAACCCATTCTGCGTTATTAAAACACGAGAGAATGCGGGTGTCGCCCTTGTCGCGGCGTCCCAACTCCCGGCTGCCGAAGCTTCCTTAGACAGTCAAGCTGGAGCTTGGCGGTACGAAGCTTCTGGGGCGACACGAGGCCACCAGAGGTGAATCAAGAAGTGGAGAGGGACGCGCTCCCAACGATGACTGAAACCAAGGGACTCTACTCTCCTTTTCGTCTAATAGCATCTCTTGGTTTTGGCCATCGTTGAGGGCATGTCCCTCCGCACTTCTGGCTTCACCTCTAGTGGCCTCGTGTTGCCTCCAGAAACTTCCTACCCCCATGAGCTGGAGAGTGACCTGCTGCAGAACAGGCTTCTGCCACATCCAGGATTGCAGCCGGCGACGGCCCGACTCCTCTGCGACGTCGCAGGGTGGAAACTGAGAGACCGCTTTTTGGGACGCAGCAAATGCGCCGGTCGGAGACGCATTCCACGCACCGTAGCATCACGTTCCGCGACACTCCAGCCGCTCACCTGGAAGCCGGCCTGCTGCACCTCGTGGGCCCTGACGACGTGGGAGAGCTCGTTGCGAGACAGGAACTCCTCGAGGGCCTCGGCGCTGAACGTGTGTGCAGTGCCGCGCTTGGCGTTCGGGAGGAAGGCCTTCTGGGCCTCTGTGGCTGCTTCGCTCCTGCAAAACGCCAGCCGAGTGAAGGCGCCGCTTGCTCAGCCGCGCATCAAATGACAAAGCGCTAAGCTGTCGAAAATAATTTACAACAGAAGATGGCCGAAAAGCACGCATATTTCATGCGCACAATAATGCATTTACCAATAGATCGGACTTGGACATACAATTTAGCGAGTGTTAACATTCAAACAATATATTGTATGTATCACACGGTGCAGCGTTATCCGAAAAGGAGTTATATAAGATCACAAATAACACAGCACTGCAGTGTCGACGACAGCCACATCTTGACGATCGGATGGAACCCAAGAGGACTTTGTTTTGGGGCACGTTTCGGGGAGATTCCCCACCCCAACAGGAACAACTATTTTTGGCGATGACTGAGAAGGACTCTACGCGGATTATCTCTGGGAGGGGAGAGAACAGTTGTCATTGTTCGCAAGATCGCGTCGAGGTCTGAGGACCATTCCAACGTCCTTCCCTTCCTTTGTTTTTATGAATGTCCAGCAGAAACGCTCGACTGGCACGCACTTACTACCGTATTTACTCGAATAATAGCCACACTATTTATGAACAAGGCCCTTGTGTCTACTTTACCTCAAAGCAG
This sequence comes from Ixodes persulcatus, assembly GCA_013358835.2. NCBI lineage: Eukaryota > Metazoa > Arthropoda > Arachnida > Ixodida > Ixodidae > Ixodes > Ixodes persulcatus. The sequence continues at coordinate 66,181 of JABSTQ010010772.1, read as the reverse complement.
ACATACAGCCAATCATCGCGTTGCGCATAAATAACACGGCGAATAACTAGATCGAGAACGCAAGTCTCCATACAAATGCTATCTTCACAGATGGTATCTTCGCACGAAGACGTTATCTCTGTCTTCTAAACCGCTGAGATCATGCTGTCGAACGCGGTGACTGGCCATCCGCGTGCCTCGAGGAAAAGCGAACCCTCAGATTTTCTTCATAAACACTGCGGCTATTACTCGAGTAAATACGGTAGCTTTATTTCTCACGGTGGAAGGTAACACAAAAAGGGTATGCAGCATGCGTAAGAAAAATGAAGTGGAAACTTTCGAGAGAGGCCAGACAACTTCGAATGCAAAACCGCAAAACATGGGCGGAGCATTTCGCCAAGCAAGTTTCAACAGTCCGAGAGACTGGCAGAAACTTTCTAGCCGATAGGGGGCGCGAGAATCGCACCAGCTGCATCGTCGTCGGCGACGTGGCGGTGGCTTAGGAGCGTTTTTTGGAAAGGTGTATGGTCACAAACGAGGTGACAACAGCAGGAACAAGCTTCGATCGTCCAGCCTCCGGTGCGACCTTTCCACCTTGGACGGTACTTTGGCATCTCGCCAGCCTCAAACAGGTGCGCGCGGCCAAAGCATGGTGGAAGGCACAGAGCACGTGCCGAAGACTGGGCGTTCGAAAGATGTGCCCCGCCGTTCTGCCATCGGCGAACGTATCGTATTCACCCGAACCTAACGCAACCTTTGCAGTGCCAACTATGGCCACCAGACACCCTTCGCCTCGGCACGTAAAATTGTGGCTGCCAGTCATACGAAGCTTTGTCCGAAGTCACGGGAGACGTTTCATGTCCCCCGGAAATATCCAAACGGTTCGCGAGGAGCGAAACGATGGCGGCCGAGCTTCTCGACGCCGTGTTCGAACCTCGGTAAGCGGCAATTTTCCAACCTTAACCGTCTGTGCGAGGCCCCAAGCCGGCGTCCTTACGAGATGGGGTCGCTCCACATGAGCTCCCAGGCCAGTGGAGACTGGTTCTCAGGGTCGTTGAGGGGCTTGGGGATCTGATTGATGGCCGCCAGGAACCCGCCTCCCAGCCACGGGGGAGGGATGCCCCCGTGCACGCAGAACACCTGCAACAATCCGTCGATCGTTTACTCGTTGCCAACAAACGACACTACGAGTACCGTGTCGCGCTTGCTCGCGGCGTCGCTGCCGTTTGTGTATGGCGGTGGTCGCAGGTTTGAAAGTTCTCGCCTAGACGCGAAACTGCACATACCGTGGGAGGTGCGGCTATTAGTTATGTCTCTGGAAAACCTTAATTGTTGTATCTGCACTGTGTTTGGCCATGCTGAGGCTATTTGTAGTTTCGAAATTAGATGCTCTGTGCACATGATGCGCTCGCAACGGTCGCTTCGCATGCTGGTTGCTCTGGCAGTGGAGGCCACGTTCCGAATTCACACTTCCGATGCATTTCTCAATTAAATTAAGAGGACGGGAATTCGTCATACATATGTGGAAAATCTCCATAAAGTACCTCTGGTTCAACGTCTGAAACCACTGGAATGTTGTAGAAGCGAAAGCGCCCACAGCATTCCAGTGGAATGTTGTGGGCACTTCCCGAGCCAAACGGGGGAAAAACCGAACAGAAGAAAGGTGAAAACTTTTTGCCTTATTTGAACTATCCCTTTCAAAATTAAAGGAAGATCTATTGGTCGATCCTTAGGAAACTCTTTACCTTGACTCTTGGGAAATGCTACACACGTCCCCCTTTGGGAAACGCTAATGCTGACCCCTTCACTTTTCTGTTTTGGCTTTTTCTTTTGCTTCCTCTATTTTTTGCCGCCTTTTTTTTTTTTTTTTTGCTTCGATATGGGGTTAGTGTTACCATTTCCCAAAGCGTTAGCGTTTCGTCCGTTTTTTTATCGATCCCCATCTCAGGGTCTACAAGATGTCGACCAATGAACCTTTCTTAAGTTTTTTTGCCGCCTACTTGGACCAGCGCTAGTCCTTGGTTCACACTCCATTTTGTAGCACAAACCAAGGCCTACGTGCTCCGCATCTGCAAGTTCAAACTCGCCCCAGCCGTTACGAGACGGTAATTCATTAGAAAATGAAGCATGCACAGGTGTGCTTATGCAGGAAGCTGTCACATACATGAACATAAGCGAGTGTATCGAGCAAAGAAAGGCTTTGCCGCACATTATTTGACAACGGTAAACTGGAAACTCTGAAAAAATACTCGCCTTTGAGTCGACGATGGCGGCTATTGGCATGACGTCGAAGCAAGCGTTGATCTGCTCCCAAACCTCCACGCCGACTCGATCGCCAAATTTATTCACGCACTCGCTGCGAGACAAGACGGGAGAAGACCCGGTACATAAGCGTGCGACTCAAAGTGTCCAAGGAGTGAATGAGGTACTCGTAACAAATGGGATGCTTGTTACACTCCCTTTGCCTCGTGATCGCGTTCTCATCCACACACACGAGCAGCGAGCGGGGTCAGGTGGTGAAAGAGAGACGATTGATTGGTTCGGTAAGTGTGTGGCTTTCATTGCACCGTCAACTTAGGCCTTAGTGGAGTATATTCGGGAGTTTGTGACTGAAGCAATGTCAAAGCAAATCAAACAACTTCCGGCACGGCCAAAAAAAAAAATAATATTATGCAAGCTCGATCATGCTGACAAAGTGCACGAAGCACAGAGTGTGTTGCAAATGAGCTTAGCACATGCCATGTGTGTCACATGAAGCCAGGACGTCCCTACACACGTTGTGCGGAGGTAAACAAAGACAAATGATGGCCGAACTTCCGGGGGGTAGTATTTTACTTCCGGTTGGCCATTGTTTTTGCTTTTATTTTTTTGAGGACCCTCAGTGAGTAGCGCATACTGTAAACGACTAAATTTTCGCGGGGACCTCGCGAATCGCCTACAATTCGCGAAAAATATGTCCCGCGAACAATTCGGGCAATATGTGAACGCTACGGAAGCTACACTCGATTCGCGAAAATTAGAACCCGCGAATAATTTCAAATTTTCAGCTTTGGCCCGATTCGCGAAAATTTGAGCCCGCGAAAATTAAGTCGTTTACGGTACTTTAAAAGTGTCACCGCCAAGGACTAACTGCGGTGCCTCCTGAAATTTACTTATACGGGATCGACATCCCTTCTTGTTCCCTTGGGTGAAAAGAAAGAGCACTTGTTCCTCAAGGCAATGACAAATCTGCCGAAGGTATCGTGGGCGCACCTATTCGACTCGCCTAGTCCATATACCTGAGAACGACTTAAAGCCTACAAATCCCTAAACGTGCTACTTTGTGAAGGCCAAGGCATAGGCGGTGGGCACCCGTCTCTCCCAGGCGCCAAAGATACGTGCCGAGCTTCCCCGCAGGAGTTGCCGAGCCCGGTCTTGGTTTTGGCAGACAATCTTCCGAAAGTTTTTATTATTCTTCCTTCAGCGCAACGCGAGTCTGTAATGCACAATTTTCTAGTGTTTTGACTCGCTTGCTTCGGTATTTAAGGTTTATTTTCTAAATCACCGAGCACATTGCATTTGTACATGTTGTAATGGCCCATCATTGTACAGAGATGGTCAGTCGAGGCGCCGCGGTGCCGGCGCTGCTTTCTTGGTTTGCGCCATCTGTCGACAGCATATCAAAGTAGGCTAACACCGTCTGCCAAAGTCGTCATCCTGCCATCACTCAGGCTCGGCAGCGGCGGCGGCGTAGGTGGCGTCCCTCATTTAAAGATAATTGAAATAACTTTAATTGTGACACTTTGTTTGTGCCAGTACGCGTCGGCAACTTAAAGGGATGCTGAGCCAAAATTTAGATCGCACAAAATAAGGCCGCACAATCGTTGGAAGGGGACACCACGAACCCTAAAACATCACTGATACATCGATATCTCAAACGGATGGCCATATTTTTGGAAAAGAAGGATGCGATCAAGCCAGGACTTTGGCATCACAATCCTCCTGGAACAGTTAAGAAGGAGGGGAAGCGGCATATCGCGTCTCTTCTCCTCGCTTCAGTTCACCTGCTTGAGGGGACGAAGCGAAGAGGAGAGGAAATGACAATCACGACCATCTCATGTCTCGCCGGCCCCGTCGGCAGTGTTCAATCGCGCACTTCTTTTCCAAAAATATGGCCAACCATGATAGATATCGCTGTACGAGTGATGTTTTTGGGTTTTGCAGCGTCCCGCCCATCACTCCAGCCTTGTTTTGTGACCTCCCGATTTCTGTTCAGCACCCCTTCACAAGCACGACACTGGGGCATTTCTAGAGCGTAGCTTAGGGAACTAGAGTCATCGCGCACCCACCCAAACACAAGGTAAGCATAAAAGAACCAGAAGTATTTCTGTTCCCCCGACATGGCGGCCGGAAGTGGCCCACACACCCTGTATGGGCCCAATGAGCTTATATAGGCCTTTTTTCACTTACTCTCGTCCCCAGGCACCTGGTAGGCATATCCGGAAGGGGCAATGAAAAAATAATAAAACATTTCGACCCGCAAGTAGTAAAAAAGCCATGTTGCACTCGAGCTATCCTCGTAAATTCCAAAAGTTGAAGGCGCTGCCGGCAAGGGCAGACTAAATTCCTTTGATAAAATTCCCGCTTACAAGCACCGCCCACCATTGTTATGGAAACGCGCAAGACACGTGCCAGGAGCGGGTGCTCCGCTGCCATTTGCTTCCGAGGCAGTGGCGTCACAAGGGGGGGGGGGCAGACCACCCCGGGTGCAGCGCTCAGGGAGGTGTCGCGGCGGACCACGAGAGCGGGGGGGGGTGTCGCGGCGGGCTACTGCCCCAGGTGCCGCTGACCCTAGTGACGCCACTGTTCCAAAGGCCGTTCATTTCAGTACTGCGCCGACAACTGCTTTCGAGGGAGGGCCGCTCGAGACATGGGCCTGGTGCACTGACGCATTTTACGCTACTTGCAAGACAAAAATTGACCGCATCTCCACAAAGCTCTGGTGGTGCTTGTCTGCGTAGACGCCGAGCCGCAGCATGCCGAGCCTTTTCATTCATGTCAGGAGAAGAATGTGTGGTTTTCTTCTTTTTCTTTTTTTAAGCAGACAGATGGGATGGCATCTCAGAACCCCCTACTCTTTTTTTTTTTCTTTTTCTTTGAGCCTTTTCATTCATGTCAGTAGGAGAATGTGTGGTTTTCTTCTTTTTCTTTTTTTAAGCAGACAGATGGGATGGCATCTCAGAACCCCCTACTCTTTTTTTTTATTTTTCTTTGAGCCTTTTCATTCATGTCAGTAGAAGAATGTGTGGTTTTCTTCTTTTAAGCAGACAGATATGGGATGGCATCTCAGAACCCCCTACTCTTTTTTTTTCTTTTCTTTGAGCCTTTTCATTCATGTCAGTAGGAGAATGTGTGGTTTACTTCTTTTCTTTTTTAAGCAGACAGATGGGATGGCATCTCAGAACCCCCTACTCTTTTTTTTTTATTTTTCTTTGAGCCTTTTCATTCATGTCAGTAGGAGAATGTGTGGTTTACTTCTTTTCTTTTTTAAGCAGACAGATGGGATGGCATCTCAGAACCCCCTACTCTTTTTTTTTCTTTTTCTTTGAGCCTTTTCATTCATGTCAGTAGGAGAATGTGTGGTTTTCTTCTTTTTCTTTTTTTAAGCAGACAGATGGGATGGCATCTCAGAACCCCCTACTCTTTTTTTTTCTTTTTCTTTGAGCCTTTTCATTCATGTCAGTAGGAGAATGTGTGGTTTACTTCTTTTTCTTTTTTTAAGCAGACAGATGGGATGGCATCTCAGAACCCCCTACTCTTTTTTTTTCTTTTTCTTTGAGCCTTTTCATTCATGTCAGTAGGAGAATGTGTGGTTTTCTTCTTTTTCTTTTTTAAGCAGACAGATGGATGGCATCTCAGAACCCCCTACTCTTTTTTTTTCTTTTTCTTTGAGCCTTTTCATTCATGTCAGTAGGAGAATGTGTGGTTTACTTCTTTTTCTTTTTTTAAGCAGACAGATGGGATGGCATCTCAGAACCCCCTACTCTTTTTTTTTCTTTTTCTTTGAGCCTTTTCATTCATGTCAGTAGGAGAATGTGTGGTTTTCTTCTTTTTCTTTTTTTAAGCAGACAGATGGGATGGCATCTCAGAACCCCCTACTCTTTTTTTTTTCTTTTTCTTTGAGCCTTTTCATTCATGTCAGTAGGAGAATGTGTGGTTTTCTTCTTTTTCTTTTTTTAAGCAGACAGATGGGATGGCATCTCAGAACCCCCTACTCTTTTTTTTTATATTTTTCTTTGAGCCTTTTCATTCATGTCAGTAGGAGAATGTGTGGTTTTCTTCTTTTTCTTTTTTTAAGCAGACAGATGGGATGGCATCTCAGAACCCCCTACTCTTTTTTTTTCTTTTTCTTTGAGCCTTTTCATTCATGTCAGTAGGAGAATGTGTGGTTTACTTCTTTTTCTTTTTTTAAGCAGACAGATGGGATGGCATCTCAGAACCCCCTACTCTTTTTTTTTTCTTTTTCTTTGAGCCTTTTCATTCATGTCAGTAGAATGTGTGGTTTACTTCTTTTTCTTTTTTTAAGCAGACAGATGGGATGGCATCTCAGAGCCCCCTACTCTTTTTTTTTCTTTTTCTTTGAGCCTTTTCATTCATGTCAGTAGGAGAATGTGTGGTTTTCTTCTTTTTCTTTTTTTAAGCAGACAGATGGGATGGCATCTCAGAACCCCCTACTCTTTTTTTTTTTTCTTTTTCTTTGAGCCTTTTCATTCATGTCAGTAGGAGAATGTGTGGTTTTCTTCTTTTCTTTTTTTAAGCAGACAGATGGGATGGCATCTCAGAACCCCCTACTCTTTTTTTTTCTTTTCTTTGAGCCTTTTCATCATGTCAGTAGGAGAATGTGTGGTTTTCTTCTTTTTCTTTTTTTAAGCAGACAGATGGGATGGCATCTCAGAACCCCCTACTCTTTTTTTTTTCTTTTTCTTTGAGCCTTTTCATTCATGTCAGTAGGAGAATGTGTGGTTTCTCTCTTTTTCTTTTTTAAGCAGACAGATGGGATGGCATCTCAGAACCCCCTACTCTTTTTTTTTCTTTTTCTTTGAGCCTTTTCATTCATGTCAGTAGGAGAACGTGTGGTTTACTTCTTTTTCTTTTTTAAGCAGACAGATGGGATGGCATCTCAGAACCCCCTACTCTTTTTTTTTCTTTTTCTTTGAGCCTTTTCATTCATGTCAGTAGAGAATGTGTGGTTTTCTTCTTTTTCTTTTTTAAGCAGACAGATGGGATGCATCTCAGAACCCCCTACTCTTTTTTTTCTTTTTCTTTGAGCCTTTTCATTCATGTCAGTAGGAGAATGTGTGGTTTTCTTCTTTTTCTTTTTTAAGCAGACAGATGGGATGGTATCTCAGAACCCCCTACTCTTTTTTTTCTTTTTCTTTGAGCTTTTCATTCATGTCAGTAGGAGAATGTGTGGTTTTCTTCTTTTTCTTTTTTTAAGCAGACAGATGGGATGGCATCTCAGAACCCCCTACTCTTTTTTTTTTTTTTCTTTTTCTTTGAGCCTTTTCATTCATGTCAGTAGGAGAATGTGTGGTTTTTTTCTTTTTCTTTTTTTAAGCAGACAGATGGGATGGTATCTCAGAACCCCCTACCCTTTTTTTTCTTTTCTTTTTTCATAATTTGTTTCATCTTTTTTTTTCCAATTTGTTTTTTGCCCTACACGAGCACGTGAGCATGTGCTCACGTGCTCGTGAGCACGTGATCTCACGAGCAGAAGCACGAGCACCCGACGCCGGGCCTACGGCGGACGGCGGACGGACATGGCTAGCCCCTAAGGAGCTTCGCCCCTAAAAATAAAGGAGAGACAAAACGAGAATGGGCGACGATTATGCTTATATGTCCTACTGGCGTGGCGATGGCAAAACAAGGTTTTTGCCCATAGTGAAAGTGACAATATTTCAAGTAGGCGACGCCCTTGTGAAATAGGTCTACGCTTTATGTAGGACTGTGTTAAATAAATGTAACGCCTAAACTCTGACGCTGGAACGTAACGTCGAAACATGACAATTCCTTCGTGGAATTCAACCAATAATATATATTCTGCGTTAAAAACAAATTTTGAGGCGACTCACTTGTAAAATGTGAACATCTTCTGCACGTTCCGCACCTCGTGGTTTCCCCTGAGCAGGTAGAACTTGTCGGGGGCCAATATCTTCTGGGCAAACAGGTGCGCAATGACCTGGCAATTGAATGAAGCAAATGAGTGCGAGCTGCCCGGGGTTACAAACCTGCGACTGAGAGGCTTTACGGAAGAGCGGTTAGAGTTGAAAATTCGGGCCTTGCAATATGGGGACCGTACGTCCCGCGTCCGAATGCGACCTTTAATATTTCTGTCCCCACTTTCTGAATATGCATCTCTAGAATATCATACCAGAAAAAATGGAGAGCTAAAAGTGTAATTAGCACTTCTTAAAACAGCACTATAAATGGTACAAGTCAACTTGCACAGGGTGTCTTTTTTTAAAAGCTTTACGGACTTGTTTAAAAAAAAGCCTTGAAATCTACATCAATGTAGTCCGTGCAGGTGGGTTATACAGCCAGGGGGACATAATATAAGGGGCTAATCATCATTATAAGTTGGTTAATTAACTAAAATTTGTCCATTCACTTTTCAATTAGGGAAATTAAACATATGGTTTCATTTACAAACTGGTTGAGAGTTGCTGAAAACTACTGTCAGTAAATTTTAGAAAGATCTAGAGCATGTGAGAAGCACAGTAATGAGCTAAAGCCACCTCTTAGCAGTGCAAAAACGTGAAAAAGAAAATGCCACTGGGTTTTGCATCCGCGTTTCCGTGCCGCCAGTTTCGCGCCTTGTTGTATGAGTGGTAACTTTAAAGCACTGCCGCGCTTCTCTCACGCGCTCCAAATTGTTCTCAAATTTAATAATTTGACGTGGTTTTCAATGACGCTCAGCCACTTTCTTATTGAAACCATGTTTATTTTCACTAAACAAGATGTTAATTAACACATTTTAGCTAATTATCTGACTTGTCGTGACAAATAGCTTCCTATATTCTGTCCCCCTGGCCGTATACCTCACCTGCACAGACCAGATTAGTGCAGTTTTCCTGAACTTAAATCTTTAAAGCTCCCCAAAAAAAGCCCTGGTCTCGACTACTGCATTAAAACGGTAAAACCGTACACCAACTTCAAAAGATAAGCTTTGACAAATAGACTGCAGTACCAATACGTGCGTGAACAAATTATGTGCCAAGTGCAGAAAAATGTCGCAAGATGCAAATTGAACAAAAATGATCATTATAGGACACAGCCATTTTCCTCAATCGCGCAGTAAGGAAATCGCAACGACACTGTTTCTGGCACCGCAGGCAGCTCTGGCAAACTACGAAAACGAGACGTAGTGGGACGGAGGATATGAAGGCGCCACAACTGTCTCGTGAACGGCCCTACCCCAAAAAATGCACCGAAGTAAAAAAGGAGTGCACATGCGCACGTTGAAATTGTTAACGGCCACATTCCGCTTTAAAAGCAAGAATAAATATAAAGGAAACAAGAAAAAAAAGAAAAGAGGAAGAAGGTGTACAGACATTTTTTTTTAAACAGGAAGTGATTAGAAAACCAAGGAAACAAAGATAATTCGGTCAAGTCAAGCTCACCGAGCCGACAGGCAACCTGCAGGTGGTTAGGCCAAAGGGTTTCTCAAACTCTCCAATCTCTAGAACCCCTGTCTATCTTGAGTGACAGCCAAGGAACCCCTCCGTGTGCTTCACACATAGCTACGGATTAATGGATGGCTCGGATCTGGTCAAATAGGTCTTAAACTGGGCAGACACTTTACTTCGAGGTAGGGGTGGTTGACGCCACTTGGGAGTTGGGAAAACTCCTGAGGGTACTCTGGGGAACATCCCGAATTCCTAAGAACCCAGTTTGAGAACCCGCGGGTTAGGAGAGCTCGGGAATTGCATTTCAACATAACTGGAGGGGATGCCAGGCAAATCCAACATTCATTATGTAGTCTCACAAATACAGGTTGTGAAACGCTCTGCCGGCTTTGTAGCACGGTTTCAACGCTTAAGAGCAACTCCGGTCGAAAATGAAACCAAAACAGGTAAATGACCAGTATCGCTTTAGGGGCACAAAATATGATCACAGCCGAAATATTATGTCAAAGTGAAGCCGCATACTCCACTAAAACCAATTTTAAAGATGCGACCAGCTGCACTTTAGCGGGAGGCAAGCGGGTTAGCTTTTAGTCGAGCAACACTGGGCGAGGCGTACCGCAGCACCCCTGTGACGTCGCATCGTGGTGGTGCTGCGGTTGATTTTGCATGTTGTACCGTGTACCGGAGCACCACGGTGACGCCACGTCGCGGCCGCACAGCTGATGAACAGTGTTGCCGTCCCTCTCGAGCAGATAATTTCAGTTTTGTTGTAGACGCCCAAAATCAAACTTTGAGCCGTGATATTTATAATACTACGCACAATATCGAAAAAAAAAGATTGACCCTTGTAATTCAGGGACACTATAAATGAACTGAAAACAGTCGTATTTCAAAATACAAAAATACTGACCGGAATTATTCTTTAAAGATTCTTTGCAATGAAAAAATAATATTTCTCTAAAGGGACACGTATATTAAAAAAAAATTTACAATATCCTTTTTTAGCAATATTTACGTTGTTAGAGACAATTTATGTGCAGAATGAGGAGGTCTCAGCCCGCTAAGCCCTGGTCCGTGCTTACAAGGTGCTTACATCTCTCATTAGCTAGAGAGATGATTGATGTGTGAAAGGTTACTTGCAAATTTATATCTCTGTGCCGTAATAGTATTTTAATCAACCATTTTTTTATGTTTGAGAAGCCACTAATCAAGATAAAGCCATTACAGTTTTCAAATGTATTCTGAGATTGCTTCTCCCGCTTTGGTTTGAAACGTTAACAAACATGGGTGAGCTGCAAAGTGCTGAACGAGCCTAGCTCGCTGAGCTCGACAATTTTCATGAGTGTGGGTCGTTTGGAGCTTACAGAGCTGTTAAAGGACAGATGCAAAGGAAAAAAACTTTTTTTTAAACAGGCTAGATGGAAAAAGAATATTATAAAACAAATCTACAACGAAGAAAAAAAAAATTTTAGAGCTATATTTACGGCGCAAAACGAATTTGTAGTTGGTGCCCGCGGGAGCCGCCGCTGGTCACGTGGTAGGCCCGCGCGCCGCCGCGCTCCGTCGCCGCCGCTGCAAAGTCACGCCGCCGCCGCACGCTGAGCGTTGTGCGACGCCGCTTCAACGCGTTTCTCCACGCCGCCGTCGCCGCGCAAGTTTGTCTGCTTCGAGGCGCCGCCGCCGTCATCTGACCGGCGCACAGGTCTGTCACGTCTGCTTGCGCTTTTTCAGAAGTTTCCTTTGGGCTCTAAAAGCTATTTATTAATCTTAGTTTTTTGTTATACTTCAAACAAAGATGAATAAGTTACTTTTAGAGGCCATAGGAAGCTTCCGAAAGAGCGCAAGCCCCACGTGATAAATAAGGGCCAGTCACGTGATAAATAAGGGCCACTTTTCCGCGGCGCCCGTGGGCGCCGACTACAAATTCGTATAGCGCCGTAAATATAGCTCCAAAAATGTTTTTTCTTCGTTGTAAAATCGTCTTATGACATCCTTTTTCCATCTAAGCTGTTTAAAAAAAATGTTTTTTTCCTTTGCATGTGTCCTTTGAAGATCTTGTCAACCGACATGGTTTGCACCAAACAACTGTCGCAAGTATGCGCCTTCAGAAACGCAGTGCAGATGCTTGTTTTTGCTAGCGGGACTGGCCTAAGCCTAGCGCCCCTATTTTGATCGATCTGGCTCGATTCATTTCTTTGTGCAAGTTGATGCTGAATATAGATGTTGGTTCCCGTAAAGGTGGCACCGCCGCTCAGTGAATCGTGCAACCGTCGTGATTGCGACTATGGTTTCAATACCGAGAAGATGCCTACACAGGTAAGAATTTGCGAGCCATCTGGCAGGAGGCAATCGGGCGTTCAGCTCGTATCAAGTTAGACCGGGTACCGTTCCCGTCATTTTGCTTGGAAAGGAAAGTGGCTCTCAAGTTTTGTGGTGCACCTGGCCTGCCAAAGCGAATAATTTTATGTCACATTTTAATTGTGCGTCACGACGCTCTCTCACCTTGCTCACGGATGCCATGCGAAAAATAAAACAGGAACATAAATGCTAAGATGACTGCATATTTATTTTGTTGCTTTTTTTAAGCCCTCTCGGTCACTCTTTACCGCACATCGACGGAACGCTGACAGACGCTTGTATTGGACTGCAGCTCGCGCATGATAGAATGCTAGAACGCCGCTTTCACGGTCAAGTCTTGCGAGCGTTGCAGAAGTTTTTAAACAGGGGCGGAATAGCAGACGGACGAAGGCGAAAACGGACACCAACAGGCAGCGTTCATGTCAGCGTCCTTCGGGCATGGCAGATGATGATAGATGGTGGTGAAATAGCAGACAATGCTGGAGGCTGCCATGCGTCTGCTCACATATCTAGCAGCCGTTGTCAGACACCAGAAAATACGCACCAGGTGTCGGGAAAGGGAGACACCAGGCCTGTTAGCGTGTTCGGCTGAGCAGTCAAGCCAATCCAATAGTAATGGGCAGGGCCACTGATTTCTGGGCAGGGCTTAGAGCAGGCCGTGACATCTACCTAAATTGCATCTAACAACGTAAATAGTGCTCGAAATTTTTTTTCTTCCCGTGGAAACATTACGAAAAAAAATGTGCCCATCTACGCTGTTTAAAAGTAACTTTTTTTCATTGAAGTGTCTGTTTAAGCGAAGGAAAGGAAAGCACCTCGACGCCATGTTCCCCCCGGTCGACGTAGTCGCCCAGGAATAGAAAGTTGGCGGGGGTCAGCACGGGCCCCATTCTCCAGAGGGCCTTCTCGAAGCACACCAGGTCCCGGTAATTCCCGTGGATGTCCCCTGCGTCGCCCAAGCGCCGACGGGTAACCGGGACGTCCGGCGTCAGAGGTGAAACGCTGCTTTCAAGAGCAAACTCGACGCCGAAATCTAGTCACCCAAAGTCAACACTTTTGTGGTCGGCATTTTTTTCATGAAAGAAGTTTTCCAGTGGTCAGGGAGTATGTACAGTGCTTGCCAGCTGTTCAGGCTGAGAAGCATAGAATGGCTCGATTTCATTCTGGCAAGCATTTGCTTTCGCGACATTTCGATGGTTTCGAATTCGAACTCTAGTCACTTTGCGCAGCTCGTCCATCCAATGGTGAGCTCTCATCCTCTGAATTCAATTCTGAGAAGTTTAGTCTCAATTGGAAGAGCGAGTGCTCCAAATGGCACTACCGCCAGAGCAGCAGACGTGCAAGACGTGATACCTTGTGCGTATCACCTGACAAAACGAGGTGCACTGAAATAAGGAGTACCAGAACATGGTGCTCTGGAACAGGTTGCAGTGTAACGCGGTGTTCTGTAACATGGTGCATTAAAATGACGTGTTCTGTAATGTAGTGCTCTGCGACGTGGTGCTTTGTAACGTGCTGCCCCGGGAACGCAGGGCACTAATACATGGTGCACCGGAATCCGATACCGCGGGAACACGGTGCACCGGAACGGGGAGACCTAGAACGTGGTGCCCCAGGAACGTGCGGCGGCCCAATGGGAGGCATCACTCACCGAGGATGTAGGTGGGCACGCTGAGCTTGAGCAGCCTGGGCTCTGCAAACATCACCTCGCGCGTCTGCTTGCACATGGCCACCAGGCAGCGAGCCAGCGCCTGCCGGTCTACCTCGCCCCAGCTGAACTGGTCCTTGGGCATTCGGCCAGCCCCCACCCGGTTCTCCAGGTTCTCCTTGTGGATGGCCCGCTCAAAGTAGCGCAGCCCCGCCAGCATCTCGTTGGCGTGCGACTTCTGCAATTGGGCATGGCAGGTGCTCCGCAACTCGGGCAAGTGCGAGATGCTACGGCGGGTCGTGCCACGCGACGACCGGAAGCTGTAAAGTAACTAATGGGCCTCTTTCGAGTAACGAGTGCTGCCTGGGGGGGTTTGTCTGTGAAGCATACAAATGAAGGGCAGCCTAACGTGCCTCCACCTGTCGGAACACTTTGGCATTGTGCCACTGTATCGGTTTTCATCGAGTTTCATGCCCCATACTACCGTGAGCCAGCCAACAGTGACTTTGACGAACCGCAAGATCAGCTTTTTAGATTTAGGGAAGTACGGCTAGTTCCGTGTGGAGTGAAAGAAGAAGTGCTCAAGACCACGGAGGGACATGTGCTCGCATAAACAGCAGTATTTTTTCGTTTTATTAAAATCAGTTGTTAGTCAGCGCTTGTCTTGTGTTTCTTCATCTCTCTGTTCTTGTCTTAGTTGCGCTGGATTTCATTATGAACTAAATGAAGTTGACAAAGTGCTAGAGCAACTTCAACTCGTCGCAGCCAAACGAACGCGCCTAACCTTTCGTCTGCTCTTCTATCACTCTCTTTCTCATTTTTTCTCTCGGGACCGCCGATGTCAGCACCCAGAATTTGCCACAATCTACTCCCGTTTTTACCCCCCCCACCCCCTTCCCCCCGCTTCCAAGGTCTGCATTTAGTTCCACCTAGCTTTACTCTGCGCAGAAACACCAGCATTGTGCATTATATAAGACAAAATAAAGCTGACAAGCACTTGAACTTCAACTCATCACGGTAAAACAAACATGCATAGCCTTTCGTCTGCTTTCTTTCTCCGATTTCCTGTGGCTTCTTTCTCTCGTGACCTCCAATGCCAGCGCCTATGATTTGCACCATTTTGCTTCAGTCTACCCCCCGATACGAGATGCTCCGACGGGTCACGTCACGTGACAATGCGTGAGACACAAGACACAAATGATGGAAGCGGCTATATGTTTTCAAATGCCTATACTCTATCTCAGAAACATCTGCACTGCTCACAAAGAAGCAAGTGCATGGCTTTGTAAAGTACCTTTTATGCGCAAAGTCTAGCACTGTTATGTCTCATTAATATGAACACCAGCTTGTCAATTTACCTAATAAGTCATTAAATTTCCTACGATGATTTCTGAATAAAATACATTTCTGAATAAAGAATTGTATCGGCGGTGAAATGTGTAATTCTGACGCCGGCTACAAACCCTCCCCTCATGTCACTGAACAGAGTGAACTCAACGGACCCTTCAGACACTATTGATATGACCAATAATTTATCTGACACCATAGTGTTAAACTGTACAAACTGTTCACTACCTACAAGAAGAGTGTCTAGCCATGTAAAAATGCAGAGATTTCGCGAGGCTCTTACGCCTAGGATGGGTCTCAACTGGGGATATGGAAAAACAGATGCGTACGTCATAGAGCCAACTAGTTTTGTGATGACATGAGGTGCTAGAATTTTGGTATGCATTGATATTGCATTGTATATTTTGTTCTTTTTAAACTCTGGCCCCGCCAGCGAAACAAGCTCAACTGTGAGAACAAAAGAACACCGCCTCATTCATCTTGCCATTAGTCTCCTACGTGGAAAAGGGAGGCCCACATCTGTGCTGCTGTTTGGGTATTCCAACTGCCTTTGAATAAAGAAAAAGACGAATCTCACCTGGTTGAACGAGTCCATTGAAGGAAGGCGCTCAAACCGCGTCTTTTCACTCAGTCTCGAACTCTTTGTAACAGCCGAGGTGCCTGAAAGTGCGAGAGTAATGGTACCGCTCACTCGAGTCCAGAATTAATTAAGGCAGCCGGCCGAGAGCATCAGCAGAAGCACAAGTGTTACAGCTAAACTGAGGAAGGATCTCCAATGAGTTCAAAGATATAAGCGTTTTATTTATGTCCACTTTTCTTCCTCTATCATAAACAATCTTTTTCCATGCCTACTATGTCGGTAGACAACAAAGAGGTCAATGTTAAAAAGTTGCAGAGCACATTGAGAAACTCCCAATTAACGTGTTTACTAGATAATACCTACACTTTCTGCGTTTTTTTTCTAGTCTAAAAAAAAATTACGAATCATTACAAAAAAACGTGTTACAATGCACCTGCACATACATGGCGCTTGCAGCACTCTTGTATTCGCGGTCCCGTTGAGTGCGCTTCTTTCCGAGCACCGGTGCACTGCAGAGAAGCAACACCCGCAAAGCTTGCTTTCGAGGGTGCCGCTCCTCCGCAGTGCACCGGTGCTTGGCGAGAAGCGCACTCAAGGGGGCCGCGTGCACTTCGCGGAAATTTCTACATTAACTTGCACGGATGCTGTGACGTGGCGGCATGACATAGGTCCACGTCACAGCATCCGAGCAAGTTGCTATGAAAATTGTCGCGCGGTGCACGTTTTCATCGCTCATCTGTCCCCTGCTTAACGGTTCACATTAGATAACGTCTTGGCATGACAAACAAACTTAATTTTGAGTTGTCATGTGCTGTCTAAACAGTTCATGATAAACAACATTATTGAGGGATCAATTAATTGATGTCATACATTTCACAAATGTTTCATGTGTGGCATACCTCCTTATGATCAGTAGACCCATGTAGAGGAAGTCATCAAATATCTGCTTAGTATGTGTAGTCATTCATATGAAAAATCATAATTTTATCTTGCATCATATTTAGAAACCAAATACGTGGCTTCCTGGAGTTGGAATAAATGAGAGCCTACTGGATCCGATAGGTTAGGCATGTTCGTTGGGCCGCGATGAGACTTCCTCTAGCACAATGCACGATGCCAGTGTTTTCCTGCAAAATGAAGCTAGAAAAACACTGAGTACAGACCTTGCAAGTGATGTCTTCTTGTTTCTTTATGCACAAGATGTCCCACCATGCATTGCCGAATGCTCATTCTCCACCCAAATGCGGCGCTAGCGGTCCGAACCAGATGCCAAAGTTTCAAAACTAATTGTTATCTTAATCAAGAGTTACTAGTGATTTTCTGAACTTTTCAATGAAAAATTTCAGCCTTTCCACTCTGGTGAAGAAGGAAGACCAGCAAGCTGTAGCTTCTGTTCTCGGCGGTGGTTTTTCAGGCGAGCGATCTGTTCTTCTTTCGCAAGGAAATCTGAAGCGATCGAAGCAGCGAAACTTCAGGCGATAGCGGCCTCGCGGCGGTTGCAGAACCATACGCGCTGCTGCGCACATTTCCGCTCTTTCCGTTCTCGCTCTTCTTCCTCCGAAGAAATGTTTCCACCATCTGTGGGCGACGGCAGCAACCAGAGTGTTGTGTCGACCACAGGTGTCGACATTTGTTTGATACCGGACACAATCCTTTGGAAACTAGCCCTTAACAACTCCGCTGTAAAAAAACTTGGGGGACGCTTAAGCTTCGCCTTTAAGAATTGAACGCGAAAGCGTTATCGAGCCCTGTTCGCAAAGTCTTCTCATTCAACCCGCGTTCCTTTCCAAGCTGTGCAAGCGTGTGAGCGCGGTCTGATTGGTAGCCTCAAGTGACGACACGTGACGTTAGGTGTTTTCATTGAAATGTTTCCGCCGAATATGAGGGAAAATGTTCCGCCAAATTTGGAGAGAAAACTTTTTGCTAAATGTGGCGGGAAAATTTTCCGACAAATTTGGCGAAAAACATTCTTGCTAAATTGGCAAGAAAACATTCTTGCTAAATCTGACGGGAAAATTTATCGGGTCAATAGGGTCATGACGTCACAGCCATGTGCGACATCACACGTGGCTGCACGCGTTGAGTTATGGGATCCTTTGGTCCCGCCGATGCCTGCATTTTTTGCGAAATGAGCTCCTAAACGCTATTGCGTTAAAAATGGCGGCCAACGGGGCTTCTGATTACATGAAGCTGAATGGCATCAGTTACCGAAAATGGGCCAAAACAGGCCCCGTTTTTGCATTAAAATTTTCAGAAAATCACTTGTAACTTTTAAATAAGATGACGGTTAGCTCCAAAACTTTGGCATCTAATTCGAGTATCTAGCGTTACCTTTGGGCAGAGAACGAGCGTTCGGCGAAGCATAGTTCACTTCTGCGACATAAAAAACGAAACAATGCCGTAAACATTTTCTTTGGAACACGCCGTATATTAAAACGACAGCAGCAATATGGGTTCATCGGGGCCACCGATGTTCGCGTCCATGCCCCGTTGTGTGAATCAGCCGAAATGCGTGGGACCTCTCCTACATTATTATGTAAGCTCTATGATCAAATCCAAAAAATGGCACCAGTTCCTGCTGTGGCATCCACCTTAGTTAATAACAAAGTAATCGCCGTGCTGCAGGGGCCCTCACCTTCGAGGTCCCAGAGGGAGAGCACGTCCACCAGGGTGCCCGTCCTGCGCACCTTGACCTGAGTGGGTGGCCAGCTCGTAGTGTCCCAGGGGGGACTGGAACCGGTGCGTCGTGTCAGCAGGAACGGACTCCTCCGCTGTGGGACGCAGGGAAACTGGACTCACGGGAGGCGCACGCTCGTCGGAGGCGACTGAGGTGGAGACACAGGAAGAATGCAACCTATTGCATATTTTCTTTTTTCTCATTAAAGATATTACAAATTGGCAATAAAGCGGCAAAATTAAAGGAAACATTCATTCAGTCTCCAGTTTGTTCTCGCTATTGATTTCTGGCCATCCAATGCGCCCACTCGGTTCAAACAACCTACCGCAACTATCTGATGAAACTCTCAAAGGCCTGTGCACGCTCGTGACAACCTTGTCGAAGCAGCAGAGCAAGTCTTACGCCTTTGCTGTGGAAGCTTACACACTGCAGGTTGTCGCCAGTGTGCACAGGGCTCCTAGAGTTTCGTCAGATAGTTGCGGTAGGTTGTTTAAACTGCTTGTCCACACTCCATAGTCCGAAGGCAGAAAACACGGCTGCCACGCCACCGCACACTGCCCGTAAGGTTGTCTCCGACGCCTCCACCGTTCTTCCGTACCGACGACGCTTGCCAACATTAAAATGGCGACGCTCTCAGTGTTGTCAGACCACCAAGCAATTTTGCATAAGGACTATTGTGATTAGTAGCCAAGGAGTTAGTAAGTCTATGCTCCAGCATGCAAAAGCCTAGCGCTCCTTTAACTAAACCTGGGGTTCTCAAACTGGATTCTAGAGAACACAGGAGCTCCCCAGGGTACTGTCGGGGGTTCCCCGATCCCCCAGACTTCCTCGGCCATTCCTGTATCGAAGTGAGGCGTCTTTCCAGCTTAAGCACTATTCTAGCAGACCTGAGAAACATCCCCCAGCATATGCAATGTCTCCTTTAGAAGGATACTTCAACGAAATTTGAAATATATGCGTCGTGTTCAGAAATAGGCTGAATATGATCCACAATATCCGTAAATGACAATCGCACGTTTGTATTTTGAGCGTGATGGCTGTATTTTTCGTTATAAACGGCCCACCCTGGCAAGCGCTCAGAGAGCAGCCAGAAGAGAGTATGTCACATCCGGCGCAATCGTGATGTAGTCTATCTTGAGATGAGCAAAGCTGCGGCGAGGCTGACGTCATCAGGATGCCCTAGCTGTTCCAGCCATCGAAGCGGTCGAAGCTCGCCAGCGTTGGGGTCACCGCAACTAACCACAAAGCTGCTTTTGTGTGATTTTGAGAGACGGGTTAATCTTCTATAATCTTGTAGAGGGAGAATAGCCACGTCTGGGACACATAAAAGAGAGTCCCGTTGAGTGGCGAGTTCCTCCCTCCCCTCTTCTCTTGTGCTGGCTCCGACAGCGTAGAGCTGTCGGGATGACGTCAGGTTCAAAGCATGTATAGTTTTAGGCGAGACAGTTCTTGTCATACCTGCCAAGGTTCCTAGACGGGCATTACAAATGAGGCTTTAGCGACATCCACCAGGTGCTCTTTGCTAATCGTTTAATTTGTTTTAAAATTCCTTTTCGTGTCTTTTAGGGGCGAAGCTCCTTAGGGGCTAGCCATGTCCGTATGTCCGTCTGGCGTCCGGTGCTCGTGCTCTTGCTCGTGAGCTCACATGCTCGTGTAGGGCAAAAAAAAAAATGATGAAAAAAAAAAAAAAAGACGAAAAATTATGAAAATGTTTGCGCAGTCGACACGATTCGAACCTGTGCGGGGAGACCCCAATGGATTTCTAGTCCATCGCCTTAACCACTCTGCCACAATTGCGAGACGAGTAGGGGGCTCTGAGATGTGGTAGTAACTCAAGAGCTGGGGATGTCATGGATGAAACGTTGCATGTAGCCGCTCAACGTCTATACAGGAGAGGGCGCTGCGGTCAAATGCGTATATAATCGCGTTAAACTTTGCATGCATTGGCTCAACGTGTATAGACGAGAAGGCGCTGCGGTCAAATGCTCAAATGCGTATATAACCACGTTCCATACCACACATTCTCTTTCTGACATGGATGAAAACGAACGAAAGGCACGGCATGCTGCGGCTCAGCGTCTACGCAGACAAGCACCACCAGAGCTTCGCCCCAATCAAAATCATTCACCACGTGGAGATGCGGTCAATTTTTTTTAACAAGATAATGGTCTGTCCGATGTGATACTGCTCCTTTGAACACGTCTAGACCAAAAAATAAGCGCTGAAATTTCGTCATAGTATCCCTTTAAAGGGCAATTCCGGTCAAATTTCGATGTTGAGAAAACAATGCAGTCCTATGTCATATCATCTGAAAAGCTTACACGTAAAATATTACAACGTAGTTATGTCTAAAAGCTTATTAAACCAGCCAACGAAGTCTGAGAGGCTTCATGATCACCTAAATCCGCCCAATTTAGGGGGCAACGCGCGGAGAAATGCAGTCAACGCCGCTGTGTGGACACAGCTAACACTGCGCGGATCGTCAACAACTGGAAGAATTGTTTCTTACTTTTCAAGGCACGGAGTGTGAGGGCGAGAGAGAAAAAATTGCAGTGGCTTAGCTCGGCTATGCCAGGATATACGTAGCGTGAGCTTATGCGCACAAAATGAGAGGCGCCATCAAGCGGCTCCGGTGCAGCGTCAAACTTGGCTACTGCGCAACGGAGGCGCACAGCTGGGCACGCGGCGGCGCGAGTGCGTCTGCCGCGGCTATGATGTCACTCCTCTGGAATGCGCAGACCGGCGAGGCGGCGCGGCACGGCTTAGCATGGCTCTCATAATGAGCCGTGCTCATTATGCGGAGCACGCGGCGCCGTGCTCATTATGCGGAGCTCCGCTGCCGCGCGCTCCGCATAATGAGCACGGCTCGCGTAATGAGCACGGCTCATATTGAGGGCCACGCGAAACTGCTCAACCTCGGCCAGTGTAGCTAACGCTACAAAAGAGAGTGAGGGGCGCCGTCCGCCGCTTTTGTTGATGACATAGCCAACGTCTGCGTACCACATGATGTCCAGTAGTTGACGGGCAGGACCAACACTGCCTGCCCCAGGCAAGGTTTCGGTTTCGCTTTGTGATTTTCGTTTAAACGAGGTTTGCAAGAAAATTATCTCACTGTTCGGAAAACGAATGACATAAAACTGTTTATTAGTAGTTTTGACATTATAATTACCCGTAATCCCAGAATTTCTGAACTTACCGAAGTTGCCTTTTAAAAGCTCTGTAAGATTCCGCACTACCATAAGGCATCGATGCCGGGGTCGAGAGATGCTCCTCAGTCATTCGTCAAAGAAGACGAATAACTGAGATCAAAGTGTCTAAAAGATGGACAGGAGAGCCACTGGAGGCTGACACTCAAGTGTGATCTACGTACAGCTATTAATTTTTTTGCGGAGTACGAGTTACTTTTTTGCTCTACGTGACATCACTGCTGTTTTACAGCATTAGCTTTACCGGGCGAGTGTTGTGCTGCCAAAAACAAAAAAAAGCAGGCATGCAATTATCGCAGGTTGCTTTGGCACCAGGAAAGGGCAAGTGCGGCAGCGATACCCTCGCCCTTTTGCAGATAACAGTCACGGTTGCGGCGCGGCACGTTCGGCCGATCGCGATCACGCTGGGAGTTGTGCGATCGAGCTCCCCGCCACCTGCTTTTTTCTCGCCTTTGGTCGCCCGTTGCCTCGGCACCCTAAGCCTTTGCGCGCAAGAATGGGGTGGCTGAAGTGTACGCCAGAGCGAGTGGCGGCTGCTCGACGGCATAAATGCGCCCGTGAGAATGAATGTCGTCGATGTGTAGGTGCCTAGGGTCTCACCCCGGGTGTTATAGTCCGTTGCAACTCAAAAAGGTAGGGCGAAGGAAAGGAAGGCCGGGGAGGAGGAAGCAGAAAGAACGCTGGAGAGAGGAGGAGGTTTCCCCCTCTCCTTTACAGCATTCCGTCTCCTTCTTCCTCCCCAGCCTTCCTTTCCCCCTCGTCCTACCTTCTTGAGCTGCAACTTACTACAGGATGGAACGCATTCGACGTCAACGTGTGGGTGAACGTGGGCACGTAGAAAGATAACATTACTGAGCGAAGAATGGACATGCCGGTGCAACCGAGCAATTTGTGCAGCGTACCCGCAAGAAATGTTTAGTGCTAGCTGTTTCGAGGGCGATTGGTTGTGGTTTACGCGACACTGCACGACTGCAACGTCGCCAGAATTTTGAGTCAATCACGATGCGATAACATTGAAATGTCGCACCAGCTAACACTGCTCATTCACAGCATGTCGTGCGATCATCCGCACAATTTTTCTTTCGATTCGGTTTAGCCTAGGCTCAATCAACGTGTTGGTAGTTCAGTGCTCATGCACCAAAGCCTCCATGACTGCTGTAGTCGTTCTGTGCCAATGCATGACAGATTTTAGTATAATACAATGTATTATTATTTTCTCGAAGAAACTTTTACTATACAGCAGTGTTTATGACCATCCTCCCAAAGCCGTGTTTGCAGAAGATACACCATCAACAAAGTAAATGCCACACATATTTTGTATGGTTCGTACCGTGAAACCATTTGAACAAAAGTGAAAAAGTAATTTCGAGTAGCAATCGCATTTCACCCACGTTCTGACACGCAGGAAAAAGGAAGTGTCTGTTCCTCGGCTTTCATAATGAATCCATCCAAGCATTGACTTGCCCGAGCCCAAAGATTTTTGGATCGGTGCAAAAACTTTTACTAAAGCATCAGATTTCTAAAGTTACTAATTACAAGTATTGAAGTTACTGTAATTAGTACATTTCTTGCACACAGATACACTGCAAGCTGCAATACAATGTTAGTAATTGTAACTATAAGTCAGTTACATTTTCGTGTAACTTGTAACTTGGTTAAGTTACATTTACTTTTCAAAATCCTCGACGCTCTCATTGCGCGGAGGTGCTGTTGTTCACGGAAAACTCATTTGGCCTGGCAAGTGTGCTCAGAATCGGAACTTAGGCTAGCTGACACAAGCTGCCGCCCGCTAGAAAAGTACAATTCATCCGTTCATGCATTTGAAAATTGGCGTTGCTAGATTGAGCTGGTAATCTCAGCACCTATAGCCATCTTTCGTGCGATGCATCACAACTGCAATGATAATTTCACATAGTTCCCAATATTGTAACGAGTCACAATTGTAAGCGTGTTACTGTAATCCCACCTCTACAAAGCATGTTTTCCTTCTGTTCTTACTATACGCTAAAGCTTGGAGAGAGACACTGGTCCAACTCACAAGTGACGCTCTGGTCCATGACGTCACTTCCAATGCTGGGGTGAAACATCTTGGACTTCTTTGACACTGGTTCAATGAGAGACTCCTGCGTGCTGCGCACGAGGAAGACAACATTAATTCTTAAAAAAAAGCTTAGGGATGTTGAAGCAAATTTTCTATTTTGATTTCGAGAAATGTTAGCCGACAGCATGCTCCCAGAGGCACCGATGCGTTTTTGCACCCGAGAAAAGCTTCGGCGTGTCAGAAACGAATCGAGTTAAACCACGAGTGGTGACATGGTGGTAGATGAACGACCGAATGACGATACGGACGAATTACGAGATAAAGTGAGGGAATTGTTTTGGGCTTAATACCTGATGAATGTACAGGCATAAACTTGTAACTTTGAAATGTAGCTAGAATTGAAAATTCTAAAAAAAAAAAAAAGAGAAAACTCGCAACGTCTGTTTCGACTTTTAATAGGGAAAAAGGCCACAAATCATCACCACATATTTTTTTCTTTCTTCTAGATGCTTAGTGCATATAAAGAGAGCTAGTCACAATAAAAAGACTAGCTCTGACACCTTTCTTAGGTTCAGCTTTATTAAAGCTTTTTCATTTTTTTGTTGCACCACCAAGGGGGTGGTGGTGGGTGTGGAAAGGGGGAGGGGGGGGGGGGGGGGGGAGCACATAATAAACGCGCACACCAATAAGAAAGAAAGTGCGCGAGAACACTCGAGGAAACCTGCGACGTTACCCGAGGACGTTCAGAAATGCTTGTTTTGGAAGAAATTTTGGATTAACCGGGAAACAATGAAAACACAAAGACGAACGTTCACTGTCGAAACTGAGCTGCCAGGAGGTACGCTTGGCCGCCGCTGCTGCGGGTATCGTCGTCGTCGCCCGTCTATTTTGTGCGCCGAACGACACCGAATGGGGACTCACTACTTCTTCTTGAGGGCGGGAAGAATGGAGGACGGAGATCGGAAGAGGAGGGAGGTTCCCCTGAACTTGAGCTGGCCGACGGCGAGCAGGAATTCGTTGAGCGCGAGCTGGCCGCCAAAGGGGAGGTTGAAGCTCCTGGGAGGAGACAGAGGCAGTCATCAGACTGCGGGACTTTCCCTCGAGGCCGGTTCACACGCTTGCGTTTGGTTGCAACTGAGTGCGCTATGCAACCTTGCGCTCTCTCGCGACGAGAGGACGCGCCGGCACACTGGTGCCATCTGTGAGGAGGTGCTGGAACTACATTTGCGGGATCAAATGTACATACGCACCATGCTGGAACTGCATTTCACCATAGTGAAGGTTTTGCGGTATTTGCGGGATCAAATGTATGTACTCTATCGGAAACGGTCCTTCGTAGCTAGGCCGTAGACTCTCCGGTTTCAACCGAAAAACAATGAAAAACATTAATCGGTGTCAAAGACGTTGAATCGGTTCGAACCGAAGAACGGCGATTTCTTGAAATTTTTGTTTCAGCTAGAATTGCTTTTGTTAAAACACCTCTTGGACTAATATCCTTAGATTCTTGCGAATATTTTTTTTCACCAATAATTATTGTTTCAGCATCCGACCAAAGCGTATCAGCGAAATACACCTGCGCCTTAAAAAAGAAATAAATGCCCCAACGCCTATCTCCCTTATAAATAAACGCCAGAAAATATAGGGCCTGATTGTAACTCTGTAAAATGATTTTCGAGCCCATCGTGACAGAATGACGTGCAAACAAAAAAACAATAACAACAGGAAATGTGTGGTAATGGAGTGTTCTGTGGCCACCCGACAGATGGGGCCGGTCTTTTTTCTCGTCACGAGAGATATCGAGACTGCGCAACACACTCAGTGGACGCCAAACGCAAGTGTGGGAACCAGTCTTCAGAGTTAAAAAGTCAAAGTAAACCATTCGACTAGCTCGATAAATGAAGCAAGAACACAGATGGCACTACGGACAGAGTTAAACAGAAGAAGCAAGCGGAAAAAGGGGTTGTCCCGTTACCCTCTGTTTACTTGTCCGAGTTAAAGAAGCTACTCGGGCACGACGGTAGTTTAGCCCCTTGTTGCAGTAGCAAAACAATTTGTCCAAATTGAGATCTAAAAACATACTTTTCGTGTAAGGCTCGTCAAAATAATAGGAGTTGGAAAAAAATCATGCATATGCATTAATTTCTTATTTTTATCTAGTTGAAACGGCCTATGTAACGAGCCTGTTAGTGCTGCATTGTGTGTCTAAACAAGAAAAAAGCGGCGTCACGTGCAGTGAAGCGCTAGGACGGCACTGATGGGGCGTAAAATCAGCTCTGCGTCTTTAACACTGAGCTGTACCTACGAACAGGAGCTCCGGCGGTTTTATGAGCTAATCAAACTAAACATACTCTTCCCAGCATGCTATTTATTACCTCTAAATTCAAAATAGCTATTGACATTCAAATATTTTTGCTCTCTCCAGTGAGGTGGTGTCACACATTCTACAACGCGCAAGTCGAGCAGGCAGCCTAAATAACAAAGTAGTTTGCGCATTTTGTTACTTTTTTTTCTGGTGTGAGCACCCACAGCATTCATTTCACACGATCAAACGCCCAGAACAAGCTGTACCACCCCCTACAACAACATCTGACGTCACGTTTTCAGTGTTGCTGGAGAGACTCTCAGCCTGTAAGACGAAATAAAAAAATTAAATAATTTTATGAAAGAAAAAAAGGAGAAGACTATTGTGACTCGTAATTTGGGTTACTAGTTCGGATGTGCCTTCCGATATGTTGAACCAATCTTGAGGCAAATCAGCGACTACCATAATTTCGCCGGAGCTCCCCTTCAAGCTGCGAGGAATCTCTAAAAGCCCGCCGGAAAAGAGGCAGAGTGCCCTTCCTCACGCTGCGCTGGTGGAGGTGAACTTGTCGAGCGCTGCCTCGTCCATGGTGATGCCCCTCATCTCCTGGATGTCCTTCACCATCTTCCTGCAAGGGCCCCTTCTTAGCGCACGGGCGGAGTCGGACGCGGGGCCCCGCCGCCCGATCCTTCGGCACGGTGAGGTCAACAAGAGGTGAAGCGGACTCTTTCCAAACGGCGTGCCTATACGATGCACCGCGATTAACAAACCGTCTGCGGTACCAAAGTGCACTCCCCCGACGGGCACCAAACGACACGCGGAGAGGACGAGAATCGGGTCCAGTCCCCCCCGACTTGGACGCGTGACGAAAATACGGAAATCGAAAAGCGCCTGGGCACGCCGCACTCACACACCCCATCTGAACTATGCGGTCGACCCGTTCCGGTCGCCAACAGAACGAGAACGACAGGGCGTCTCTTTCGAAAGTTCGGCCTCCAGCACGTGCACTGTGCCTTCCGCTGTGCTTTGGCCGCGCGTGCACGTGCTTAAGTGCACGAGGTGCTAAAGTGCCGTTGCAAGTAGAAAGCTCGGACAACTGAAGCTCCCCTCTGCCGTTCTCGCCTCGTCGGTGACTGCGGCTCGCGTGTACAGTCTAAGCTCGTTATAACAGACCTTGATTTTGACCAAGATTTCAGTCTGTTGAAATCAGAATGTTATATCCAAATGTCTGGTGTAACCAGGTCTGTTGTAATGAGCTTAGGCTGTAGTCGACACAATGCCACGGTGCCTCAAATGCGTCTCCGACTGGTGCCTTTGGCGTCCCGTTCCGCCCACGTGTCCAAAAATGGTCCCGAAGTGGCAACGAACGACGTCGGAAGAGCCGGAGTGTCGTGCCGTCGGATGTCGCGATCCCGGCGGTTGGTCGTGGAAGTTCCAACAAAAAGCGCAAAGAAACGTGAGCGTCGCTGTTGTCAAGGCGTTTCGACTACCGACCGCCGAAACTTTTCCGCAGACTGTCGAGCCAGAGAGAGACCTGCGGCAAAACGGGCATCCGCCGCATCCACCGCCGCTGCCGCGACGCCGCCAAGATCGCGGCGGGCGACGACGTAACGCTTCGACGACGTCTCCGGGCGGAAGTCGAGGGACCATTTATTGGACGCAGTACGCATACTAGTCGGAGACAAGTTCCAGGTACCATGACAACACCCAAGAAGATAACTATGAGCGTCTTAGGAAATTACCGACTGACCGGGGATTTGTCGTGCGAGAGCAGCTGGGGCCAAAATACATCGAGTGGACCGACAATAGCGGAAAAAAGGGTTAAGAACAAAACAAAAGCATAGAAACAAATGATGTAATAAAAGTCGCTCGGTGTTGAGCAGGTTTTAAGACGAAACCCCGAGACTGGGGAAAAACGAAGCACATAGTAAGGTATCCGCATTCGCACGAATAGTGTATACTCTAGGAGATGAAACCCTACGGAACAACGAACTAGCTGAGTTGTTTCCGAGCGTAGATGTGTCGGGGAGCCCTCAGGGACCCGCCAAAGTGACGGGGGACCCCGTGCCGGCGGGGGAAGGGGAGTGGGTACAAAATGCGACGACTAATTGCTGCGTGAAAAGGGCAACCTTTACCATTATGGACGGGGGAAGCAAGAAGCATTGAGTAAAGGGACGAATGGATGGATAAATGGCAACGGCTGTAGCCTTCATGACGGGCAGCACCTCGCACCACGCAACCTTGGTCGACAAAGGGCATTCATTTTGCAAAAAAAGAGAGGGGGGCGGGGGGGTCAAGGGTTGAGCTAGGGGCTTCGCAGACCCCAAAAATGGCGCGGGGTCCGCGGAACCCCTTTCGAGAATTGCCGGGCTAGCCGGTACATTTCCAAATAATTACAAGAGCGCATAAGGCGAGGACGCGTGAATACGATGCAATGTGGCTAGAAGGTGTCGCAAGGTAGCTACGTGGCATCTTTGCATTTTCAGGGTGCTAATGACCGAGTCCCACCAGAGCAAGAAACAGAAACGACCGACACCTACGAGCATCGAGCTTGCGCCTGCAGCCTGTCGGTGTCGGCCGTCTCCGTCTGTCACTCTAGCGGGACTCTGCCATCATGGTTCTTTCAGCCGCCGACAAGGTAAGAACCGAGGAGCTTCGGTTGGCCCACCCCCAGTGCGAGCTTCCTACCTTCGACAACGCCTCGGCATCTCGTACACCTCGAGCACGAGCGTGCACGGCCGAAGCACGGCAGGAGGCACGGAGCGTACTCCGGAGGCCGAGCATTCGAAAGACGTGTCCGCACTCTGCGACTGTACAAAATGTGGACAGGCAAAGGAAAAAACCGCCTTAGCTCAAACGTGTGCAGCCAGAAGACTCCGAGAGCTACGGTCACCGACAGCCCAAAAAACATGTGCAAAGGAGCCTAGGTGGAAAACAAATGTCATAAACTAAATTTACGATGAAAAAAAATAATGTTTTAGAGCCATATTTACGGCACGAAACGAATTTGTAGTTAGTCCCCGCGGGAGCCTGAGTCAAAGTGGCAACTGGCGGTCTGTGACTGGCCGCTATAGTCGCGTAGTGCCTACTCTCTTTCGGAAGCTTCGCATGGGCTCCGAAAGTTGCTCATTGATCTTCATTTTTTTGTTGCACTTCATTTTTTAACGAGTTATTTCGAAGCTTGAGAAACAACAAGTATAAGAAAGTCGTCGCTTCCATTTTGACTCGTACGACTCGAGCGGGAGGCGTGACTTGCCGGTACCGCTGTCCAGAGGCACGTCGCCGGCCTTGGAGCTTTCTAAGGGGAAGTTTGCTGGCCTCGAAGGCATGTCCTCGTAGGGGCGAAGCCCTAGTTGCTTGGTGCAGTCGAGAAGTGTACGCTCCAACTCTGGATCCATCGCAAAAGACGCAGACTACCGCTGCTACCACCACCGGCCCAAAAAACTAAGAACGTGGTGTGCGCCGAAGTTGAGCGGAAGTCGCACGAGGCTCGCATACGCTTTTTAGCCGAGCAGCCGAGTGAATCCGAGCGGCTCACCTCTCGGTGCGAGAGAGAAAAGTGGAAAGGAGCACCGTTACAGCTCGCTTGACAAAAAAATTGCCTAGAGCCATAAACATAGCTCTAAGAAACTTCTTTCATCCTAAATTTGTTTTACGACATCCTTTTTCCATTTAGAGTGTTTAAAAAAAAAGATTTTTTTCTTTGCACCTTTTTTAAAGGAATACGGGCCGTAGCCCGTCGTGTACACGCTTCTTGCTTCGCGATTCGTCCTTCGGCGTTCCGGTCGGCCAATGCGGCAACGTCGTGGGCCACAGAGTGATGACGAGAAGCTCGAGACGCGCCACACTCCGCACGTACACCCTCGAGGGTCCCCACCTGAATTCCGCGTACTCCATGACGCCGTCGCAGTTGCCATCGTAGAGGCGGAAGATGTGCCGGCACCTGAGCTCCCCGGGGGTTCCGCCGTGCTGCGTGCCCGGCTCCATGGCCGCCAGACCGAGGACCAGCTCCTTCCAGGTCAGGGCGCCTCGGTTGTGCACGTCCATGGCCCTGGGGAAGACGCCGGTGAGGCTGCCCGCTGAGTCACCATGCCTAGCGCACGCCATACGACATTGCTAAGGCCGGTTCTTGCGCTCATATCGGGCTGAAACCGCCGGTGGCGTCGCAATCTCTTGCGCGGGAACACGCTCGCAAGCTGGCACAGTCTACTAGGTGGCCCGGGAACTGCATTTGGCTACAGCAAAGGTTTTGCAGCCTTTGCAAGATCAAATGTATGCACTATCTATGAGACACGCTTGTTTTTAACATTGCCAAGAAGTCATCGAGCCCACAAAGGAAAAATAATGCAGAAAAAAAAAAAAGAAGAAATATATGAAAATTGCAAGTGTTTTATGACTAGCCGATTGATATCGCCGGTGTATTTTTCTTGTCGCAAGAAATTACGAGTCTGCACAACACACCCGGTTGCAACTGAATGCAAGCATGCAAACCAGGCTTTAGTGCGAACGAGACATTGGGGCTATTGCATTTTACTTAGACACATTAGCAAGGAAAGCCAGATATTGGTACTGCCCCAGTTGTTGTCCAGAATGTCCACGTTCCACTGCACTAGTAGTTTCAATAGCATCTTCTCAATCTCGTGTAAAAAAAAAAAATCAACAGTGGCTTAACTGTGCCAGCTGCGTCGCACGCCGTAAGTTCTCCGGCCAATCAAAGATGCGGAGAGCCGCAGCTAAGTGTCTGTACAGTGGAAGTTCCGTGCCGCACGGTCGGTCCCAAAAGAGACTATCGAAATCCTCGAAACGTTGCTATGTCGCTCGCCACTCCTTGGCTTATCACTGCGTCGAGCTGGCTGGCTCCTTCCTCAAAACCGCTCGTGAGGGGTGTGGGGGGGGTCGTTCCTTTGTCCCTAAACTCTGACGCGACGACCCTCGCTACTATAACAGAGCTTCATACGTCAGCGTGCACTGTAACATTTCATCGTGCCAGCTGCGACTTGATCGTACACCGTCTCTGCTACGGCGAGGCCAATGGTACGGAAGTCCCATTCTATCGTCCAAGCGACGATGCCTGAGAACAGATTCTAGACTTTACCATGGTCGATGCAGAGATAAGATGAAAAATGGGCACGTCCGAGCGCTTTCCACTTACTGTGCGGACCGGTGCTGTCCCTACAATGTGCAGCGAGGCTAAGAAATAAAAGCAAATCCGGCTGATCAACAAAACCTCGTGCTGCAAGGGCCAAAGCCTCTTACGTAGAGCTTGAAACTAGTCTTCTTGAAGCTGCCTATAGACGCGTCAAACGTTCCGTCGTGACAAATGAAAGGAGCGTCGCGACTGACTCCGAGCCGAGGCGAAAGGGATTCCGTTCCATTTCGCATACACTGCAACGTCAGGCAAAGCGCGTGCTTTCGGCTCTTGCTGGGCAGCAGCGTCTTCTTCGTTGGTGGGAAACGACGCTACACTGCCTACTCTGAAAAACCAAGAACTCTAATTATGAGACTGGGGAATCGGTGGCCGAGTGCGTTAAAGCGTCGTAGCTCAGAGTATGTGAAGCGAAAGCTTGCGCCGCAGAGGCCAGGGATCCTGAGTTCAATCCCCACCCCTGCCCATTCTCATCTGGATGATACAGCATAAAGCAGCGTCACCATACCTCAAAGGCAGACCGACCTTACGCTGGCAAAACACACATCAAATTTGAAAATTTTTTTTAGTTAGCAGTTAGAATTTTGCTAAGTATTTTCATCCGAGGCACCTGCTGTGGAAATTATTGAGTTACGGGCGGTGATGCAGCGGGAAGGAGGCTTGTTCGGCTCACCGGAAGAGGTCCCCAAGGTAGGGGGTCACGTCCCAGCCCAGGGAAGACAGGTAACTCTGGAACACATGCTCGTTCATGTACGTGCTGGGGCGTGCAAACCTGAAGAAGTCGAAACGCACCATGTCCTGCTCTGAAAAGCAAGAAAGAAAGAAAAAAAAGTACAAATCTATTTACCGATTTTGCTACTTTCCTGCGAGCTGTGGTGAAAGATGATCATCATAAAAGTTTGCTTAGAAGTGATGAATCGTCTCTGATTGAATGAACTGATGCACTTTGTGCACAATTGCTTCGGTACTGTTTTACATTACTAAAGGCCCGTTCACACTCTTGCGACCTCTTAAACCTGGGTTAGTTAAAACTTCTTAAACCAGAGGACACACTGGCGCCATATATTGGGTAGCAGTGTAAACTCGGCGGTCCGGCATATTTTTTTATTTCTCTCGGGCATTATCCTTTCTTTCTTGGCTCCAAAAACTTTTGTCAATGTTATAAACGAGTCTTTCTATGGGTATTACGCACATTTGACCTCGGAAATTCCGCAAAACCTTCGCTCTTGTGAAATGCAGTTCCAGGGTCACCGCATAGATGGCGCCACAATGCCAGAGTGTTCCCTCGTTCTAAAAAAATTTAAGAAGTTTTAAGAGATCTCGTCTCTCTCAGTCGTACTCGGTCGCAAGAGTGTGAACGGACCTTAATTGTAGTCATGTGCGAATAGTGGACTTCGAGTTCGAAGCGAATAGTGGTTTTGGCCGAATATTTTCTAATCGAACATTGAATAGTTTTTCTAGGCCTTTCACTACCGTGCACCATGCTTACACAAAGATTCAACTGAACTCGAAAAGAAGTTCTCAACCTCCCACTTGTCCACTTCTAAGCTCAGTTAATTTTAACATAGCCACATTTATGAACTGCTACATGTAAACGACAAAATTGTTGCAGCTACCCTAATCGAGAGGATATATGTCCGTGTGCTATTTGCAGATATGCTTTCTTAAATTTCAAATATAAAAAAACAAAAAACAATAAAACAAGCACAAATGATGAGTGCAGGTTGTCAAGAACATCGCTGCCCAACAGATACTCTGGCACAACCGAAGCGGGTTAGCCCTGTCAAGTGTACTTCTCTCTGAGCATCTGTGCACTGCGGGGAAGCAATTAGCGATTTTCCACTCTGCGATTTTCATCATGTTTTTTAACCCTTTGCCTACCGCAAAAATTTCGAAAAAAAGATTTGAAAAAACAAAACAATTTTTTTTATGTGCCCTCTAAATTTAAAGGAGCTCTGCAATGATTTTAACGTTGAGAGAATTGGCATCTTCTACTTTTGACATTGTTCATTTTGTCACAAAAAACAGAAAACACACCTCCTTCCTTCAAAATGTTGCGATTCCGCCACGTAATCACGAGGCAAAAGTTAGAATATTCCCCGACCTGCAGCCGCGAGCGGCAGCCATGAAAACCCCGCAGCACGACGTCGATGGGCGTCTTGTAGAAAGATAGCAAGTTGTGCGAATACCTGCTCGATAAAAGGGAACTTTTCTATAAATCTTGTCGTTCCAACATAAATATAAATGCGTCAAAAACCTGGTATCATCGACAAAACTATTATTATATGGAGTTTTAGTGGCGCCATCTATCCTAGATCCACAAAACCGTCAGCTCTATCTACTACCGCGAACAGGCGCCAAAAGCCGGAGGGGGAGGGGGACAGGGCCGAACTGGTATGGCCGGACCCGGATGAGACTTTCCTCCTTTCACCATATTGTTTGCGCTGCGCCCGCCAGCACGTGGTCACGCGGTCGCGAGCGGATGAGTTCTCGCTGCTCACTGATGGCTCTAGAGAGAGAGCTTCACCAGAACCCTGCGTGACCCCCATTGACGTCAAAGCGCACGTGACTCGGAAGATGATGAAGGAGTTAAGGGTGCCGAAAACCTCAATCTTTGTCCATTTTTAAAACTCGAAAACAAATTCCAAAAAATTTATTATTTGAGAAATCTTTGAACACACTGCAAAAGAAAAGGGGACTAAAGTTCGGCTTCACTGCATTACCTCACAGTGGGGTCAAAGCGATTATCTGAGACACGACATCTACACGAAGAGGTTCACATCTCTAATATCTATTCTCTTAAGGGTCTGTCTCGTGCCTAAATGTTGGGCTTCGTGTGGTAGACCTCAAAGCACGGTATGGTACAGAGTGCCACACCGCAGTCTTCGCACCAGGACTGTGTTTCCTTCCTGGTTGCTTTTGTCAGGTCCTTCTCCGATCGCTTAGAGCAAATGAAGCAGTGTCTAGTCTGCTTCTGGCTTTTTGCGGTGGGTGGAAGGCACCTGGGGAAATGGCGTTCAACGAGACGCGACGTAAGATTGTCTGAGCTCCTTCCCTTCTTTCTTCGACTCTCGGGTTTAACATTTTCAGCCGTCAGGGCCTCCACGAGGTTCATGCGGAAGTCCAGATGTGTTCCTTTGCCACTGCTTTCTTTCTTGAACAAGATGAAGGCATTGAACACTGACATGTCGACAAGATGGCGGAAGATCTTGTAGAACACCTTCTGCTGGTGACGGACGGATGGGTAGCAGGAAAGATTCTGGTCATTTTTCTCTACACCACCCCTTGTGTGGTTATAATCAAGAACCAGCTCTGGCTTCTGCAGTGTCTCGTTGCACTTGTTGACCACCTTTTTCATTGCTGCACTGTGCACAGTGCTCAGAAGAGACACACACTTCTTGTCTTGCCACTGAAGAGCCAAGCACTTCCCATGTTGGAATGCATTCACATCCCCTTTCTTCAGCTTCGTCTTTTTTGGGAAAGGCGTTTCCTTTAGTGTAGCTCGCACTGTGCCATACACGTCCGTTTTCCTGGTGATGAAGGCGTCCACCAGCTCTGGTGAACAGTAGAAACTGTCCACAGTCAAGCAGTATACACGACCGAGGTGTTGTGCCAAGAGCGCTAAAACAACCTTCGTCCCCATGCACATGAGCTGGTCACTGTCTACAGTTCCTTTTCTTGTGTAGAGGATCATGTTTGGTACGTAGCCACTTTCGGACTCGCACAGAAGAAAAACTTTGAGACCAAACCGTGCTCGTTTCAGGGGCAAGTACTGCTTCCAACTCAAACGTCCTTTATATAACAGGAGACTTTCGTCAACTGCTACATCATGTTCGGGAGTGTAGACAGACAAGAAACGGTCATTTATCTTCTCGAACACGGGCCAGATCTTCCACAGTTTTGGCTGGGAATGGTTTGGTGTGTCGATCTCAGCAGTGTTGTCCACAAAATGCAGGAACTTCATGATCATTTGAAAGCGATTCCTGCTCATAATGGCACCAAAGATCGGTGTCTGAAGGATTTCCCTCTTGAAGAAGAATAATTCCAATGAAAAGCTTGAGCCCTTCGCTTGATAGCTCTTTCCACACGGCTGAGCATGCCGTGTGCCCTGAAGAAACTGCGCAGCGTAGCGGTCTGTCTCACGGACGACGAGAGCAATAATATTTGAAGTAAGGAAAAGTTGGAAGTACCGCAGACAGTTCATATCACCTTGCATATCGACGTTCAGGCATAGCAGTGAACGCAAAACGTGAAGGGGCTGGAGGGGGATTTTCTATGTTGATTCTTGTCCAGTGCCGACATGCTGACACGATGTCCTCATCAAAATCGGAGTCATCCGAGCTAAAATCTAATAGGGAGTTTTAGAATAATGTACGCAATTTTAGCGCACGCTAGCGCTAAATTTAGCGCTTCCTTTAGCGCACGCGACGTAAGAGAGTTTTAGAATAGCGTTTCTCCGCCGCGACGCAAAAGCCCAAGCATCTCGCACTTGCAACGCCACCACGATACAGTCACAATTTTTATTTCACACACGAAATGCTGCAACTTTAGAAAAAACAAGATTTTTGGTCCGGAGTAACAATTTTACATTTGTTTAAACGTGAGAGTGCGACGCGAGCGGTTGATTGGTCATGTCCGCCGCATGCGTCGCCTCGGCAAGAGTGTACTGACCTTCGCTGCCTTCGCCGATAAATTTTCGCTCGTCGCAAGCATCAAGTTACCGGTGATCGCTGCCCACCCTACTGGGTTTTCCAAACCGAGTGCAGTGTCGTCCCGTATTAAAAATCGCAGTCGCGAGGATGCCGCCGACGTCGCGCTCACGACACCGCCAAAGCGACCGCAGCCATGGTCCTGGGGGCCGCCATTTGTTTTAACTGTGCTCGTCTTGGCTTTAGCCAACTTCTCATCACGAGTCATCCTTAGGAGGAGCGCAAAGACCCTTTGCGTACGCACGCTATTTCCGAGAAATAGCGCCCGCTAAAATTGCGCACGCAAAGCGCAAAACCTGGTTTGCGTTCGGAGCATGCGCAGTGGCGACGACGCTATTCTTTGCGCACGCAAAGCTTTAGCGTGCGCTATTCTAAAACTCCCTAATAACTCGGTTGCATCGCTGTCACTGTCCTAATGAAAGGTTCATTTCCTCGTCTTCCGAATCTGAAGAGACGTCACAATGGTCTTCGTTTCTGCCCCAATTTTGAGGCAAGAAAGTCACTACGAATGCAGCGACCAGACGTTGACGCCGCCATTTTTAAATCCCTTGTTGCCTGCGTTGGAACAATCTTCTGCCAAATTCAGATTTACCACCCTTTTATTTTCCGTGAAGCGCCATCTATCCACGGCAAAGCTAACTAGAAACACGTGGACTAGCTCAGCTCGTCTATGGTAACGTATTGGAGCCCGAATCAACGTGGACGAGCCCAGCTCGTCATCGGGGGAAGCGGTACAAACAGTGTGGACGAACCCAGGTCGTCCATGGTAGGGAAAGAGTTAACCTGCTTTCACAGCTTTGTCTTTAGACAGCCAGGTGCTGTAAATATCTGATTCGCTCAAGAAGGCAGGCAAGCGAATCTCCCGCCACAAGTTTCTGTTTTAGCCGCTAGGCGCCGTCGATTTCGCTGTAGTCGCCAGTACCTGTGAAGCTCATGAGCTCTGCTGGTATTGCTTCCCCACAGTGCACAGGTGATCGGAGAGAAGCGCACTCAATGGGGCTAGCTCGCCGCAATCAACACTTCGAAAAGTATGAATATCGCAGTTTGTCTCGAAGCGAATATTGAATAGGGTAATATTCTAAACTACTATTCGAAAATTCGAATATTCGCACAACTCTCCTAATTTGAAATTGTTTTGCGTGGTTTATTTGCTACTGTTCAGAATTGTGCATCCCCCTTTGTTGGTGCACTCCTGCCAGGATCGTGGCAGGGGACAGCCCGACACTTCGACGTCGTTGGGTAGAAATCTAGGGACCGCATTTGAGGACGCGGTGAGCACACTTATCGGAGCCGCGTTCCATGCATTGTGCCGCCACGAGACGAAGTGCGGTAGTCGGACTCACCCGGCTGGCCAAACTTAGCTGACTCGAGCATTTGCTCGATCTGGGACTTGGCTGACACGGTCTGGGAGGTGAGGGCGGTGGTGGCGTTGATCTCGACAAAGTCGCAGTTGGGCGGCAGCGTCTTGTTGTGGAGCAGCTGCTTGCACAGCTCGGTCGGCTCCACCCCCATGAACGGGTAGGGGCGCAGCTTGGCCATGCGCTGGATCTCCTCCACCGCTATCCACTGCAGGCGCACCTGCTCCCCCTGCAGACGCCGCACGTGGACGAATCGGATTGCTCATTATGCTTCGTTTCACCTGAAGTCCAAATGCAGCCGACACTACGAGCTGATGAGACCAGTCAAACGGCCCCATCAGCTTGCATAAATTTTACATAAATCATCAACATACTCTAATTCACAAAGGCCATCATGTCTCGTCATAATGAATGGTATATAAATAGAAAATTCTCGTATAGTTTGCACCTACGGGTAGTCCGCACAGTGCAAAAAACTTTTAAACATGTATAGTTACCGAACTATAGTCCAAGAAGTGTGGTACGTTCACGACACAAAAGCTCGCAGAACAATTTGTACTTTTGATGATGGAAGACAGTTGAATATACCGGTACCATTTCGTCGGCTCCTTGGTCGGGCACCTCGGGCACACGGATCATGAAGATGACCCGTGTGAAAAACGCCCGGTTCAGACCCGGCTGTATCCGCAGCATCTGAATCATGCCCTGGTTGGCGTATGTCTTGAGGGACAGCTGCAACAATAGCGTGTAGTGAGACCCCTACACCAGTACCTTTCGTCGGGTTTACGGACGACCCGCCAAAGATATCAGTCCGCCATAGCCTGAGCACTTAATGATTCACACTCTTCCGTTTGGTTGCAACTGTGTTGTGCAGTCTTGTGATCTCTTACAACAAGAGAATAATCTGCATAAAAAAAAAAAGGTTGTATATGTAGAAATTGTATCGTTCCATGGCTATGCGATAGATGGCGCCAGTGTATCACACTGCACACTGGCGCCATCTATTGCATAGCCATGGAACAAAGCAATTTCCACATATATGACCTTTTTTTTTATGCAGATTAGCCTTTTGCCATGGACTCACCTTTGACAAAGTTATAATCGATAATATCTCATAAATACTATGTACATTTGATCTTACGAATACTGCGAAACCTTTACGCTAGTGAAATGCAGTTCCAGGGTCACTCCATAGATAGCGCTAGTGTGTGCTCGCATAAGAGATCACAAGGCTTCACAGCACTTCAGTTGCAACCAAGTGTAACTGTTTGAGCCAGCCTTAAGCTGGTTCACACATTTGCGTTTGAGTATGATCGACTGTGTTGCATCCGGTTCTAACTGCTTACAACAAGAAGAGACACTTGGGACTTTTAGCAAACTGTCAGTGTTCCGTGTACCGCACTACCGTAGCCTTTGAAGCAAGCTTCAAAGGCTCCGGTAGTGAGGTACGTGGAACATGGTAATTGTTTGCTAAGGTCCCTCTTGATGCTATCTATCGGTAGCTCTGAACGCTTCCGATGCGCATATTGTTTGTCGTCGTTGGCGGCACATGCTAGCTCCCATTTATTGTCTGCCAAGAACAACAATTCTGAATTAATTAAAATAGACAGTTCGGCAAGTTGGCTTCAATTCATCCTAGGAAAAAACACCAAGAAAACGAGGAAAAAGCAAAAAGTTAATGCAGGACAAAGAGTATATCTTGCGTTTACCTTCGGCTTTGTCCTCATTTCCTTAAGATCAGAATCTCCTCCTAATTCCCTTAAGATCCTGATTAAGTCATGGTGCACATTGAACATGCATGCTTGATGTTCTTGGCAGAAGAGGAGCATTGTATGTAAGGTGTCATTACCAAAAGCCTGCAATTGCAATGCACCTACTTGGCTGTTCCGGTTCTCCTAGACGAAATCAGAGCCGTATTCGCGGCGAGAAGTTTGGGTATCGCCGCCTGGCGGAATTCTTTCACAACCCAGAATGAGGATACTTCAACTTCCTCTGCTGGTGCAAGCACGTGCAATGCTACGCTTCTATGCAATGTGATAATTAACACAAACACGTGGGTAGTACGTGCACTGCCCATAGTGAGGAAAACAGAAGCACCCATAGTGAGCTTCTCACTGCGAATATTGGGAGAGTCTGACCAGTAGGCGTGGCGACGAAGGTGCTGGAGAGGAGAAAGGTGAAGGAAAGGGGGGAGGGTGCCAAAGGAGCAAAAGGAAGGAGGGAGCAAAGAGGAAACAACCGCCATTTTGATGCAACACGCGTTCAGCGCAGAGCACTGTTGAGGCTACGCGTCGTCTGCTACGGGCCGACTTCTTTTTCGCCTGAATAAAAGTTTGTTGTCAAACGTCGAGAAAACTTTATTCGTTAGCTTTTTCACCCACCGAGGATTAACACTATATCATTTTCTTGCCAGAGCCAGCGAAATAAGAAAAAAGAAGCGAAATTTGGATATCGACCCCATGCATTCCACCGGGCGAATGAATGAAAATGACGACCCTTCCAGCACAGCTGGGAACAGCCTGGAGTTCACGCGCATGCGCTCGCGCCTCTGACTCTGCGTCGCGGGCTGATTGGCTCACTCGAGAAGGGGGCGTTACGGCGGCGAGATCACGAAATTGGCCAAACTCTCCCAATATATGGCTCTGGACGAAATCATACCTCGGTTTCGAACTTTCAAAATCACAAATGGTCACTCGGGAAAACAAACAATCATTTGACCCTGTAACGCACGCGAGTTCTTTCACTTTATGTGCGAGCTAAGTGTCCCTAAACGACGCCTGCACTGCACGCGCGCTCGGTGCCGACGCTGAAAACGTGGAGCCCGCCCCAGTAGCTTCTGCTACGCTCGCACTCAAAGTGAAGCGTAGTGGGATCGGCAACATTTTTACCGACGACATCAGTCTAAGTAACCAAAAGAAAAGCTGCTCCAGACATCCCACGTCAAAGGGCGTACGAGACGAGAAATAGGAGGAAGTCAACGAGGAAGTGTTCGCATCAGCGCCGACAGGTTAGGGCAGGGGCGGTTTCAAATAGCGCGGCAAACGAGCGAGAGCGCCCCACCTCTTTGAGTAACAATTCCACGGCGCTTTCCCAGCTTTCGCCTTGAGCTATGTCCTTGTAAGGCAGCCAGAGTCCCTTGCTGGCACCTTCGACCAAGCCACAGCGCATCTCGTGGTTGTAGCACAGCAAAACCACGCAGTCGTCGAACGTCTGCACGGCGTCGTCCGTCCGTCTAGGAGGCGAACTGGTGGCCACAGCCATCGGAAACCACTGGCTGGGGCCGCTAGAGCTCGCGACCGCACCGCGTATTCTAGAATACCATACACGCACTCGTGCAGCACACGCAATACACCAGCACAAGCGCGCGCGCGCTCACATAACACATAGCTTTCGCTACTTTCACCGCCCAAATATCGGGGGATCCAAGACGCCGCACGAAACACACGCACACACGCGCAAAAGAAATACACCAGAGGACCTGGCCGAATCAGTTGTAGTGTCATTTCGTTTCGTAAACCACCAAAGAAACAAACATAAAAGAATGTTATATTTGGCGTTATTATAATATTGATATATTATTTATGTTATCACAAGGAGTGTTATGTTCGATTAGTTACACCACGAGTTGCACTGCGTCGGGTACGACACTATTGGCCCACTATCGGACAGGCAATCCATCATTTTACAATGGCGGAAGCAGACGTCGACGAGATTGAAGCGCTTGTAAGTAAACATTTAACTGTTTCTTTGCAGGAGAGCGATGCTCTGTTACAAAAATAGCGCGCCGGCTGCGAGAAGGAGAACGTCGTTGAACATTTGCGTGAAAGCGTTCCTCGAGGGTTTCAGCGTGGAAACAGGAACCGGCGAACCATTGACCCGAGTCAGATCATTGCCTTTAGCTTACCAATCCACGGTGTTTTCACCCCTCACGTATTGAACACCTGTACCGTTCGAATCTGAGTCATCAACTCTCACATAAAAAACAAAAAAAGAAGAAAAAAAAAAGATATTTTTGTTTGTATTTTGTAATTTTGGGCCTTTATCTAACGTTGTGAACGGTTTATCTGTGGTAACATTCGGTGAAAGTTTGCTCTGCCTTATCTTTGAAGGGTTGTAATCTTTGTATTCATTTTATAGCACGCGGAGTTTGAATGGCTTCTGCAAGAAGAAGTGAATATTGTCTTGGAGCAGCTACAGGGAGTCATCATGGTATGCAAAATTCAATCTTTTTTCTTTCAGACCTTTTTTTATGTTTTATTGAATACATATTATGCTGTCCTGTGCACAACTCATAGCTGCAGCACATGGTTGCTCGATAAAATTACGGTAAAATAATTATCTTACAATGACCTTAGGCAGTTATTTAAATTGGCAATAGCTCACACAAAAAAAATGTTTGATGGAAGTGGCAGTAAAAAATAATTTGAACATGATATGAGATCCGACACGTTGAATGGCATATTGTTGGACCAAAATGGAAAAGGCAACACGAATGATGCAAAAAATGTTATCTAAACTAAAGTTTTAATTCAACTCATTATAGCACGAGATCAATGGAAAATAAAACAACATTTTGAAGCACATAAAAAATATTTAGCTATATTGTTTATGAACTTATTTACCTTTAAGGATATCAGCAGAAACACCTGGCTAAACCGATTACCGAAACCCACTTTTGGCCGCACCTGCCCTAGAACATTCCCTGAATGCTGCCCTCAAACATTGAACAAAAAATTTATTATTTGTAATAATGTACTTTTTTTTTTCTTTTTTTTTTCCTGTTGCAAGGTAACTTAAGTTTTTTTCTTTCTTTTCATATGTTGAGTTATGGCATCAAATGTGGAAACTCAATATCCTTTGTAGTGCTCCTTTATAATGGCACCAGCTATTCACAACGATATTCGTTACGGAACGTAATTACTAACGGCCGTCCGCGAGAAAACTTAACCCTGTTTTTCGCACCGCAAAAATAAGCTAGACATCGCAGAGAGCTCAAGCTCCGCCAGAATGTAGCCCCAGCCATTTGAGCAAAATGCCAAAGTTTCAGTACCAATTGTTGTCTTGTTCAAAAGTTATAAGCAATTTTCTGAAAATTTTCATGGCAAAATGACAGCTAATGGAGCTGTCGAATACAGGGAGCTCTGTGGCGCCAGAAACCGAAAACCGGCGAAGATGGCCCCATTTTCTTATTGAAAAGTTAAGAAATTCACTTATAACTTTTGAATAAGATAACGGTTGCTGCTGAAACTTTGGCATCTTGCTCAAACGGCTGGGGCTACATTCGAACGGAGTTCGAGCTCTCCGCGATGTCTAGTTTATTTTTGTAGTGTGAAAAACAGGGTTTGGTTTTCTCGCGGACGCTTGGTATATCTATCCTTTATGTTTGGCTCTACTTGATTTGCTTTGGCATAATTTGGAATTCCACACATTTGCTTTGTGCCAAGTGCATACTGACCATTAGCATTAACAAACCATACCGGAAATATGCGGCACCTCCAGGTGTCTTCGAAGCACCGTGGCAATCCGACGTACCGACGCCCAAAGGAGTACCCATAAATAGAAGGAACTGTTCACATTTCTTCAGCATTTTAAGATTTCAGAACGCAAAGAAAGCGGGACGATAACAGAACGTGCCAAGTGTCGACTTTGGGACGTGCTCGATCGCTCCGTCTTCTTTGTGCTCTAAACTTGCAGTGGCGAGAGAGGAGGAATTTAGGCACTTCCGGGACGTACGGAGCGTACGAACCGGCCTGAGCGTACGTCAGAATGGCGTGTGGTATCAAAGAGAGGCCACGTGGGACCTTTGGAACAGTGTATCGTTGTCCGCAGATAGTAAAGCGGCACGTAGAGCGTGCATGCTTCCACCCTCCATATTTGGTTTGCTTCGAGAATTACTCCAGCGTATGAATACTGGGTCACAGGCCTGCTTTTGAGAGTGGCAAAGTGCATCGCACCCGCTTGTGAGCTCTTACGAGAGAGCAGACTGGCGTCATCTGTGAGGTGGCCCTAAAACACTTCCAATTCACATATATATTTTCTCATTTTTTATGCGTCATTCTTTTATCGAGGACTCAAAATAATTCCGACTATGTCATGAGCTTATTAGTGTAAAACTTTTATCTTGCAAATACTGCAACACTTTCATTTCCGTGCTGCCAAACTTTTTCCGTCGTCGCGAATAGGCGATTCTACCTACCGTAAAATCCAGAGAGGTAGCCCACCTAACATCAAGAGCAAATCAGCTGAAAATATGGAATGGGCTAACTTTCAATGTATCACCGAGAAAAATTAAAAAAAATATTGCTATTTTTAAGTTGTGTCCCTTCCAAGCTTGTTATTTTGGCGAGGGGCAACGAAGCAAAGAAGACTGTACTTCCCAGTCAGCAATGTTCGCTTATATCCCGCTATAGCGAACTAGCCGCATTTACGCCAAGGTCATCATTGTTCCCAACACTACTATTATTAGAAGCGGGCTATCTTTCGGTGTTTAAAAAAATATAGCAGATCAAGCCAAAAATAGGGGTGGCCATCTCTCAGGATTTTACGGTACTACTCATTTGACCGCCTATTTAATGGGTTCATTTACCTCGAGCCTTCGGTGTGAAAGCCTGCTGTTCGAAATGTCGCGCCATCACTGCAGCGGCAGCTGCTCGTCAGCACATTCACCGGTGGAATTTTCCTTCCAAAGGAATGCTCAAAGCGGTTTCCCGTCTCCATTCCCGACGTGGACGCCCCGGTCAAGTCCGAAAAGTTCTTCATGACCAGTACGAGGTAGGCTAGGAACTATGAGGCGGTTCCATAAAATGCCTTCTCCCTTCCGTTAGGCCGCATTCCGCCACACTGACGAACGGAATGTGCCACTTCCCCCCCTTCATTTACACGCGGGCGCTTAGTCAGTGCAGTTGTGTTTGGTGTGGGGGAAACACCGAAACGTGGCGAGCAGCTCCGTCGACGACCTAACTCGGCAAGTACGATCGGGGATGCATTTGGGCCGCATAAATCCGAGCTCGTTGCGATTTCTTCCCTTTCGGAGTTGCATGGGTGGCGTCTATCGGTGCTCTCATGGCCGCCAACGGGTCGACTTCTAGATCGCCG
Source organism: Ixodes persulcatus (assembly GCA_013358835.2). Lineage (NCBI taxonomy): Eukaryota > Metazoa > Arthropoda > Arachnida > Ixodida > Ixodidae > Ixodes > Ixodes persulcatus. Next base: position 22,070 of record JABSTQ010010772.1, on the reverse strand, counting down.
GCTCGTCTTAAGTTCGAACAAAGGCGACACTCTGTATAAAAATCAATTGCTGAACGATGCCACCTCATGCCGCCGACTACTCTGGCAGCCGCGGTCGATCGCGATGCAGAAGCACTCAGCCGTGCTGGAAAACACTGTCTCCGTGCGTGGAAAGTTCTACGGCGAAAGTTTGTCAATGTGGCTCCTGGCGAGATTTCGGGCCGGAAGTGCATCACGTGAAACCGCCCTACGACGTGCCGTGTGTCGGCGATTTCGCGGATCTTTGCGATGCACTACATTGCTTCGATTCTCTCCCCTGACAGTTCGACGTCCTCCTCGGATCAAATAAAAGTGGTCGTGACTTTAACCGGTGACAACATCAGTCATGCGGTAAGCGGGCCACCTTTTGGCGAAGCACTACGGCGTGTGGGCTCGAAGTGCAAGATGAGGAATGGGGTGCAGAGAAACTTGAAATGTGCAGGAGCAGTGTCACGACGATACAAACCGTCACTGCCGTAAAAAAATGTCTCCTCACTCTGGTTCCTTGTATTCTTGACTCTCCACAGTTATCACTTTGTTTCCTAGTAAAAGAAGAACCGTGACTCAAAAATAGTTGTGATCTTACAGGTAAGGAGCTTACCTCCAGAACGGGAGCTCTATGACCTACACACTTTTTGTGGTGCCGCTCCCTTATCGAGAGTAGCTAGTCACAACAATAATAATAATGGGAAGAAGAAGAATCTTTATTTAAAGTGCCCCGAAACGACTACAATGGTCTCTCGATTGGTGAATCTCCACAAGAACAATATCAGTAAGAAACTAAAGTATTCATGATCACACTCAAGACACACACACTATAACAAAAACAATACCAAAAAAATAGTACGAAGCAAATGACTCAATAATTAGTCAAATTAATCGACACACAACATGAGGGCCGATACACAGATGTAGGGATCCAGAGTAGCGACACTTCTATAAAGCAGCTGGGTCCGAGAAAGGAGAGAAATGTTGCATGGTGAACAAATATCAAAAGAGATGAAATGTCTGGTAGAGCTGAAATTGACATGGCAATTAACTTTACGGGGGACCTGAGTCGTAGTATGAGCTTCCCATTTCTGCTGGCATGATCATTTTCCGTTCACATGAATAACCTCCACCAATCATATAAGCGACCTGTCCAGCAGTTGACGAGCATTTCTTTGAGGCTGTTGGACTTTTACGATGAACCCATTAGCTGGGCATAAATGTAGCATGTTTACAATTCTTCTTTTTTTTTTTTCCAGGACATTACTTTGCGCATTCCAAAGCATGCTATGCCCAATTTAAGAACGATAGTGCAGAATGACTGCCAGTGGAAACTGCAGCAGGTACGTTGCTGTTCTGTACATGTAAGTCTGTATAAGCGAAATTTCAAAAGGTTCAAGTTGTCGTGACTATCAGTGGCACACATTTAGACTAGCTCTTGAGACCTTTCGAGCTGATTTACAATTTGTCACGAATGACCGGTGACGAGACAGTGATAAAATAAGAAATTTAAAGGTTTAATGCGATGAGCTCGTGCGAAAACCAAATTTTATGATTGGTGTTAAAGCTGCTTTTCATATGCATTCTGTTTTGAGGGAACCTTTTGTGTTGAGGAAACGCTCCATGTTGAGGAAACACACGATAGCTGCCGAGAATGAACTGAAACTTCCCGAAAGAGCAGTGAATGGTAAAACGAAAATCTAGGTTGGCAGAGTTTGAACTATGCGCTTCCTTGTGGGAGCCGTGTGCACTGCAAATTCTGCCACACAGTGAGGTTATGTCGAGTCAAAAGGATTCTGTTGTGGGAGTGAAAGTTGTTCTGGGGAGTGGCACCAAATGGTTAACTGAAAAGACACTTTTTGGGAAGGCTCAGAATGGCGTTGCAATTTCATTAATTTAAGCAACTGAGCCAAGTCATTTAATGAAATGTCAGCTGCTTAGCTAATTGAATGCACATGTAACTATATACAGATCTTAAAAAAGTTTCCAGAACTCTCAAAAGGTCTGTGGTCTATTTTTGAATATAAAATTAAGAAGACATTTGCATTCGATCGAGAGAATGTAATTAACAGCATTCAATGCATTGAAGTTGAGAAGGCTAACTTTGCATCTGTGCTTAGGTGAGGATGGAGTACTTGTACATATCATTTATGTGACATGATCAAGCCCATCACATATATATGATTCAAACCTTGTATATTGAGTTTCTTTGCAGCATGCTTTTCTTTTTCAAAATTTTATAAGCTTTATGTAGTTTTTACTGCAATCAGTTTTATTGCAACCTTACATCTGCAATCATTTTAGAACAAGTTGATTTTCGTTGCTCAACCAAGGCCACGAATAGCGGAGGAGCACGGAATTTAAGCGCGCTTTTGGACCACGAAGAAGTGAATTTCTGCGCTTCAAACACTTTTTTCTACACAATACTTTTCACCTTCAAAACTGTAGTAAGAACATTTGAGCTCCTTGAAGAGCATTGCTGATGTCCGCCCTTCTGTTGCGTGTCAAGATGCCTGTGTGTGCATTTTAGATTGCTTGCCATATTTTCTGGACCATAGTCCTCGGACGGTATGTGTATAAAAGTAGGAGATTCAGCCGGTGCCGACAGTACAGTGATTTACGTTTTCTAGGTCGTTGAATATGACGAGACGTGATGTTAATAATGATTGATGTATCATACAAGCATCTTTGTGGGCTAATCAAGCGGGCATTTTTCGAGATGTGCTTATGAGAATGTTTTTACGCGAGGACTAGGCACCATGTGAAGAACTAAGGAAATACTTTTTTTTTAATTGAAATTTGTCTTTGCACACTATAGCCCGGAAAACAGGCATTTGTTATTTTATCGAAACATATGCATTTCAAATGCAAAAGTCGTTCATATAAGCTTGATCATGTTGCCAAAGACCAGGGAGTACAGAATGTGTCCCGCACACTCCATGTGTGGCTTTACTAGTTTTTTTCATTATTTTTATTATCTATCTTTTATTTTTATTTTACTGTTTTTTTTATATATTAATTACTTTATTTATTTGTTTGTTTTTATTCATGTATTTATTTATATTATTTTATATTATTATTTTCATTCAAAATTGTGCCACTCACCCGCACATTGTGCTAGGGCGCAATGCTTCCAGAGTAGCTGTGCAACGCAGCTTAGTGACCATAGTATCCGACTGCCACCGCACCGACTCATATTTGAGCCCCGCTGGGACATCTTTCTTATGTAGAATTTTCATAGCCTTTGTAAGTTTATACATATAATTTGGTCGTGTAACGCTCCCACCGGTGTCGCTCATTTATGAGGCTCGTTCATGACAATTTTTTCATTGGAAAACGACTCATAAAGCACATTTTGTGTTTAAAATATTATGTTATTTTTTTAAAGCCAAATCTTGCCTGAACTACTTGATGGAATGCACAAACTATTTGCAGAACTTGCTTTGAGGTGACAATGGAAATAAAGCCTCATACGTAGTTCTCTAGCCGAGCCATACTTATCTGTTTGCAGGTGCAGGATGCTGGAAACAACCTTTTACAAGCCCTAAGCCTACTCACACCTCCTCCCCTCAAGACCAGGTTTGAGTTCAAGTCTGCAGAGGAAGTTACTCAGGTGAGTCCATCCTGGCCTTTCTGCGTGTGCCTCAATGAAGCATTTGTAGCCTCCACCAAAGCTGAGGTCAGAGGGATAGCGTCCAAGCTTGTTCCCAGTTACAATTGCGCAAACACTTTCTCTCACACTCTCTTGTCCCTATTGACTTGGCAGAGAAATGCACGAGCCTGAGCCTAATAACTATTTTATGGAGATGTTTAAACTCTGCGTCGCTTTTTACAGCGGAGCTGTTAAGGGCTAGTTTCCCAAAGATTGTGTCCCCCGCAAAGAAATGTCGACACAAAACTCTGGACAGCTACCGCCATCTATGAGCGACGGCAGCAACCAGACAACCGGCTTGCCGGCCTCGCTCATAGATGGCGGCAACCTTTCCAGCCTTTCCACTCTGGTTTTCATCAGAGTGGAAAGCCGAATTTCTCTAGGCATCTTCCTAGATGTCGTCCTCGAGGTCGTCCTAGAAGTCGTCCTTGAGGTCGTCCTGGACGTCATCCTTGAGGTCGTCCTTGAGGTTGTCCGAGAGGTCGTCCTTGAGGTCGTCCTAGAAGTCATCCTTGAGGTCGTCCTAGAAGTCATCCTTGAGGTCGTCCTAGAAGTTGTCCTTAAGGTTGTCATAGACGTTGTCCTCGAGGTCGTCCTAGAAGTTGTCCTTGAGGTCGTCCTAGACTTTGTCCCTGAGGTCGTCCTAGGCGTTGTCCCTGAAGTCGTCCTTGAGGTCGTCGTAGAAGTCGTCCTTGAAGTCGTCCTAGACGTCATCCTCTAGGCGTCGTCCTTGTGGTCGTCCAAGAAGTCGTGCTTGAGGTCGTCCCATCATAGTACAGCTTCGTTGGTCTTCCTTCTTCACCAGAGTGGAAAGGCTGAAAGTTTTAACGTGTCTTTCTCCTACCCTATGAGGATTAGCAAAAGGAAACATATTCTTCTTCATGGCACATTCTGTACATTCTTGTGTGATCTGTGCTGTCTTAAACATGGATGCAAACTCGGATAGAGAGAGATCCCTTTTTTTCTTTTCTTTACAACCAATGTATGTGTATTTTTTTATCTTCCTGGAAAACATGCTTCTTCTTGGGCACACTCTTGCACCAAGGTGCAGCAGCATTGCAGGAAACCAGACATGTTTGTTTACTCTATCACTCTAGATCCCACTCAACAAAAGAGTTCCATTGCAGCTATAGTTTTGTTTTTTCTCGAAGATCGTTACATGAGCGAAAGTACTGAACGAGCATGAACATCGCTGTATTGAGGCGAGTGCATTGGTGAATTATAAAATATTTTGAAAAAATTACACATAGAAGGAAAGAACGCGGATGGGGCAGCGCACTCTCACGGCTTTCCTGCAGCATGCAGCCACGACATGGGAAATGAAGCCTCGTCATTTGTTTTTAATGAAATACGAAGCTATTATCTTGATATGTTGCTGATCCGAGGTACTCTTTGCTGGCCGGCAGCTGATGACCACCATCATGGGCTGCCTGCAGAGAGGCAGGGCCAGCCTCATCATTCCCAAGAAGCGGACCATTGAGGAGATCCTCGGAAGCAGGAACATGGTACGTGCCACGGCTGCGGCAGTGGCGCACTTAAATGGAGGGTGGAGGGGGCAACAGTCTCCCCCTCAGCCTCTGGGGTGGCATTTTTTTATTGAAAAAATGGCATACAAATGCCTCGTTCTCGTGGAAATGGCAATTACCTCTGTCTGTGATGTCACGTCCGTCCGTGATGTTAAATCTGTCCGTGACATTACGTCCTGCCCCCCACTCTCCCTGAACCAAATTGCCACCGGCCTCCCCAAGCCCGACTCATAAATCTACACCTGGGCTGGAGCCTGCCGTTGCGATTGTATGGTGCTCCTGAAACTTACTCGGCTACTCAAATATTGATGTATTGCTGGCTACTGAAAGTTTATTTGGTGACTGTGGCAGCTAGAATGTCTTCTCAAGGCCAGGTTGTGATCTGAGAGTAAAGGTATACCACATAGTTTGACCAGTAGGTGCAGGAATGACACAGAATGTGGTGAAGACGGAGGCATCTTATGGTGGCATTAAGTGTGAGGAGCACCATACATCACTGGTGTAGCCAGAAATTATTTTTGAGGGGGCAAAAGGGGAAAACTCAGCCCCTCCCCTCCCAACTACGTACTAGAAACACAAGCAAACCTGAAGTGTGGCAGCTTTTGTGCAGCAAGCTTAATTTATGCAAGGGGTACTAGGCTTGAGGGTTTGGTATGAACATCAAATTAAATGGAGTTCAAATGCAAGAAACATAACTTTACTCAGAGATAGCCTCAGGTAGTGTGCTTATGGTTCCAAAATTTGATAAACCATTGTTAGGGCAACCAAATTACCCAACATTAAAATCTGTGGTCACTGACAAGCTGCCGTGATTGCAGTCATAAAAAAGCCCAGTCGGTGGTGTTGCCACAAGCTGTTTAACATAGCCATGGCCAGCGCAACAATAACGACAAAAATTTTCTTTGGTCTTACTGTTGAGCAACCCTTTATTTAAATGCAGCACTGTGGCCTGTTGCCACTGGATGTAGTGAAATGTCATATCATTTCTAAGATTTTTGTGCATAATGTCAACAGGTGCCTTTCATGAGTTTAGAATGTGGACACTCTCGCATGAAGCCATGCTCGGTTTGCTCACTGAGACACCCTCTTCAGCTGTTCCCTCACAGTGTTAGCCATATCATTGTATATGTAGACATGCACCATACTAATACTAATATTGCTATGGCTTCTTATACCTTCTATAATGAACATGTGTGCCTACCATTCTGTTCTTCTTTGAAGAATTCATCAGCTGCCTTGCATACCGGCACAGCCATACCAGCCTGTAGCAGCAGGACATCATTAATGTTGCAGCAGGTTGTCACATAATTCCTTACTTTCATTCTTTGTTGCTACCATGAAGCTGTTTTGACACCGTAGCAGGTATTGCTACTGTAGCCAATCGGTGTGCCGAAGGCACAGCGATGTAGCAAGCTTCGCTCGACTGTAATTGGAGAACCGAAGACAATTTATACATAATGTTTTTGTAACTGCTACATTATTGAAGGGATGCGCAGAACACTGGCAAAAAAGTATTGAAATAGAAATTCAATTGAAATTTTAAGGGAAGTATTTAAATTCAAAATACCATTTTTTCTGGTCTATAAGTTGCACCCTGCTCTAAACAGCCACTTCCACCAAAAAGTTTGGTATGTACTTAGTCATACCTTTGTATAAATCGCGCTTGCATATTTGTATGGTTGATGCGGCGAAACAGCATTGATAAGCCCACATATGTGCATTGTGATTGCAATATGTGCATAAGCAGGAGCCTGTTGCCAAATTGTCGTCAATGAATCAAATGAGAAATAAGAAAATTTATAGAAATAAATGACTTTTGACAAAAAAACTTTTCATAGCTGCACCTCCTAGGCATTCTGCTACATAGCTAGCAAATAAAAATCTTGAATATTGTGATAGTTTTCCGACGATAGATTAACTAAACAATGTGGGCGTGTCGCTGATAGAAGCTGCTCTAATTTCCTTCCCATTTAACCGACAGACCTGAAATTTTGTTTGCACCCTCTAGCATGACCACCAGCCCACCCTGTAAATTTCATTCATCTTAAGCAAAGGGTTCAAAAGTTGACCCTCCCAGGGGGTGTGTCCCCTTATGAAAAGAAAGGCGCTGATATGACGAGTTGGTAAAACATAATAACCACATTATTTATTTGAATGTTGCTCTATGTGTTCTTTTCTGGTACCCTCCTTTAAAAACAGGATCAATCTATAATCGTAATTAAAAAAGGCTGACCTGCAATTGCGAGCAAAATTTCAGTGACCATCGAGCCACCCAAGATTCCCTGACACATCAGCTGTTTCTCCTATTACACTAGTGCCAAGCAATGAAGCTTCACACATGTGTGTGGGTGCAAGGTGGTGAAGCTTCGGTGCTTTGCACTCATGCGAAACAGTGAAGCTTGCCATTTGCATTTAATACAAAATATCTGAACTATTTTAAATATACACCTTGTTGGGAAGTACTTTCAGTACAATCTACTTTAAGTACATTGCACTTAAAGTAGTACTTTAAGTAGGTTTAGAAAACTTGTACTTTACTTAAAGTATGTTCTCTGAGTATTTAGTTGTAGTTTACTTAAAGATCTAAAGTATTCTTTCTAGTACTTTCTTCAGAAAGTTCAACTACCGATTTCAAGGTGCACTCCCCAAATTTTAAAACAAAAAATGGTGTATGGTTATGTGAAAACGCGCTGTCTTTTGAAACATCATCTGGGTATTCCTCGAAGTGAAATAATGGCGGCTATAAGAGAGGTACAAATAAGCGCCTTATAAGTTGATTGCGTTAAATAGTTTGTGAGCGAGAGTGGAACGATTACTCTGTGGCCACTTACATCATCCAATATTTGCTGCCCTTTCCAAAAATAACCGATCCACGCTTACCCCTGGGGCAACGCGTACCAGTTTAAAAAAAAACTGTGAAAGGGCATCGTGAAAGGTTGTTTTAAAACATACTTGCACTTTACTTTGAAAGTACTTTGTATTTATAGTACTTTACTTTAAGTAAATCGCTCCTAGTATAGTAGTACTTACTACTGTACTTGAAGTACACATCGCGACACTGTTAGCGTGAACACTACATCGGCGCATTTTCGTATTTTACTTCTAAATAGTATTAGCGAGCACGAAATTTCATTCGCTTACATTATAGAACGAAATGAGCTCTTTCCGTAGCAATAATAACTTGGATGACATCCCTTGGTTTCAAAGATAAAAACTGGAAACACCGGCGATCGCTTGTTCGCTCTAATAGTGTCAGCGCTCTGTACATAACCTCTCATTTGCTTTGTACTTTACTTCAAATGCTTTTTAGAAGTACTTTACCCCCAACACCACTTTTTTAAATACGAGTACAGTGGAACCTCGATTATGTTTCCCCGGTTTATGCGACATCCCGCATTTTATGAGGAATTTGTCAGGTCCCGACGAACTCCCAATAGAAATAATGTATTAAAAGTTTGGTTTACACGACGTGTGATTCAACGCGTGCCGCGTCATACGACGTTCCGGCAGGAAACGCGCAACAAATTCAATGGCTACATGAGGAGGGGGGCAGAGACGCAGCAATGCGAAAAACTTCTGCGCGCCGTTTCAGAGGGTCCAAAAACACGCCGCCGGCAACCCAAGACAGCCGCAGCGCCAGGAGGGAGCAGGAGACAGTGCTTTTCCTTCTCCTCCCTGGGTTGTGAGATGCCTCGGCGTTTTCGCATTGCGTCTTTGCTCCGCTCATTCCGTCGTTCTTTCTTCTCTCATTCACTTTCGCCCTTCTCTGCACGCCACTTTCTCCAACTCGTTGCTTCTCCCAGGATTGAGCACACTTCCACTAGTTCCCGCCGTTCCCGCTTTCGAAAAGCGTGAAAAGCGACAAGGGTCCCATCGTTGCAATTGTGCATGCCGGCAAACGATGTCTCGCAAACGTACACCATTAACAGTCAAAGCTTGCTGCCTTCGAAAGGAAGCAGATGTTGCGCGACAAAAAGAAAGTCCAGCAGGCAATTACTGATTTCTTTTGAGGTGAGAATAAAATTACTCGTGGCTTTACCGCACAATTCTATGGTTTCGTTTCAATTTGTTCTGATGGTTTTTGCTTCGTCAAAGCACAGCAGATCAGACATCCTTTAAAACCTTCGCTTGTCTTTTTCGCGCAAGGCCGAGCACTCTATCCGTAATCATCGCAGACGTTGTATAATCAGGGTTCCACTGTACTTACAGTACTGCCCATCCCTGCTCCATTGTTTTATTATTTCAGGACGAAAACATCTGGCACATAATACGGGGCAGGAAAAAGCGGCATGTTTAAAGCTCGTTCTGCTCCAGATTGCAACTTTTTTTTCTCCATTGACTCGGGGACAACAGACTGTACAGTCGTAACCGTGTTGAAAGACGTCCGGCTTGACGTATTCGGTGTTGATGAGGCCCTTTCGTTGTCTCGCAGAAATCGTTACAGCCCCCACTGCCGAGCGACATAGCAGCCAGCTTCTACGTCCAGTCGCACAAGCTCGTTTTCGCCGTCTACCACATTCACAAGGACTCACACGGACAGCCCAAGTTCGACGTCTTCCACGTAAGGCTCTGGCGACGACACATTTCGCTTGCTCCTTTAATCACCTTCTAGTTGCGACGTGCGAGTTGCCGTCGATCGAGCGAATCACCTTCCGTGAACGAAATTGGGCGGTTTTGCAAGGTCTGGAACAGTGGCATATCCACAGTGACATCTTTATTGTAGGGTAGTCCTGCTTTGTGCAAGTTTGAAAAGCCGGGAAGGTCAGAAAGCGACATATCCCACTTTTCCGTCTTACTGGACCGGGTGTGATGCGACCTCCCGTGATGACTTGCAAAGAGGGGATACGCTGGTGCCATCTCTTGAATAGTTCTGGAAACACTTCCGGTCCATGTATAACTATACCGAAGTTTTCTGCAGTATTTGCATGATCGAATCTATGCATGGTCTACAAGAGACGGTTGCTCATATCAGGGGCAAGGAGGGGAGAGGAGGGGAGGGGAGGGGAGGGAGGGAGAGAGGGAGGGTGGGAGGGAGGGAGGGAGGGAGGGAGGGAGGTAGGTAGGTAAAGACGGGGGAGCAGAGCGCGACAAATCAAAAGCGCCAACGTTGGTGCACCTGAGAGAAAGAAGGCGAAAGCAAGCGACAAAAAAGCGGAGAAGGAAGGCAGACGACGAGTCAGGTGCGTTCGTTTTGCCGCAACAAGCCGAAGTTGTCCGAGCACTTGTTGACTTTTTTTTTCTTTTTATGCAACGCTCGACGTTTGTATTTTGGTGCGAAATTAAGCGAGGAAATGGCTACGTATATTCGTAACAAGCGTGTTGCAAGTTGAAGGAACGGGCCCGTCTGTGTCTCGTCCTCTTTCTGCTAAAAGGAAACAACTAGGTGCAGGATTCACAAGCGGCGGTTTGCTGCTTCTTTGCACGTACTAAAGCATCGCCAACATAAGGGGACCTTCGAGACCGCCCAAACCTTTCTCTCTGGACCATTATATATGAACTCTGCGCTTATGACAACGAACTATTTCAAACTCAGGGTGAAGAAGAATGTGTGGAATATACCTCGATCAGAAGGGTTTTGGGGCGTCCTCTCATCATAAGCATTCATAAGCAGTTGGAACATACTTTGTCGCGCTCCAATGCATGTGTATAAACCAGCCTTAACATTCATACAAATGTAACCCATTTTAAGACGTTGAAGACACCGGAGTAGACTATGTGCGGCACTTTCACTGCTTGAAACCGCTTTGCGGCCCTGCTGGTCGTTGTTGACGGTGTGTACGCCCCGTTGCTTTTGCCGCAGGCTGAGGCGTCAGTACCGTGGCTGAGTGAAGTGCTCGTCCTTTTCACCATAGCATTGCAGCTCTGCCAGCAGCTAAAAGACAAGGTGAGAGTGAACTGCCGTCTGAGACCATCTCGGTATCCCCTTAGTAAACTGCTCGGATGTTGCGTTCTGGATGGAGAAAGCTACTCCGATATCAGTGTAGTAGCATGCAAAAGTTCTCACTGGGCATGTTGTTTTCATCTCCTGCTTCGATATCTTGGCAACAACGAATCGTTTCACTTATCTTGACTTCCGTAGCAGTCTGTCAGGTACCGGAGGGGCTGTTGAGGAGCCAATCCTTTTAGCAGTGGTTCTCAAATGAGGGTTCGCAAACCCTTTGGGGTCCGCGAAGCCTCGCCTCATGAGTCAAGCCCGGCAATAAAAGTTTTTTTTTTTTTTTTCAGGTCGAGAAGTAATGTTTCAGTTTTCGGTAGAGTTATCTCGTGTGTATGTCAACAACACAGATCTACTCCACACTAGCCCTTAGTTTTATTCATTTATTAAATCATTATTATATTTAACCTATACCTTTCACCTCCCTTTACCACAGATGGGGTCCTCCATCATCTCCGCCAATCCACAAGGGGTCCGCAAAACATCGATGGTTGAGAATCACTGCTTTTAGTGCCGAGGATGAGCCTAGCTCAGTGGTTCTCAACAACCGTCGGAGACCCCTTCTGGATCAGTGAAAGTGACGGGAGACACTATCCACCAGGGGAGAGGTGGAGTATTGAACGATTACAATGGCAGAAAGGTAAACGAAGGGAACTATATGCTTGCAAACCAACTTTGAAGCTCCGAAATCAAGTGTAATCAATCCTGCTCACTTGGCACATAAAGTTTGGTCTATTTATCTTTATAAAAAAAACAGCTGATATCAAAAAGTAAATAAAAAGGTTTTATTCCTCGGTTCGATTGACGGTTGAGGGCTTTAGGGCCCCCAACAAGGCCTTCAGGGACCCCCGTTTGAGAACTACTGGCCTAGCTCATCCACTAATTCTTGCTTTATCTGCTCTTCCAATGCATCTGCCAAATTGGCACACTCTAAAAAGTCTTTTTTGAAGAGCTGCCTGCTCGCACTCCAAAGTTTCGTAAACCACCGAACCGAAAACAGACGGGCTGGAAAATGAAGGCTGGGTTGCACATTTGCTATTCGTTGGGTAGACCTGGAACTCTTCCATTCTGTGTACAATGAGACTCAAGTTTCTTCAGTGTTTACGAGATCAAATTAATGCGCAGAGTCTACGAGAAACGGTCGCCTGTAACATTATCAAAATTATTTCGAATCGGCGGCGAAAGAACGGTGCTTAAAAAATTGTAGAAATATATGCACAGGTCAGAGGAACGACAGACGGCGCCAGTGTGTCGCGCGTCGAGCAGTTACGAGAGGTCGCGATGCACTCGGCTACGGTCAAACGTAAATGTGTGAACCAGCCTTTGGAGCACCAACCACGTCACTGTCTGGCGCACGTGACACAAGGGGCCGGTTGTGCACCCGCCGATTGTTTGCGCATCTTTTTCTGTGCAGGTTGGAGTGTTCTACCAGTTCAGAGACTTCCAGATCCCGTAAACTAGTCACGACATCCAGATCCACCGCACTGCAGCAGGGGACGGGCGACGAAAGGGTAGAAGAAGCGCACGACGGACATTACCGTGCAACACGACATCTATGAATATACTTAAGACGCCTCGCTTGACACGCATGTTAACGATTGTATCTGGCAAGCGAGCATTTGGTTTTCATTGCCCTAAACTCTGCAGAAGACGAAAAAAAAGGAAGGAAGGAAGGTTTGCGAGGCTCCGACGCAGGCCGACAGATGATTGCGCGACCCATTGCACTTTTGCCTCTTCAAACCTCTCCTACCCGAGAGCTTTTTTTGGAAAGGTCACAATCTGGGGCTGTCATGAAAAGAAACGAGAGTTTGTGTTACGCAGATTTGACTAGCGGACGCCAGGTGGCATATCAACGTAGTGGCTACACTAATAATTTTAAGAGCAATAATCTCGTTTAGGTTGGCAGCTGTCGGGGCACGCACGATTTTTCAACTTGTCGGTAGAAAGGGCGCCGAACCGGCGTCTCACAGGAGGCGTACGTCGTGCGTCGTGATAACGTCGCGCTTACACACTAAGTCAGACACGTTCTCTAGTTTGAGTCATGTGATATTAATTTACTCACCCGCGAGGCTATGCAACTCTCGGGAACTTTGAGCTAGGTTAACTGTGTGCTTGTCTTAAAGAAAGGAATACTCAAATCCGTCGGTCGGGATTAGTCAAGACGGCGAAGAGGACCTCGCGAAAGATTGAGACGTTCGATCAACGCCGTACAGATGGTATTCACTGGACGCCATATTTGAGGTGACTGCTCACAGCGCATGCTCGGGAGGAGTTTCCCATCAGCTCTTCGGCGACCACAAGAGAAGAGGGGAGGGAGAAACTCTCTTCTCACCGGGACTCTCCTTTGTGTGTCCCAGACGTTGCCATTCTCCCTCTAGCAGCTTTCCCCTCTCTCTCCCTTTCATGGGGGTGCAAAAGCAGCAGTGAGCTCAGCCATGGCCGCCAATGAATACCACCTTTAGGTTTAGAACTAGCTGCAGCACAAACTTCGTAGAAATGTGAAGCACTACTAGTAGCGCCGTACCTCTAAGTCTTGCTCGGAGCGGAAGTCTTTCGTCCTAAAGCGTCGATATAAGTGTCCTTTTTCTGTGAACAATCAAATGAAATTGGATACCATTTCACTGACAAAACGAGAAGGGCAGGGCGTGTCTTTCGAACGGCCAATCCCGAGCATGCACCCCATGCCTTCCGCCTGTGCTTTGGCAAACGTCGAAGCGCAGTCGAAGGAAGGAAGCTCACACTGGAGGTGGAACAAATGAAGCTCCTCCCCGCCCTTCTCACCTTTGTCAGTGACCATAGCAGCGGTTAGCCTGCCAGCGATTGCGGATAGTTTATTGAAGAACTTGCTCATTTCATCCCGGGAAGCCAGCAGATCGATTCGCTTTTTTCGCCGTACTGCGACGCCGAAACTCGGTATATTCCTCGATTGCATGTGTTCGGAAGTTTGGAGGCGTCAGCTGTTGTACTTAGAGCTTTGTTGACACCACTTTTACATTTGAGTGCCATTTTTTGTTATTTGTACAGAGCTGTTGTTTTGTAGAAAAGAAGCCCTCCCAATAATAATAATAAAAAATTAGCCCGATTGTTTCGTCGCCAAGCTGTCACCTTTCTTTATTTTTACTTCCTGCGGAGCAGTACCTTTGTCACTGAGGGGGGTCGAAATTAATAAACCCGATAAAAGAAACACTCCGAGATTAAACCAGAAATTACTTTAAAAATGAAAACACTAGGTCCGACCGGTGACCAGCGATAGGTCCACGCCAGGTGCAAGATCGGGTGAAGAGATGACGACACAGGGAGTCTGTGAAAAAGAAAACAATGAAGTTTACTACAGCGATAAAACGCCGTGCACGGCTACACCAGCAAAAATCAACACTCCACAGCCAAACACTGTTAATGTCTGCGAGACAACAATGAAAAACTAAAACAGAGATCGAAAAGGCCGCTATGCCGAAACTGCACACTTGCACTGAAATCAAACTGCAGACAAACTCAAGGAACAGCAACAAACAAACTCACCACGCTACTTTTCCCCAAAACAGTTCCTCTGGCCAGGCCCTTGCAACAAAAGTCTGCAGAAGCAGAAACCTAAACCCAAACAAACAAAATTTAGCATTTGTACAAAAAAAAAAAAAGAAAAAAGTTCAGATGAACGGTTTGTTGAAGTTGGGGCTCTCGATGGTTGGCGCCGACAGGGCACTGTCCAACACCGTAGACTCTTTGCACGGCAGGCCGGAGTAACCTGACGAGACACGACGTCCGTGCATGCACACACTCGCCAAGAGCGATGAAACCAGACCGCTCAGAGACTGTTAGAAGAATTACCAACGGTCAAAACAACTTACAGGGAGGGGGCAACCAAGTTGAGCAGCGTCCCAGGCCAGCTCCCGAGGCTCGACCTCGAGTTTGTAAACTGTGACTTTTATAAGCTATGGCTCGCCATAAAGTGTTTCACTAAGTGGCAACTCTGCAGACATCGCACACATGCCCCCGCAATCCCACCTGGAACTAACTACACCCATCTTCAAAACACTAATTCCCTTGCCAGGGTCTCCAAGGTCGAGGTCGGGGGAAGTCCTTGGGCCAAGCTAAACAAGTGAAACATAAAAAGAAAAACTCCCGACGAATGGCCTCGACAGAAACATAAGTCTACAAACTCTCCCTTTCAGGAAGGAGGCGATGAGCTGGGGCAGAGTGGCGAGCACCTCCAAAGATAATCCCATAAGTGGAAGAGGGATCCACAGGAATGGATGCCAAAGCGTTCAATGTGAGGGTTTTAGTGCGAAAGAGAAACATGTGCGGAACAGAGACACAACTAAACAAAGAAACATAAAAGAAAAATTCACTGAAATTGTGACAACCTTGTAGGTGTCTGTACTACCACTGACATTAGAAGCCTGCAGGACTACAGACGAATCTTGAAAATTCAAACTCTCTTTTAATTCAAACTTGCGGATAATTCAAACTAACAGGCAGGTCCCATCCTATGTGTCTCTATGGGAGGAAACTCCCGGTAATTCAAACTTTGCTTTATTCAAACAAATTTTTGGTCCCCCCCCCAGCACGAATTAATGAGATTCAACTGTACCAAAGAAGTTCCAACCGCAGAACTACTCGCATTCAAAATGAATGGAAAAACCTCTCCGTACTGGGGATTGCGGTCTAAACACAAACCCCACTACACGTTGTCAAAAATCTTCAACTAATCTGTAAAAAAAAAAATTTATTTGGAACAGGCAAGAATTAATTGCAGCTAATTCAAAAACAGTCATATATACCCTCTCGTGTACCACATTTGCATGAGAGGGCAGCTGCTTTTCATTTTTATTTTAATTTGCATAATTTCTTTTTCCTGCACAGCACCTTTGAGCAACAACAATGCAAGTGCTACGACGCTTGAACGTACTTCTTGATTACTGTGTGGCCAGGGTAGGTAGAAGTCTCGCTACCAGTACTGGGCGTCAATTCGGTAGTTGTCAACAGATCTAATTCCTACCATTCATTTGTGACAAATTAATTGATTGGCCGGTTTTGTTTCGTCTGCAGCCATGTCACTCCAGAAGAAGCACTTAAATTCGGATTTTGCACCCGCGGTCCTTCGCTCTCAAAAGTGCTTGGCACGTGCACTGTTGGCTTTGCACCCTGCGGAAAAGGGCTCTCGCTCGAGAGAGGGAGAAGAGGTGTGCACAAGCTGTTGGTACAGCCGAACACCCGACCCGGCTACTTTGTAACAAACACTAGCAGACCACCCGCTTACTCCTGGAGATCTCTGAAGACTCGTGCCAACCATTGTCTTTTTGATGACCGGACAACGCAAGCTCGGATAAAGTGAAGAGAGCCTGCTATAGCCACATTTAGGCTGTAGCAGGGGTGCCAAAAGGATACGTCCTCGTTTTTAATCAAATTTACTAACTGTTTCAGAAGTGGTAAATCAACCAATTAACCATACTAAATTGCGATTGATTGGATGCACAGCTGGATAGATTTTCCAACCTCGTTCTATCAATCTTCGTATAGTTGTTTCACACCATCCTTTCCCAGAGGAAGATCAGTGTAGTCATAGTACAGTTTTAGTGTATTTCTTGTCTTTGATCGTGATTAAATTAAATAGGCTGTGCAATGTACCTATAGGTTCTCCTGTAGTAATTTATATTGAAATTATAAATGATACATATGGGTTAATTCAAACATTTTCGCTATGGCTTTTTTTTATAGGTTCCCAGTAGGCATGGGCGAATAGTGGATTTTAAGTTCAAACAGAAAATTCGGAAGTGAACGGTGATTTTGGGCGAATATTTTCTGATTATCGAATAGTTGCTGAGCCTTCCTCCAAGTCTTTCACAAGGCTGTCCCTCTCAGCCTCCACTATCTTGACAATGCATCAATGTAATGACTTGAGCCGGACACATCGCTGTCTTGGTTATGACTCGTAGGTTTTACTTTTCTGTTCCGATAACAAACAGATAACAAGGTTGACAACCAAAACACGAAGTCCGCTAAACATAGCGAAAACAGTGAAACTTGTCACTACATTACATCCCTCCCCTCTTAGTAACATGCACAGTCTCGTTAGTTAATACACATAAGGTCCCAATCGGGAGACTGGTCGACGCAGTCTTGATGACCTTCGAGGAGGAGGACTTGTTGGCTGGTCATGGACCTCTGCATTTGGTGAAGGCACTTGTTCCGTTGGTTCTCGACGACAGGTGATGGGTGGCTGTTGAACAGCATTGTCCCGGCTCGTTGGGTTGATGCTCACGTCCAGCCAAGCCTTGCGCAGCTGGTCACGGTGGCGTCGATGAAACTTGCCGTTCTCCTGCTGCACTCTGTACGAGACTGGGCCCATTATGGCAACCACCTTTGCTGCTTTCCATCGTGGGCCAGGGGTGAAACTTCTCATGTAGACCGCATCCCCTAGTTGGAACTTCTTCACCTTTGGGTCTGGTCTCTCCGGTTCTCTAATCCGATCCGGATGAAGCCTGTCCAGTGGGGAACGCAACTTCCGTCCCATCATGAGCTCAGCTGGTGTCTTGCCAGTTGCTGAGTGGGGGGTGGTGTGCTGTTTGAACAGAAATCGTGAGATTCTGCACTGGGTATCTCCTTGCGATTGCTTCTTGAGTGTCTCCTTCACCTCCCTCACCATCCGCTCTGCCCTGCCATTGCTTGCAGGGTGGTATGGAGCTGTGTACACAAAGCGGACAGCATTGAGCCTGAGGAAGTCCTGCATCTCTTGGCTGGTGAATGCAGTTCCGTTATCAGACATAATGACGTCCGGCAACCCATGTGTTGCAAAACACTTGCGGAGGCTCCTGATTACGGCAGTAGAAATCATAGATGGCATGATCTCTACTTCCACCCAGTTGGAATATGCACCGACGATTACCAAGAAAACCTCGCCCTTGACTGGACCTGCAAAGTCGACGTGCAGCCTGCTCCAGGGCTGCTCTGGTTTAATCCAGAAGTGTACTGATGCCTTGGGGTCGCTCTGACGGTTGGTTTGGCATTTTTCGCAGTAGCGCACAAACTCCTCTATCTCGATCTTGATCGAGTTTCGGCCACCAGATTAGGCTACGAGCCATTGCATTCATCACCGTCATCCTAGGATGATTTGCGTGCAAGAGCTGTAGGACTTGACTCTTTGCTGCCTTTGGGATCACCACACGGTTACCCCATAACAAACAGTCTTGATGCACTGACAGTTCTGTTTGTCTCACTTCAAATGGTCCGAAGTCTCCACCAGAACTGTCATCGGGCCATCCGCTGAGCACCCACTGCCTCACCCTTGAGAGCACGGTGTCCTTTCGGTCAAGCCCGCAATGTCAGTAGCCAGAAGTATGGGGTACTGGACGGCTTCAAGCAACAGGATGTCACCGGGTAGTGCTGGTTCGTCAACATCTCCAGGCAGTGGCAGCCGGCTTACACCATCCACGTTAGAGTTGTCTTGACCCTTCCGGTACTTCATCTGGTAGTTGTAGGCACTCAACAGGAGTGTCCACCGTAGCATTCGAGCTGAAAGGACCTCAGGCATGCGCTTGTCTGTGCCAAACAATCCCAGTAGCGGCTTATGATCTGTTATAATCGTAAAACTTCTTCCTGCCAGATACTGGTGAAAGTGTCTAACCCCGTAGACAATGGCAAGACCTTCTCGGTCGATTTGTGCATAATTCCGCTCGCTCTTGCCAAGAGTATATGTGAGGCATATGCGACAGGAAGCTCGTTCCCGCTTTCGTCTTGGTGTGCCAACACTGCTCCAACCCCCACTGGTGAGGCTTCACAGCATAGCACCAGAGGACGGCTGGTGTCATACTTCACCAAAAGCGACTCAGAAGTCAGCAGTTTCTTGAGGCTTTCAAAAGCGTTCTGGTGTTCCCTTGTCCAGGCCCACTTACGCCCGTCGTCCAGCAGGCGATGCAAAATCTCTGCAACCTCCGCCTTCCCTTCCAGGAATCGACTGTAGAAGTTCACCATGCCCTAGAAGGCGTGTAGTTCCTTTTTGTTAGTTGGAGCTGGAGCGCTGTGGATTGCTGCAACCTTGCTGGCACTTGGGTGAATCCCCGAGGCATCGATCTTGTGTCCAAGGTACTCTGTGCTTGTTTTGCCAAACTGGCACTTGTCCTTGTTGACCCTCAGTCTGGCGTCTTGTAACCGTCGCAACACGGCCTCCACACTGCTCAATGTGCTCTTGTTTCGTCTTTCCTGAGATGATGATATCATCCAGGTATGCTACAACACCAGGGATTCCAGAGATCAGACTGTCGACGACACACTGAAACAGTCCCAGCGCTGCCGAAACACCGAAAGGCAGTCGTCAGGACTCTGTACAGTCCTTTCAAGGTGTTGATCGTGAGGAGCTCTGCAGACTCATCGTCCAGCGTCAGCTGCTGGTAGGCCTGCGCGAGGTCGAGTTTCGTGAAGATGCAGCTGGTGCCTATTGCCGCAAACACTTCGGTGGTGGTCGGTACAGGGTAAACATTGCTTTTCACTGCCTTGTTCACCATACTTCGATAATCCCCACACAGTCTCAGGGACCTGTCTTTTTAGAGCGCAGCTCTTAGGCGCCCGTTTCCGGCTTGAGCGGCGTTGCCGTCGGCGTCGGCGTAACCGCGCGGTGCATGATGGGTAATTTTCCCCGCTAAATCTAGCGGAAAATTTTCCCCGCTAAATCTAGTGGAAAATTTTCCCCGCTAAATTTAGCGGAAAATTTTCCCCGCTAAATCTAGCGGAAAATTTTCCCCGCTAAATTTAGCGGAAAATTTTCCCCGCTAAATCTAGCGGAAAATTTTTCCCGCTAAATCTAGCAGGTCCACGTGACCCCCCCCCCCCCCCCCCCCCCGGAGGAGATTGAAGAATGAGGGGAGGAGGAGGAGGAGGAGGGGCATACCCTCCCCTGAGTACCCTTCCCCCCTCCTCCTCAAGAGCTGCGCTCTGATTCGGCGTTACAGGGAGTTGTAAACGGCTTTCATTTTTTTCTTACCACTACCAGTGGCGTCGCCCAGCTGGCATACTGGGTAGGCTCCAAGGTGCCTTGCATCTGGAGGCGATCCAGCTTGCTGTTGACGTCTTCACGAAGGAAATGGCACCAGACGACACTTGAGGAACTTCGGCTCGGCGGCGTCTTTCAGTTCAATGTGAAGGGGTGCTCCTGTGAATCGTGGCAAGCCGCTGCCGAAAGTCTCCTTCCAAACAAACTTCCACCTTGAACTCTTTTCTCCTTTTCCTTCCCTTTTCCTAGCTAGCCTTCAGGAGCCTTGTCCCCGAACAGAGAGACCGGGAGTTTTCGTAGATCGTTTTCGCCGTCCCGCAACGCCCTCCGCAACCCGCTACGATACCCGGAACTCTACAGTCAAGGCTATCGGCACGCGGGCGCAGTAGCAACTTCTTCGTTGCGGAGGGCTTAGCGAAGGGAGAAACGCGGTCCATGAAAACTCCCTAAATAGGGAGTTGTAGTAGACCGCGTCCGCTATCCCGCATGCTTACCGCGACCGGAAACGAGACCCGAAATTCTGCAGCCAAGGCTCACGCGGTAAGTTTCCGGTCGCGGCCTACTACATCACCCTAATGTGCGTATGCCTCCACAGTACAACAACAACCAGGTGCATATTTAAGCGCGAGACACATGCGCGAAAAATCCATCCGATCCGACGTCCGATCCGGCAGTACGACTGCCTGATCCGAAAAATTTGGTCGGATCCGACGTCGGATCGGCGATCCGACGTGCGTCCAACGCGCCAGATATTTTCGGACGGCGGACGGATTGTCGGATGCGTCTAGCCAATCACAGCACAGCTAGCGCGAACGTCATGATGACGCACTGAAGCGCTCATGCATGGTGGCGAAGTTAGCGCACAGTGATTATGGTGATGCCGGAACTGGGCGGAGCCGAACGGATCGTCGTGTCGCATGCAAGGTCGGAAGCGTGTGTCTCAAACTGTCGCGTGCGGCAATCCGGAGCGGCATTCGGACTGTCGGATCGGACGTCGGATCGGACGATACTGACGCGCATGTGTCTCGCGCTTTAGAGGGGGCAAAGATGTCCTGACCCCCCCCCCCCCCCCCCACACACACACACACACACACTTTATTGCTGCATGTTTAAAAAATTAGGGCAGGGAAAAAGGGAGAGGGGGGAGGCAGTGCATGTTTTCTCAAACACTAATATGCTGACAACCCCCCCCCACCCCCTTCTGGAAACGTCTTCATCCACCCCTGACACAAACTCCCACTGCAAACGCTAAGATTCACGTGTTGTCCTGTTTAACTGAAACACAATTATACTTCTTTGCTTGCGCACTTCATGTGCAACAACCACTTATTGTGCTAGACTGCATGTCAACGGTTATGCCATGACAAGGTGTTGTATTCTCACTTCTTCCACGCTGGGACACGACGCTCACTTCCACGCTGGGACACGACACAAGGGCCATCCATTTTGTTGCATGTGCTGCGTGAATATCAATGTGGAAAACCAAAAATATATTTTGATTTTTAGAATCAATTTTTTTGCAACAATTAATCCCCAAAAATATTCATCTGTCCATCATTTGATGCTTTCCATGTGCTTCTGTTTTGTATTTAAATCAAATAATCATCAAGCACATAAAGCGGTGCTAACAAATCGGAGCTTTGATATTTCTTTCTGTGAGAAATCTCGCAGAAAGAAAGATCGGGTCCGGCTCGAGACAAGCGAGCAACTCGGAGCAATTCGGAGACGTTTGAAGTGGCTGCAGCCAATCAGGGACGCGATATTTTCACGTGATACATTGTACCGGTGATGATGAAAACTAATTGATCGTTTTTGGAAATAAACCGTTTCAGAAAGATGAGTTAGTGTTCTCAACGAGATTTAAACGCGGAAAAACACAATTATATTGCGTATTTGTGTGTCTAAATAGTGCAAGAAAAATAAAATTTCATGATGATGATAGCGAATTGCAGCAATAGGTTGCTGCGT
>JABSTQ010010771.1:160000-191734 GCA_013358835.2 Ixodes persulcatus | reverse complement strand
CTTCCAGCGTCTTGAGGGGGAAATTTCTTCTGAGCAGGTACTTGTTGAGATCTGTTGGGTCTAGCAGATTCTTAGCTTGCCTTTCTGCTGACATGATAAAATAGAAAGCGCGCAAAAAACAAGGACGAAAAAGAGAGGACACGTACGACAGACAAGCACTTACTCGGAATTGAAGTTTTATTCAAACTTTTGAAAACATGAAGATAGTTTTTTTTTTTTTTTGCAGCTGCACATGCGTTATTCAATTCCCCCCCCCCCCCCCCTCTACCGGTTCTAATCTACAAAGTTTGAATAAAAGTTCACTTGCGAGTAAGCGCTTGTCCTTCTATTTGATCATGAACTGCTACCAACTAGCCCAACTTTCAACCCTGCTGCCTTTCTGCTTGACTACAGCCATCTGCAGAATGAAGTTGGATCATTTATTTTCTTGATGATTTCGCCATCCTCCATGTTGTCGAATAAAGGTTACCTCCATCCCATACCTGGATTACAGGTCATTATTGAAAAAGTCAGTTAAAAAGAAATGGCAGGAGGAATGGGATACTGAAGTCCAAAATAAACTCCATCGCGTGAAACCTGTTCTTTCTGAATGGGCCAGTTGCCAACATAATGAGCGTTTTTATGAAGTTCTCTGTCACCTGAGAATTGGTCACTATTGCGTAGTGCACGTTAAAGACCCCAGGCTAGCGGTTGTACTGCACTGGCTACATTTATCTTCTACAACTGGGATACGCGTCGCCCGTCGAGGTAGAGCACGTTCTAGGCTCTAAAAACATACAGAAAACGCAATATATTTTTTGTCGCGGCAGTTTTAGTTTTTCTTGAAGGAGCCGGAAGCACGTATCTCTGACCGCCTGCAGCAGCTCAGAATCGTTACTTTCTCTCTCTAGGTGCTTCAGAAGTTGCCTTCGCCACTGAACCACAAAGGAGGGGGTTTGACTACATCATCACTCCAGGGCGTCACTTGCTGCCTTGAAAGGCCAAAGAACGTTTAAGAAACACTGCAAAGTGCCCTACTATATTTTGTCTACGCGGCTTGTTCCGCCTTTCTCTGCCAGAACGTCATCAATTTGGAACCATTGTTGAAAAATCGATGAGAAAATCATAGCTTGTTCGGCCACCTAGTTTCGACGTCTCCTTAAATCGGTAATTCTTAACGGCACGGCAGGGCAGGTCGCTTGAGGATTGTAACCAAGGATCGACAGGCTCGGAGAAAATCTAAAAGTGCAACGTCATCATCTCGTTGGTCACAAAGCATCGTCGACTCAAACAAAATGTTTAGAATGTGGCGTAACTTGGGTGCCTAAGTGATCTCAGTGCCGAGATAACATTCGTGACTATGTCTGTACCAAATACTAAATTTGTTAAACAGCCTTGAAGGTCAAAACACCGCAGGGCCTAAACTACTTCAAATCGGATGTTTTTACCTTTCTTCTTGCTCTTTTTGTCGAGTTTTGTAGTGCAAAACACGCACTACACCAACTTGAAATGCTACATGCAGTTTCGCGGTATACCAAGGTAGCAGGTGTTTCGCTAATCATCCGTCCTTAATCAAGGATAGCCGTGGCGCCTTGGAACGCGACTATTGAACGTATTTCTGCTTTCACAACTTTCTTGTTTCCTTGGCGATGCGTGTCGTATTCCGAAACACCCTAGTCGGGTGCGAGAGCAGTAACGCCGTGTCGAACCTTACCACACTCGGCTGCAATATCAAGGAAACACTGTACCAGCGTCCTCGAACCTAGTGCGGCATTCCCGTCAAACAGTCTCATATCCCACGCAATAAATTCCAACGTGCTCTTGACGGCACGCTCCTTCATCGCGCTTATCATCGACGAAGAAGGCTTCTGTTTCTGAAGGTATCCCAAAAGGGTTGTATTCGTCGTTTGAAATTTGGGCTGCAAGAGGTTTGATGTTTTTCTCTTGTGGCTCGAATACTGAAACACCTTCTTGCAAGTGCTGCATGCAATAAAACTTTGTCTTTGTCAGGGACTTCTGTAAATCGTTTCAGATCTCCACCTTGTCCGTCTTTCACTTCAGCATAAACTCACCGCTTCAACATTTCCCGCTGATGACGTCGTAGTTCATGGCGATGTTCCTGCCAACCACCAAAGGTTACAAGTACATTAAGACTCGTAAAATCAGCGGAAATCACGCTGACCGCTTTCTTCACTGCCCAACGGGAAATCGGAAAATTTCAACAGTGTTCCCTTTACTCTAGCCTAAAGTCTGAACGCCTGCAAAAAGGAGTTAATATAAAGAAAAAGTATTTAGAAAGAGAGGAGGGGAAGAAGTGGTAGGAAGACAGAAGATGCCTTGTTTTCTCTGTCTTGCCCCAATCGTAAGATGCAAAGCGCACAAATAAAATGAAACATTTTTTTTTTTTTTATTTCCTCGGGCGCAGCACGCGGCGGCCGCCGGCATTGCTGGCGCCCTGGCGTCATGGCCGGACGAATTGACCCCGCAAGTAACTGCGTCACAACATGGCGTCTGGGTCAAAAAAAAAACGTTGTTGGAGACGTTGCTATGGACTAATGTATGGAGACTCCGCATGAGGCTAGATTTTGCTTACAAGTAAGAAAATAATTCTTTTCTAAGCAACCTAACTTCTTGATAACTAATTATGAAGATGTTCTTGTCGTCTCAGTGTCGTATTGCATATGAAAGCCATTTCTGCAGTATTACATTCCGCTTTGCTTTGGTAGCAAACGACAC
Organism: Ixodes persulcatus; assembly: GCA_013358835.2. Classification (NCBI taxonomy): domain Eukaryota; kingdom Metazoa; phylum Arthropoda; class Arachnida; order Ixodida; family Ixodidae; genus Ixodes; species Ixodes persulcatus. Next base: position 189,019 of record JABSTQ010010771.1, on the reverse strand, counting down.
GATACATTTGCAGGCCTCTGTTGCACCAGGCGTCGTCATTGAATTGCGTCGGTAAACGAGCGACATCAACAAGTGCATCGCTATGGCCGTAGAGGCAATGTGCGTTTTTTTCTTTGAAGAACCCAGCTTAGTCAGAGAGGTGAAAATGACGTAAAATCAAACCGCGTCATGCAGATCAGTTACGACAACGACCTGAAGTGCATTTCCGGCGTAGTGCAGGCCAGCATGAGAAACAAAGCGTAGGCCGTCGAGGTAAATCGTTTATTTTTATTGACGTTGTCAGGTTATTAAAGAATTACATGTCTATAGCGATTTCGCAGTATTGTGCTCTTCATTTTCCTTCGTATACTTTGAATTCCGTTTATGTGCTCTTTTGGTGAAGATCTCCATCGAACCCGAAATGAGAGTACAATCTGTAATAAACTCACCTTATGTTTTTATCCAGTTCTTTCGCGCTTTGGGGTCTTAGGGAAATCTGAAGAAACTGCAAGAGTATTTCTTCACGCGATTGTTACAACCAGGTACGAAGCACCCTCCCATAGCGTGAGTCCGCAAACAAAATTTGGGATCTCAACCGATCGCCTGAAATGCTTTTCCGACGGGTACATCGCGATCTTTTAGCAGACGATCATTTCGATCGACGCCCGGGATTTCGATAAACCATATTTTGCATCTTACCCGACTATGTTTTTTTATAAGTGTCTGAAACTCATTATAGTTGAAACAAATGCAGTATCAAAATATCGTCTTTATTACACGATTCAGACGCCGGCGCCTGCGTGGCCACCGTGCGTGTGGCAGACGGCACACAACTTGCATTCGTCGTCTGCTGCAGGCATCTTGAGGACCGGAAGTTGCAGTCGAAAATATTTGAGAAACAAGCGATTACCGGCACACTTTTGTCGACACATAAATAACATTCAAGTTTTCTATATATGTAACTTTAGATGTTTAACTCCTACTTCTCATTTTTTAACGGTCGGGCTTTCATAGCGAAACCTAGCCACATGTATTTGTCCGTAACAACGACCCTAGCAACGGTTTGTTTGGACCCATGACGTCACACTTACGGAGCAAATATAGACTAGCAGACTTTCTTGGTTAGGACTCTTAGCATGACAAAGAAACACATAGGCAGCTTACGGGCCGCCTATCTGCGTGCACTACTGATTCCGTAACTTTACAAACCGCGGATCCACAGGGTCGCGCTGGGTGTCCAACACTAATATCTTTGTCTATTTGCTGGATCGCGTTTCCCCGCTCCGCGAATGCGGCCACTGGCTGCCATCTTTTTGGCAGAGCTATATTACCTCTAGCCAATGTATAGCTGGTGCAGCCACTATCAGCCATTTATGCGAGACAGCGTTGTGGCAGTTGTGGTGACAGGCTGTCATAAAAATAGCCGGGGGTTATATTTCGTGCATAATTGAAATTATTCAAAGAAACATATTGTTGAAACCTGGCGTGAACGGTAGCCCCATCTTTGAGGATCCGGCGAAAGTTTCACGAAATCGCAGCACCGTGGAAAAGCAGCGCAGCGTGCATAGAAAGTCACATCGAAAAAAGCATCGAAAGAAGTCGACGGTACGGCGTCTCCTTTCAATGCGAGCTGTGCTGCTTTTCCCCGGTGCTACGCTTTCGTAAAACTTTCGCCGTGTCCTCAAAGATAGGGCAACCGTTCACGCCGGGTTTCTAGGATCTGCTTCGTCGAATAACTTCAATCAAGCACGGAATATCGCCCACGGTACAGTGTACTAGAACCACGGCTATTTTTATGGCAGCCTGCCACCGCAGCCTTGTCCGCCATAATACTATGATATGATGTCTAGAGATAATATAACTCTACCAAAGAGATGGCCGATCGTGGCCGCATTCCCGTCCATTAGCAAAGCTGGTCAAACGCTATTCAGCAAATGAAGATGGAGATCAGTGGTGTCAAAGCACTTCTTTTTTCTTTCGCTTCATGACCACTCTAGTCTTCGTGGAGAGGGAGAGGTTTGTTCTACTTTCTTGTGGATTGCACGTTTGAGGTTTTCTTTGAGCAAAAAAAAAAGTGTTCTCCTTTTCCCTGCCAAGATACGAGCTTTCCCGGGACGATTGATGCCCTGCACTTTTTACTCTTTCTGTTGATAGCATATTTGCCGAGAGAGAACACACTAACGTAAGCAATCTTTGGTGAGAGACGGATTTTTAGCCGCCTCGGTGGCTACGAGGCGAGAGCGCTGGCCTACGGATCCCCCCCATATGGCGGGTTCGAATCCCGGCCGAGGTGCCCGCAATCTGACGGAGGCTTATTGCGGAGAAGGCGCCGTGTAACCGAGCTTTCGGTTGCACGTCAAAAGATCCCCAGGTGGTCCAAATTAATCCTCAGCCCTCCGCTGGGGCGTGCCAGATGCCCGTCGTTGGTTTGGCACGTAAAACCCCCAAATTTGACTTTTGACTTGTTAGACGGATCTTTCCCAGGATGCCTATCGTTTCATCAAAACACGTTTAATGGAAATACGTTTGGTGCACAGCAATTCAAGGACATACCTGTCATGGACACACGGTTCGTCGACGCTGTACTTTTTGTGGAAGCTCGTCTTGTGGGAAGATGTCCCTGTGACGTTTCGTCGACAACGTATTTAGGAATGGCCAGATTCAAAAGACTGCGTGGATTGGTGCTCCAATCCACGCTGTGAAGGTGGTTGGTCAGCGAAGCTATGGTATCAACTGCAACGATTGCCTACGGCACTGTACAAAATGCCACCGCCGGTCGCAGCACGCCGCAGCTGGTCGTATTGCCGCTCCTTTTCCCTTTGCCGCTCCTAGTATTCACGATGCTCCTCGGGAGTCCTAACTATGCGTGGCCTATACATCGCGGTGCTGAAGCAACAATAAAATCAGTTGCTATAGACCTTTTGCAAAACGAGATCTCTGGCCGCCGCCATTTTGCGAATCGAGCGGCCCCTATGAGCCACAAAATTCTGCCACTCGCCTGAGCTGTGGAAAACCGGTCAGCGTAGCTTCCCACCTGCATTGTGCATTCACAGTTCGCCGGTTTTCTTGGAATTTTTTTTTACTTTATTTGCCTGTTTAGGATAGTTATCTTCAACTCTAAGAACCAGGGAACACCAGGGCTTGTTGCCAGAACGGTCTTCGCAGAAAACACACGAAGAGAGCGAACGTCAAGCAGCACGCGACGCGGGTACTTTAACGTTCTTTGAGGATTATTTTCGCTGAGATAATCCCCAAAAAGCCTTCCCGGCTATGTTCCAGGTTTCGCGAAAGATAGCTGATAGAGTCGGTTCCGGGGAGTGGGGACGGAATAGACACTTTCATTCATTTGCTTTGCAGCTGTGCAAAAAAGCAGCTCTCTTCGAAACGTGCCCCAAAACACGCCGGATTCCGTCCGATTGTCTTGAAGTGGCACTCGAGACCTTTCTCAAATCCGGTTCGAATAACGCGGCAATGTGGGGTACGTACAATATATGTTGTTCGATTGATGAGACTCGTTGAATTTCATGTTATGGGCGGGGAATATTCATGCAGTTCCGATATCCTGTAGTCAAATATTTTCGACGGTTAAAACCTTTGTAGATTGACACGGCTGAGTGTATGGTGTCGTAAAATGATCAACATAATATGAAACAAACAATCCAGTTGCATTTCTTCTGTCACGCACGGACTCACCAAAGCAGCTTTCATGGCTTTGTGCTTGTTCCCAACAATAGTACAATGCATTCTTAAAAACCTCGAGAAATTCTATTCGCCATAAAACATAAAGTAAAAAAATAGAACGCGTCAATTTAGCCTCCCCCAGTGTCCGGAAGTGCGACTACGCGGGCTGCCACAGCCCACTGACTAGAAAACTCACAGTCAAGCGTAGTCGGGCAACACTTACGGAGCCTCTCCAAATCAGGGACGCGCGCTGTAAATTGCTTCGTCGAGACTTTCGCTGGAAAAGTCTATACTCCGTTGCATCTTACGTTTAAGCGCAGCGGATGTTTCGAGCCATCGGAGCCAATCGGAGGCCGTGTGAGTGTTACGTGACCTTAGAGAGGGGGCACAGCGACGCGCGAAAAGCCCATCACGGGCCACATCCACAGAACGGGATTGGCTAAGATAGCTCGTAGCATCCGCTGCGTCCGGACGTATGGTGAAACGGGGTACAGGCGGGTTCTTCTACGTGTGAAAGGGTAGTGACGTCACTCCCTACGTCGCAAGCTCCCGTCGCGGCGGCAGCTTGGGCAACAGTATTCTCAACCGGAGACGTATGCGGCGAGCGCTAAGTGCTTCCCATTGTTTTCAGCAGCTCCTTATCATTCAATATATGGTTAGGATGTTTGTTTTGTGCTTATTCTTTATTGAAACGAATGTTGTGCTGTATGCGTGGCAAATCAATTTTTTTTTTTTTTTTAAAAAGTCATGTTTTTAAAAATCGTTCTATCAGCTTGTTTAACTCCTGAATAATGCTGTCAAAAAGTTTTATTCCTGTGAATAAAGGATTTACTCCGAAAAAAAATATTTTTGACGCACCGGCGGCCAAGCGCACTTCGTAAGAGCGCTTGTGGTCGCACAAAGTTGCCATTCTCAAAGCGCGCTCGCTCCGCGTTTATAAGCCCTAGCACAGACAGGCAACCCTAATTCACAAGGGTGCTTAACCCTTGTTCCTGTATAGAGCTCCTTGCGAGACATCGTGCGCACCAAACGTGAAACCCCAGTGCACGCTCTCTTATTGGCCACACTGGTGAAGAAGGAACTCTTATTCGCTCAAACCTGCCACGTGACCCCATAATCCATGCAGCGTGGAGTGCATGACAGTCTCGTTCATTCATACCCTCCAATGAAGAGCCAATTCATATTGCTTGTTACACTGGGATGGACTCCTGTTGCCACTTGAACCGAAGTAAGGCCCTCCAAAACGCGGGAGAATCACCAGCATCTCGGCCACATAAGCCAGCCTCCTCCAAGGAGATAGCGAAGGAGCTAGTGTCTTTGTACAACTGTCTGTCATGAAGGGATTTGTTTGAAAGATGTTCCCAGATGAAAGCCCAGAACGTCAATGATTCTTTCAACGCCTTGATTTGGAAGAGGTGCCCAAAGGTCGCTTCTCTAAGTATAGTCGAGCGTGCCGTGGCTCTCGCAGTATTCAACCTGGGTCCTCGAAGTTTTGGGAAAGTTCTTTTGGAGATGATCGTTGAGCCAGGGAGCCACCAGACATCACAGGTCATGAAGGTCACTCGGACGATAGTTGGAAGGGCCCAAGTGCAGCCACTCGAGTCTTCCGAGGCCTCGTGCAAGAGACGAAAGATGGAAGCTGTGGCCAAAGCACAGAAGGACAGTGACTACAAGAGAGCCATGCTAGGGCACCCGTCACATGTATCCTCTAGCACATTGTCTGTTATTAAGAAATGCTCATCAAGTAATTTCAAGTGTCAGTTACAAAATGCCAACACTAAAAGTGGCTGTAAAAAGTTAGCTAGGCAATAATTTCCAATTTGAAAGTATGGTAAGGGGCCTTACATCGTTTTTTTGAATGCTGAAAGTTGTATTCTACGATGATACCTAAACCGGTTTGCTAGAACCGGCTTCTCATCTGAGAAAAGGTAAAGGAGAGCCAGCCAGGCCTAAACTACATAGTTCATTCAGCTTCGATTTTGAGTTTCACTCCACTCGTGCACTAGTCTTGACAATACTTTGTTTCACCAAATCTCAGCTATGATGCCAGATTTAGGAAGCCAGCCCTTATGTACCACTTGATTGACATTGAAAGTCTCACTTATGGTAATTGGTTACGTTAAAACATATCAATAATTACGGCATTTTACCTAGGAAGAGATATTCCTTGAAAAGTTGTCGGCTAAAACTTTTCCCCTTCTGTTATAGCACCATATGTGTCCAAGCTAGGAGGTCCCTCAGCTTTTAGCACCGTAAATGACACTATGTGCAATGAATACCCATCAGCATGATCGCCAGGTTCATCAGGATGACACATAGTTGAAGCTTAAAAAAGCGGCCCTTGTGTGCCTGCTGTGCTGTCGGTCTGGCTGTGCACATGGCAAATCAATTGTTGTGTCTGAGTTCCTAAAACGAAGTGCGTTTTACTGTGTTGTGCCCGTTACAGTAAAAAAGTAATTAAATAGCGTTACTCAATGGTTTGGTAAAAAATAACGGGTTATTGAGCCAGGTTACTTTGTTACAAACGTAACGATATACCGTTACCGTTACTTTTCAAAACTAACGAACGCTACTTTTACGTTACGTTTGTGTTCGAGTACATATGTTTGGCAGTGATGTGTTCGCTTACAAACATGCCTTCGGTCTCGTGAAAGAGAAAACTTTCACGAGACAACAGTCCGGTTCATACTATTACCAGAGACTTATTTACTTCAATGTGTGGAACAGGACACCGGTTACCAGCACACTGGTTATAATCACTTGCTGCCTCTTACCAGCAGTAGCTCTTAACTTTTCTGCGAAAGAAAAAGGTTTTGTGCTTGTAAGTTTTCTTTCCAGGCTTAAAACTTTTTTTTTTTTGTTTTTTTATTATGACCTTAGTGAAGTAAAGACTAATCAAGCGAAAGATTCTTCTGTGTACAAAAGTGGATCAGGAACTTTCAGACAGCGAGGGGGAAAGCGAGAGTAAAAAATTCAACAAAGGGTGTTGTTGTTTTTTTGTAACTAAAGAAACGAGCAAACCGCTTGGCCACTAGTTGTCCACTGTCTCAAACGGATGTCTCTCTCTCTCTTTCTCCCCCCCACTGTCCACCTCTGCTGCACAAAGCAGAAGGGAAAGAGGAGGGAGGGGAGGAGAGAGGTCTGTAACGCGGTCGTTCGTTCAAGCCTTGTGGGTGGTGACACTATAAAAAGAAAGGAGCACGAACGGAATTGGCTTGTAGCCGAAGGTTTGTTTCGCCTTTGAGAAGCCAGATAATGTCGCCTTTAGCGAGATGTCTCTTTTGGTCAGAATTTTTTTTTCTTTTTTTTAGTTTACTAGGACGGATGCGGGTTCCGTGCAGCGATAAGCTTGTGCCGGATTTTGAGATGGATAGGTGAATAGATGGACTGATAAGTGGAAACCCCACCGTTTTAGGAAATCCAAGGTTCAGAAGTCTTAGCAACAAGATACGGCATTGCCTGGGCATTGCGTGCTCGAGGGCAAGAAGTTGCCCCTCGAGCAGAGAAGCTAGATCCTCCATTGAGCTTAGTGGCCTAAATTTAGTTCCCCTAACGTCTCCAGTTTTATGAACAAGATTGCTATTTGAAACGTTAGATCAGGCGTCGTGACCTTTTCAAATACCAAATGTATTTCACCAGCTTTGGTCAAAAGTAACGAGTAACGTAATTTGATAGCCGATACCGTAAAAAAGTAACGAAAATACTTTACTCGTTAGTCATTCAGAATACAAACGAGTACGTCACTGCGTTAGCGAAAAATGCAACGCGTTACCAGTAACGTCGTTACTGGTAACGCGTTACCTCCAACACTTGTCTGGCTGCACACATGGCAAATCAATTGTTGTGTCCGAGTTCCTAAAACGAAGTGCGTTTTAAAATGCTTGAAGCAAATCTGTGACTGGCATGAATCACAATGCTGCAAGATATGCTGCTGATAACGAACATGTAGGATTAAGCTAATTAAAGCATGATAAGTCGTTCATGAGTATACTCAAGGATTTGTTTACAAGATATCATATTTGACAAAAGACGAATTTCGAAATTGACAGACTCATCCAAAATAAAAAAAAAACTATTTCAGAACATATGCAACATTCTGTGTTCTTCGTTTTTTCGACCAAAGAACTGCGGACATATATTGTTAGCGAAGCATAGGACCTACTTCTTCTTAAAAAAGGGTAGTCCACCATAAGGGTAATGCAGACATCAAAAAGCACCTTTTTTATTTTTACATAGATGCTGCATACAGTGTTAGAACATAGCGAAAAAAAACGAATTGGGGTTTGCAATACGAAAGCGACGAGAGAGGCACGGAAGCAATACATAGTTGGGATGAAAAAGTCCAGGTAGATTGCAGACGATTCCTCAAGTTTCAACAAAGTTGACTTAAATTCACCAAAAATCGAGAAAATTGGATATAAAAGTGATGTTAGATAAGGAGCACTAAATTACCTGGAATGTAAATATGGCACATGTGTTAGATTAATATGCTGCACTTCAAAATATGCTGGCATCAATGTTTCATCGACATTTTGGAGGAGGTTAGAAAGACCTAGTTAAACGGGGTAAATCATCTGTCCTGAACCGAAGCCTCTCTTACATAAAGTCCACTAACATGCCACATCTTTTGTCTCGTTGAGCATTCCACAAAGCTGCCGCATTATCTACAACCACAAAAACACACAAAATGACTTCGTGCTTGGCTGCCAATCAGGCAGTCACAAATTTTTAAATCAAATAATGTAAGTTTCCTGTCGCTGTCAAATGATGTGAGCGGTGGACTATGACAATAGGGTAGGTAAAGTTATGGCATGTCGGGATATAGGCAACATAGTTGAATTTTTTTTTAATAATAAAATTAAAAGCAAAGCAAATTCATAAGAAGTAATGCAAGCTAATGGTTGTCGTTTTACATACCAATGCTTCTGCACCTGAAGGCTGCCTGGAAAATTTTTAGTTGGTCCCAGGTGAATATTGGCTTGGGAGCATACATCATCAATCACTCATTGTGATTGTTTCACAATCGAGCCCTAACTCTCTTCATCTATGACTGGAACAGGAGAATCTCCTTGGTCATATGACACAGGCTCAGCACCACTCATTGCATCCTGCACCAGCTGTGTTCAATAAAGCAATATTTAGACTGAGACAGAACACCTTTTTTACCAGCCTACATCGTTGAGTACTATACAACATTTTTTTAAAAGGTCCAAACAGCGTGAAGATACAGACAAATTCGAAGGGTACTAACAGGAAACGGCGCTAAAATGTTACATATGTTACATGCTAATATTCATGTAACACATGACATAATGCAATTGCGTCACCTGGTGACTGACTTCATATTGACGCGAGCGCATCTTGCCAAAGATTTAGGGCGCGCGTGGGCGAGCGGTTATCGTGCTTGGGTCCCAAGCAAATAGCCGAGGTCCGAGTCCTGGCTGCAGATTCACCTTTTTGTTGTTTCTGCAACTCTCGCGTTTTATCAAATTCGAGAAACCAGTGGCTTATTCTAGGTTAGAATGTTCTACGAGCCGAACTTCCTACGTCAACTGTTCCTGAAGCCCACGCGTGTACATAATAGGCTCAGCGTGGCGAGCCGGAGTGAGTCTTTCTCCAGCGCTGAATCCAGCTCTTTCGCCGACATCAATGCCTTCGACGGTAACCTTTTTCTATTTTGTTTTGGACACCATTAAACGTTCGTTCCATTAAACGTTAAGTTTCTCAAGTTATTATCCGCCTAATCACTTGTCAGTCGTGACATTTTGGTGAAGGTGCTGGGTTGACTATCGCCGACTGAACGCTGTGACTAAGAAATACGTCTATCCGCTCTCTCGCATCAACGATACGTTAAGCGGGCTACGCCATTTCCGATGGTTTTTGTCGATGGACCTGCCAGGTATTACTGGCAGGTCCGTGGACTTCAATCTGCCTGTTATTACAGGCAGATAGAAGTCAACGAACGCGACCATAAGAAAACCGCCTTCGACAGTCCCGACAGACCACGAGTTCAAAGTGATTCAGTTCGGACCTTGTACAGCACCAGCCACCTTCCAGCTTGTAAGGACACCGTGCTGGCAGGTATGTAATGGCGAAGTTGCCGCGTCTACTTGAACGATGTCGTGGGATTTTCACGGGATTTTGACGAACACCTGAGACGACTTGGAGTAGTGCTTCAAGCCATCAAGACCGCCGGCCTGTCACTCAAGAAAACGAAGTGTCGGGTCAGTCGCTTACGGTGAACTGAACTTCCTTTGCTACGTCGTGAAACACAAAGGAGTTCTATCTGACTCCGAGAAGACCCGCGCCGTAGCTGCATATACGCCACCGTCTGACATGAAGGCGATGAGAAGCTTTCTCAAATTTTGTGCCCATTGCAGGCGGTTGTTTCGGGACTTCGGCAAGCTGTTTGTACCGCTGACGCACCACACGAAGGACGCCGGGAAGTTTGACTGGACAGGAGAACTTAGCCATTTCGACAAGTTCGCTGAAAAAGAGATCCACACGGACACGAGTAACACCGGACGTGGCGCTGTAAAGTTTAAAGTCTAAAGAAACCATAGCGGGTCATCGCATATGCAAGTTGGGGGCTTTCTAACGCGAAGATAAATTAGTTAACGACTGAAAAGGAGTGATTTTTTTGTCGTCTGGACAATAACAAAGTTCCACCCATATTTGTATGGAAGTCCATCTCCGTGTTCAGATACCACCACTCGCTCTGCTGGCTTACTAATCTGAAGCACACCTCCAGACGCCTCACTTGGTAAAGCCTACGACTGCTCGAGTTCAACATGACCGTGGTGTACGAATTCGGCCAGGAAGCACAATGACGCCGACTGCCTGTCAAGGACCCCCGTCGAGGCCTGTTCTGCCTACACCAAAGACGAGGGCGATGTTTGTTTTCTCGTCGCTGTGGATGTCAGCGACATGGCTGCACTCCAACCAGACGACCGTGAATTGGGAACGCTCACAGTGCACATAGATGGACAAGCGATTGCGGTTCCCCGTGCTTTCTCAAGAATTATGCCTACTTTCTCCATACGGCAAAAGGTGCAGTACACTGAGAACGTCATCAACAACAACACAGCGTGGCTGTTGGTTATTCCTACCTGCGTTCGAGAAGAAATCTTCCAAGCCTGCAATGACGACCCGACGGCTGGGCTTCTTGGCTACAGCTAGACGCTCGCCTGGATTCACAAAAAGTACCACTGGCCGAGTCTAGTGAAGACCGTGCACCTCTACACTCGATCATGCCATGAGGGTCAGTGACGCAAGAAACCACCGTCGAAGCCGTCAGGACTTCTCCAACCGATTTCTCCCCCGTCCACGCCGTTCGAGCAGGCTGGATTTGATTTACTTGATTTACCAGGATAATTTTCGCCACCTGGTACACCGAAACAAAAGCCCTTTCTTCAGGGACTGCTGTGAACGTCGCAAAGTTTTTCATCGTGTCAATCGTCCTCCGGCAGGGCGCTCCCATAGTTCTGATTACGAATCGCGGGTCATTGTTTACGGCGCAGCTGATGCAAGAGATCCTCCGTCACAGCCACATCACCCACGGGCGAAACAGAGTGTACTATCCTCAAAAGAATGGGCTGGCGGAACAAATAAACAAGACAATCTCCGGCATTCCGACGTGGTGTCGATGTACGTTGACGTTGGACACAAGACGTGGGACTAGGTCCTGCCTTATGTCACGTTCGCCAAAGACACAGCGGTTCAAAAGACAGCTGGTGCACGGTCACATTGTGACCACGATGCTCGACGCCATGATACCTCACGTGCCAGCTGGCGAAGGAAGTGACGACCCCCAAGGGGTTGCGCAACGCGCAGAAGAATTTCGACAAATCGCCCAAGTCCGGATCAAAGACCAGCAACGGGGCGACGCCGGCCGCTACAATGTGCGTTGTCCGGACGCTCACTTTCAGCCCGGAGACCAAGTGTGAGTGTGGACACCGACACGACGTCGTCACCTCAGCAAGAAGCTTTTAAAGCTTTACTTTGGACCAAAGTCCTTCCAAACCAGGAGATCTCAACTACGAAGTGGTGCCCGATGGAACGCACGCATCACCGTGACGCCGATCGCGAACCGAGCTGGTTCACGTCATTCGACGCAAGCGATTCTACGCTAGATAATATTTTGGACCTTATGTGTTCCAAATGACTCTTTACTTTAACTTTCTTTTATTTGCGTTGTTTTGTTTTGTGTTGCATCGGGGCGATGCACATTTTATTGAGGGAAGTAATGCCTCGAACGCAGCTGGCCATGTAGGCAGCGAGCCCGTGGCCGAGGGGTTATCGTGCTTGGATCCCACAGAATGAGCCGAGGTTGGATGCCTGGCTGCAGATTCTCCTTTTTGTTGTCTTTGTGAATGTCGCGTCCTGGCAAATTCAAAGACCCTGTGGCTTATTCGAGGTTATTATGTTCTACGCGCCGAAACTTCTACGGCTATTGTTCCAGAAGCCCAGGCGTGTACATAAGGGACTCGGCGTTACGAGCCGGAGTCAGTCTCGCCCCAGCGCTCGATCATGTTCTTTCACCGACATCGACGCCTGCGACGGTATCCTTCTTCTTTCTTGCTTTAGGCACAAATTCGTCCGATTTAACATTTGAGTCTGTAAGTAATTATCTACGTCATCACGTGCCATTCGTGACAATATACAAAAAGTCGTCACGTCACTATGTAAAAGGACATAGGAAAAGTTCACATAGCGGGTCGTTATAATGTGACATGACATCCCTTCAAAGATGGCAGTTCACAAGTCAAAGAATTGGACGCTATCTTAAAATAGTCTGGAATGCAGTATAAAAGATGTACACACTAATATTAACGCTTTTCAACTGCATTAGGCATTCGTCTGCTAATTGCATGAGTCCGACGGGCGGAATCGGTCGCATTGACAAGAGCGGACAAACACGATGGGCCAAAACCGGCACTCGTTGGCCTACATAATGTTTTATCAAACTCTACGAACAAGAAGCTAATGAGGAACATATTTCGTCAGGTTATTTTGGCAATTGCTTTCATCTAAATACAGGCGGACGCCCTTTGAAGGCAGTTCCCGCCATCTGTCGACTGGGGTAGCAGTCAGACTCCTCTTGTTAGCGGACGGGTGCCTTAAACTTAAAAAAAAAATCAATATTTCATTTTTTACTTTTTTATGTTTGTTTTTTTTCTTAGAAATGTTAAGAGAAGAAAATCAGCAGCTATGGGCTCCTCTAGTAAATCATAACTGAATGCGTTAGTCACTGATTCGCGCATTCCCATCACACGGCCATTGAACTCGTGCTGTGTATGTGATGGTTAGCGATCATCTCTTACTTCTTAATAAATCGGAATGTCTCTTCCTGCTCTGAAATTGTACTTTACCTCGCTGACAACTAAATAACCCTAGCACAAAAAACAGTTTAATGTGGATTATGAAACAGGAAGATCTAACTGGATTTCTAAATGGAAACCTGAAATCCAGTTTGCAGACAATGGTCTGCAAATTGGAATTCAGGTTTTCAGAAAGAAATCCAGTTACATTTTCCTGTTCGATAATCCACCTTAAACTGTTTTTTTTAGGTAGGGAACGACATGTTATGCGGCTGTAGAGTATTTTTTTTTTAAATCGAGAAAATACCGAAAGGATCAATCATAATACTCTTACGTGAGGTGACACCATCCGTAACATTGAAGTAGACACCATCTAAAATATGAGGCAATTACCCCACCGTCTAGCAGTTTCATGGCCAAGCATTGCATAATTTCTTTTCTTTATTGTTTTTTAGCATGAAACTAGCCATATGATGCGACAAATACAGAGGAATACATTTCTCATCCATGTAAGTGTCACCTAATGCACGCCCCAAACAGGCGGTCGCTTGGTGGGACTGACGAAGAGCGGATCCGAGTCGCCAAAAAGCCCTAACGCTAACGGACGACATAGAGAAGCAGTCAACTTTCAGAAGGGACGGGGCTGGCCAGGATGGTGACGACCGACGATGGTGTTCGCCCGATGGAAGACCCCTCGGGAAGTCGAATAGAAAAAACACTAAAAGTTGTTCGATATCGCTGGACAAATTACGACGTTGGGTGGTTTACGATGGCCAGTGTGTCCACGTTTATTGCAAAACAAAACGAAGTGTCGACGGTAATTTACACTACAAAACTCCGAAAATTAAAACGCATACTTTAGTCCCCGGTCTCAAGAGCCGAATCTCTCTGATCTCAAAATCCGAATGCCCCGAGATTCCTTTCAGCACCCATTTTCTAGACTCGTAGGGGCCTCCTTTCCCTCCAGAGACAGACAAGTGACTTCAAATTCGACCATTGTCACGTGGTACACTCGTACCGAAAAACCAGCGAGCTGTCAACGCGACCCCCCTTCGACACCTCAACGGTCAAAACCAAATTTCTTGTACAGTCATTACATTGTTTCCTCGCCGCCTGGCTGGCGCCACCCAGTTATGTTACTGCGTCGATGAAAAGCGAAGTTTGTACACTAAACGGCGAAATACTCCGGACACAAGCACTCCCGCTTAAAAGCCACAAGTGCGGACAGAAGTACCTCTGCCCAAGAAACGTGTGTTCCGGTGCCCCAAACTGAAACCCAATCTCTTTCTTAACGACCGGGGTCCGACTCATCTCCACCGATCCCCGCGGCTGCTTGAAGTCCCCCGCGCGTGGGGGCGGAACACGACTCCCCGTCCATGTTCTCCCGTGAGCGCACCCCCTGCCGCGGGTCTGCGAGCAAACGCCCAAAAATGCCGACACACACAAAGCCAGACAAAAAAAATGCCCACGCAACTAGAAAAAAATAAGCTTTTCTAAAGCAAATACTACTTATTACAAAAAAAAAAATCGTTCGTTATTTTACAGAAGCCAACGTATGTGTAAACGGAAGACAATTCACAGAATTCTTGCCTCCTTTATTTTCCCTTCTACCTTCTCAAATATAATATTCATAATATTAATTTGCACGAACCTGGGTGGCGTGCAAGACTCACTTTTATCCCCATTTCACTTGGCCTCGATCGTGGCACGGGTGTCGATCATAACGAAATAACTGTCAAAAATTAATCCCCCCCTCTTTCCCCCTACCAAAAAAAAAAAAAAAAACGCTAACAACAACGTACGGGAGATGTCAACTTGATAAACAAGGCGCATCACAGGCTGCCGCATTTAGTGACGCTTGGAACTTCTATGTTGGTTTCAGGTTCAATCGCTGGCACATCACTCAGCGAGCACAACGCATGACATTCAAAGGCATGAACAGTTTCAAATCTCCTCAACAATCCACGCGGTTTCCAAGAAAGAAAACGACAGCAGCGTGGAAAAGCGACAGTGTTTCCCCAGCCGTCACGTGAGTGAAATGACAAATCCAACCTCAGCTATTCACCTCTTTGTCAGCTCTCCCCTTTAGATGCCGGGTCGTTGGGGCTCATTGGAGTTGTGTACTGTGGGCACGGCACCAGGCTTCACCGTACGATACCCGTGACCAAGGCCGAGGTCTAACTTAAGCATGTTCGTCTCCTCGTTGAACTCGTCTCGAATGTGTTCAGAACACACTCGACTTGCAAACGTCGGGCTCCATGCTTTACGCCGTACGGCTCGGAGCCACTGCTTGCGTTCCTTCGGAAAGCTATGAAACGACACGTTTGGGGAAGTTTGCTGGCATTCGTGGAGTCGACGGCACAGCACCAGCTGCAGCCACCCATTGTATGGGTATGGTAACAGAGTCCCGATTTTGATTACTACGCGTTCTCGGTAGCACCTCGAAATCGGTGCGGGCGGGCGCGGAAACAATAGCGGGGGTACCCAACATCGACGTCATTTCCTGTGTGACTAGCATCGTTGCCAGCTAAGGGTTACTGCTTGGAACTGACTCCAAACACGTAATTTTAACATTTAATAACTTCACGAAAACATTTGATTTCTTGAAAACACTTCGCCAAGTTGTTGACCCGTGTCTACGTGTGCGATGAGACAATTTTAAAGCGAATCGGTGGACATAAAAAAAAAGGGCAAACATAACAATACGGTCCATAATATAGAATAAAACAAATGGGCTGCAAGAAACCTCTAGGGACCTGCTAGTTCATTGACGGAAGGCCTTGCATAAAAAAGTACGTCAATTATTGTGACGATGCCCACAACGAGTATGCATCCTAAAAGTCAATGCGTGACAAACTGTATGCGGAAATGAAGTTGGAGAGGTTCTATGTTTTACGTTTCAACATCTTATTAAACGGGGAAGAAAAAAAACGAGAATAAAGTCGGTTTGGAACAGTATTTCACTTTGCGGCTCGTTTATCGTAGATTATGCGAATGGGTTAGACGCGTTGTTTATGCCCTACGGTATGAACTCACTCTTCTAGGACTACTGGGCAGAACTGAGCCTTGTATGTCATCATATTAGTTGTCTACAGGATTCTAACCTAAAAACACACATACAGGGTGTTCCAAAATACGATTTACAGGTTTTTGTTTTACCGAAAAAAACAAACTATGCATGGCCGAACGCTCATTCATCGCCGAAAGGTAGCGCCAGAGCCGCATATACAAAGAATTTGGTCATTCATTGGGAAGCATAGGAGTCAAATGAGGAGATGTCATCGGCCGAAAGCGGGCTTGGCGTATTCCAAGCCGTCTTCACAAACTCGAGTGTGGCTAACAACGAGCCGCAAACAATACCCTGGTGGTTATCGCGAGAAACAAACTCGATAAGCGCATCGGAGTAACTCTCGGTGATTGAAAATATGGTGCAGTTGACGTCTCAATCACGGTCATACAAAATGATGGTGGTAGAGCGCAACTCGCGGAACGATCGACACAATCCGAACACCAGGCACCGAGGGCCGGGAATCTGCCGTCCGAGCGATCACGCACTGCCTGAGCAAAACAGAGTTCAAGTAGCACACTCATGTGTTACGTCATTCTGCCTGATTATGAAGAAAAAATCACGTGCACTCTATTTCCAACCATGGAGGGTTACTACATTCAACACTTACGCGCTTAGTAAAACCGTCTACCCGTGATTCAAACTCGTTCTCGCTACAACCGCTTGGGGATTCTTTTCGGCTTCTGGGCGGCCAAGAGAGCATGTCAAGCCTTCTTTCTGCGTCTGGTGCACGTCCTGGCTCAGCCCGCGCCTCCCATTGACCACGCATTCTCTGTACACGGCTCTGGATAGCGCTACAGGTCCAAACCAGATGCCGAAATTTTAGCGATTTCATGAATTTATGAAACATCCAATGAGAAAATGTGGCCCATTTTCGTTTTTTTTTTCGGTGTGTGGCGCCTTAGAGCACCTTGTATACGAGAGCTCGGTCGGCCACAATTTTTCCTAAAACTTTTAAATGAAATATCGGTTCGCGTTGAAAATTTTGAACCTGTTCGGTCCTCTCGCACTACATTCGGGCGGAAAATGAGCCTTCGGTGATGCGTAGTTAAAAGCCAGAAATATAAATAAAATTTAAAAATTAAACCGGCAAAACACATTTTTAGAAGTTCTTGCATCAGTCAAGACTAAATTTGATCAAAACTCTCTTCGTTTGATTCGACTTTGTTGAGATTTTTTTCATAGATAAGCCCCGTGTTTAGCGTCCATCCGAAACGTGACACCAAAATGTCTCGACATTTGAAGAGAACGCACACACACACTAGCACATATGCAGACACACACACATATACACTAACACACACATACACACGCGCGCGCGCACACACACACGTGCGCACGCACACACGCGCACGCAAACACACCATTTCTTTTGTAAAGCAAATGCTTTACGGGCGATACTGCAGAGATTTCGACCTCGACCCCGTCGTCGCCGGTACTGTAAAACCCTTCTCTCCGCTCTTGGTGCGAGGCCTGGGAGGTCGGGATTTTCCGCCGGCCGCCCCGCCGTCCCTTCGGTAATAGGGAATTGTAGTACACCGTTTTTCTCCTCCGTGAAAAAAACGCCGCAGCTGCGCATGCGCGGCGCCAGCCTTGTCTGCATAGTTCAAAGTCTTGTGGCGGATTACGGAGCGCTATCCGGCCGCTTAGCGGGCTGCCCGCAAAAGCTCTACTACAATTCCCCAATGACGCGAAGAAAGAGTGGTCTTCCGTGTCGTCTGCTCGAAAGACTTGTTTCGCAGCTTTACTCGCGTTATGGGAAATCTGGCTTTGGCGCTATCCAGTTGCTACGCGTAATGTTGGATGGTTTTAAAAACTTTTATCGCGCTTACACACTGACTTCACGAATCACCGAGCTCGGGTGGCGGTCGTCCGTGGCATCCACAACACCAACCACGACGGCTATGAGGATGAACCACGCTGTTCTCAGGTACGTGACGGCAACATTCCGTCCCGCATTGCCCGACCGTGCAACATGGTCCCAAGATATATAGTATTTGTTGACAAAACTTAAAGTTCCTTCAAGAAGTATTTAAAAGAAGCTTTTTTTAAAGCTTTCACTGAAAATATTTAGGCTGTGGGACTCAGTGCAGCGAAGAAAGTGCCCAGACATCGGGACGGGGTGATCAAAATTAGGACGGTGGTTAATTTTTCCGGCCTGCGGTTGCTATCGAAAAAAAAAACACATGCAGACCTATACAACCCATATCCCACAGTGACGTGCGAAGGAGCCCCACAACTCGTTATACGCCATTTCCTTAATGTGCAACGTACAGTTGTATTTGGAGTCTAGTCTACCATAGCTCTCCTGTCAGATTGCACTCAAACTGCGTAGTTTTCATACCCCTGTTCAAAAATTTATTTTAGTAGTAGCACCTTAAACATGTAGTTGTCGCGAACAGCCCAAATTGTTTTTAGTGTGTTTCGTGTGCGTCACAAGTGTAAAAGTTCAAGGAGATTTTGTTGAACCACTTAAAATTCTGTAGTCCGTTGATAAAACTACCTAGTTTAGAGATGTTTTTTTGTATGAGTATTTCAAAATATATTAATGACGATTGCCCATATGGGTGCATATATTTTTGTTTTCGGTAGAATGCTTGAATAATTTTGGAAGAATAAGTATACTACAAACAGCCTCAAAGAACACTGATTAACGTGCTGTCGCTGAATTAGTCGTTGAAACGCGTGCTCAGCATAATATAGGCTTTATTACCTGAACATTTGAAAAGAATCTCGAGGAAAACATTTTTACGCTAACGCGAATTCGACGAATTCATTAATCCGCTCGCAACATTTTATGCCCTTGGTTATAGCGCTCGAAGATTTCTCAACAACGTAGAAGCCTAGAGTGCTCCTAGGTATCAGCAGCTCCTTTTGTAAGAAGCGAGCTAGAAAGGCGTTTTTATGCTTTGTTCTAATTTTGATGACGCTCGTTGTGGTTTCTGTTGAAGAACTCAGACGCTACGAGCTGTTTCTCTCCTGTACCTTTCGTTTTTAGATTTTGAATCACATTGCTTTCCTCTTCTAAATGGCCGACCTGACAAATACTTTATTAATATATATTTTTTGGCTTACAGTAAACACAATTAAAGGTGGTGTGGACGTATCTTTGGACGCATTTCCACCAATTTAGAATGCGCATGGGCGATAAATGTGTGCGCTATATTTTGCGTCGAGGGTATACAGGTGATGGTCCCACCGAGTCCTACTAAAGCGACAAAAAGATACGAACGACAGCGACAAGCCTCAAAACGCATGCCAAAGATACTCTCGGGTGCATGATGCTCGTGTTTGAGCATAGCATCCTTTATTCTTCGAAGCCCATCAAATCGCGAAAGACTCTGGTTTGAGGCTTGCACGATGTCGTTTGTTTCTGTCTGTGGCTCTTATTAGATTAGGGCATTAGCGGTATAGCTGAACATTTAAATTGCAACTACCAGCCTATGTTTGTAGTCGCATGTTGAGGGCAAGATATTAATTTGCTACGTCATTTTATAAAAGTTGTTTTCAACAGCTGATATTGAATGAAGGATTGAGAAATAACATGACTGCAACGCTATCTTTAACGGAGGTATCGAACTTCCAGTGGTGCTCAAGCGATACACGGCACGAATGATCCAAGCCTGAAATTATCTATTGGAACTATTTAAGGAAATTCAGGTTGTAGTGCTTTCACAAGAAATATACCATATATATATGTACCACAGGGCACGGACTATACGTGCTTGTAAGTTAAAATATTTCGCGTGCGGACAATGTAGAGGTTGCGCTAAATTCAGGAAACCTGTTTTTTTTTTCTTTACCTTGACGAGGCGTGACAAATTCAATGAACAATATGTTAATGATAACCTATGCATACTACAGGTTTCTTTGTGAGCCAAGAAAGCAGATATTTGTCAAGGTGCGCTGTGCAATAATGTTTCCTTTCGGATTCTAGGCCCCAAGTGCGGACCATGCACGGCGTGCGGAGTATGAACCGTGTGGGGGGCTATCGACTAAGCTAAAAGTTTAATCCTGGACCCCGACTTTGGCATTCCGCCCCCTTTCCGCGGACACCGGGTGCAGATTTTAATTTGAAAATAAAACTACGAAGTTTTAGCGTAATGTCTGGAACTACTTTACGCCCTATTCAACTCGTAAGCCAAGGAGTGATTATTTGAAAGAATTTTTTCTTCTTAACCTTCCAAAGGCAAAACAAAAACTACCTGGTTGGTCTTTGCTTTTCTCAAAAAATAACAAGAACAAAAGTTATACCGGCGAAACACAAACATGCGTTCAATATGGAAAAAAAATAATAAAAAACAGCGTTAAAACACAACTACCAACAACAGTAAAATGATTATAGTCACGTGCATCTTAACCCTTTAATGGTCAAGGTATAAAATACAAGCAAGAAAAATGAGCAGGATTATTTTTTTTTAATTTTAAGCACTAAAGAGTCAGAAAACACATTGAACAATTCAAACAGTTAATTTATTGTCAAATTTTACGACTATCTCCCTGGATACATTGTCCACTGTGGGCGTCCACATCTACTTAGAGTGGACTGCTCGGAAACAGTTCCTCTTTTCCTACGAAGCACAGTAGCACGCCGCACTTCATGCATGTAACTTTTGTCTTTCCGTCTGGGCAATATCGACACCTCCCTTAGGGGGCGCAGTCTTGCCAGTGGCCCACTCTGTCAAAGCGGATGTCGTTTTGCGGCCTTGGCACTTTTGGTCGACGGATTTGTTTTGGTGCCTGGCCGTCTAATGATGGACGACCCCTTTTCTTTCTATTTGCAGAGAGAAGCGCCTTCGCCACTATTGCCCTGAAGTCCTTCAGGGGCATTGTCTGCGACGCTCCATGCAACTCGGCATCCCGCCGGGAAAGCAACCATGCATTGTTGGTGCAAATGTCAAGTAGCTGGCCGAACAGTCTTTGGTAGTAGCGTCTCGACTTTAGAGGTGTTCGGCACAACTTCACCAGCATATCGGCAAGGTCTACGCCGCCCATGTGTGTGTTATACTCCAGAATCACTCGGGGCGCTGGAACAGCCACCTTCTTCGTTTCGTCCTTCACGTACCTCTTCACATTTCCAAGAGGCTCTACAGCTGTCGATGTGCACGCAATATGTAGAGGCTTCGTGTCCAACCATTTCACAACAGTGATCGCACGGTCCCTCTATGACCGATAGTTATATGATCCTTGCCCATCATTTTTTAGAGTCTTGTCGTCCTTTAGAGTGCAGTTCCGGAGCCTCTGACGTCGAATGGTCCCAAGGGCTTGTACCCTTTCTTGTGCCTCAAGTACCTCAGCAGCTCCAGGCTACAAAAGAAGTTGTCAAAGTAGACCACACTTTGTTCTGGTTTCTCTAGGGTTTTACATAAATCAATAACAACTTTTGCTCCCAGCCTGAGGGCCTTCTCTTCTTCCGTGAATGTGGTGGCAAAAAATGTATCCGACCCAGCATATGGCAAAATATCATGTACTATTCCTGAAACGCCTCCACGGACGAAAAGCTTAAAACCCCACTTGTGGGGTTTATTCCTTATGTATTGGCGGAGCTTACCAGCGCGGGTTTCTTTGTACGGCACCACCATTTCATCGATCGACTGCTGATGCTCTTGCTGAATGCTGGAGCAGTTCTTTTGTATTCTGTTCAGCGCTGGTCGGATTTTGGCGTATTTGTCGGATCCATCTTCTTCTGACACGAAATGAATCAGACGCCTGAGTTTCCTGAATTTGTTGAGGGGCATGGTGTCCGCTATCGTGGGATAGCGAAACTCTTCACTTCAGCAGTCCGAAAGTGCAGGCAAGGTTACTACACCCATAAGAAATAGGATGCCGAGAAACTGGTCAAGCTCTTCATGAGCTGTACCAATATAAACTTCTAGTTCCCGTTCAGAGAAAAGATTTGTTTCAGATGGGATCATCCTGATGAGGTTTTCATCAAAAAAGTTCTGGAAGTATGTAAGGGGGATGCCAAGGCATCTGCTTCCTCGAAGTCGTCTAAGATTTAGGTCAAATTGTCGAGGTGCTCTTCCTTCTATTGGAACAGTGATGGCTTTCCCTTCATCGCACTTGAGCAGGGCGTCAGTCGCGCGCTCACATCGTCAGTTCCCTCGCTTCAGGAATCGCTGTCATCAGGAACTGAAGTAACGATGTTGAGTACACTCGTCTTCCCAACAACTGGTGGAATGTAGTCTGGGTCACTATCAGAGTCCGAAAAGCTGTCGTCTGATGAACCGATGTCGGACAAATTCCCACTTACAGAAACCAAAGTAACATTTTCCTTCGGCCTTCTTCCGTAGAACCGTGATGCATTGAACTGCATGCCAGTAAACGTCGTAGCCTTCAGGAGCAAAATACATACGTAAATATCATCGATTGCGTTAGAAAACTGAACTTAAATATTATTGATTGCGTAAGGAAAGTAAAATTTTCTTCTAAAAAGCACGCCCAGTGTGGTGGCCACTGACGAGTTCCCAAACAGACGCTGTATCCCACGAGATACGTAGGGAAACACTCGCACGTCAGACCCATCCACGGGTGGCTATTCACGTACAAAATAGTACAAATCAGTTCTATGCCGCATTGCTTTACAAAAAGTGCATAAACCGGGAAGAAATAATTTTGTACAGCACTTTCGGAGACATATTCGTACTGACCTGACAACCGCCGGCGTTCAGGTCGGCCATGATGACACTGGTGCTTTTTCAGAGCCCCCTGGTGAACGAGATATGCTAACCAGATAATTGGTTTTGGTTTCGGTTGGCTGCTTGGCTTTTGTATCTACTGGGATACACTGTCCAGCAACGGGAAACTTTATTGTCAGGGCGCTACAGTTGGCCCAAATATTTTGTATCCCGCTAGATACACTGTCCGTTAAAGGGTTAATAAAGATAGGGCGCATTCTGTCAAGATAATTCACGTTTTTCGCTTCCTGATTGGTCCTTTGGCGTTCTTATGGGCTAACGCCACAAACTGACTGGCTGCAGAGGGACAATGAGATGTTCGGGCATATATAGGGCTTATGTGTAACGTTTAGTGTTTACAGATTTTGACCGGCGTTGCTTGACTCGAGTGAAACTAATAAACTGCCGTTAACCTCCACACCTCCACTGCTACTTCAACAAAGTTCGCTGCGTTCCAAGTTTTCACAACATCTGCGATCGTACAGAAAACAATCAAGCATCCTAGGAACTCTGCGACGATACATGTCCGAGCACACGTCGACCTCATAAGCACGATTGCTCGCCATACGCTCTAAAAAAGTGCGTGCTCCTACTTTTCCGCACAACACTCGGAGAGGCAATCACCGCAACTTACGGAGGCAGCTGAGCGAATTACGCTGCCGGAACATATGTTTAGACCAAAAACGCGGTCTGAGTTGTAACATTAAGCAATGCAGGCGTGACGCTTTGCATTGCTTAGTGTCACAACTCAAACTGCGTATTTTAGTCCAAACTTGCTTCGGCATCGTCATTCGCTGAGCTGCGTCCGTAAGTCGCGGAGATTGGCTCTCCGAGTGTTGTGCGGGAAAATAGACGCTTGTGTTTTTTTCTTGAGTGTACGGGAAACCGATCACCTGCGATTCCGACGGTCCGGGCCACTCTTACTGCTTCTTCGACGGAAGGCGCTGCATACATACATTTGAGAATGCTTGCTATATTCTACCTAATTATTACACAACCAAGAATGCCGGCAAGACGACCTGTATTCACAACATTGGGAGAGGTTGACCATGATATTTATATATGCCTCGGAAAAAACAACATAACAGTGAACAAATCGCGGAAATAAGAAGAATCAAATAACTCTTTGAAACTGTGTGTGATTCGGTGTGGACGAGCTGTGCCGTCACCACCAGGGTGGGACATGCGCTAAGAAGACCGCCATGACATATATTTGGGACGCGAGTGTGTTACAGCTCACTAGACAACCGTATGGAGTGATGTCTCGTTAATATGGACGCCTCCGCTCCCCCCAAAATTGTTCATAATGTGATTTGTCCATATCGACGACACAAAAACGCGTGTATTTTCCCAGTTTTTCCCCGAAAATGGTGTCTATACTGCGGGTACCCATATTAACGGGGTTCATATTAACGAGGTATGAATGTACCGAAATGATGAATTGTCCAACCTGTGCGACATTCAGCATTAACGGAGGCTGTTTCTTTACCCGCGACGTGGGTGAGATCTCGGGTGAGTCGACCACCCGAAATATATGGTGAAACCCATAAAAAGAAAAGGGTGCAGTATGTTTATATGCCGACCATGGGTCCGCGCATCGAACTCTGAGCGCTTGATTGTGTGTTTCGTCGCGAGAGCATGGGCGGTGTGACGCTAGAGAATAATAATGACCGAGCCACAAGCTCGCAATTGTTGTCAGGTGTTTTGCTGAAGACGCTATAAGATAATAAATGAAAACATAAAAGAAAACACAGAGGAAAATAAAGAGCGATCCACAAAATCTATTGTCGACAGAATAACTCCGGATAATCACAAAAAACACAAGTGTCACAAAAAAGCCAAGGAATATTTTTGTGGTGGAAAATCCCGTGAAGGCTCATTTTTCGCACAAATGTCTTAAAAACTTATCGCGTCGTGCAGTGCCATAAAGGTACCCGAAGGGCTTTCAAAGATTTTATACTTATACACTATATGAATCATTAATGATTCTTGTTAATCATGCATGATTAACATGATTAACAAGTTAACCGACGTCGCTAATAGATAGCGGCAACCTTTTCAGATATCATGGAAGAATGGATAGTTGGGCGAGTCGGTGGGAACACACCGTAGGAAACAGCGCGAAATACAGAAGAGGACAAAGAAGAAACATAGGTGACGAGCGCAGCGCACGTCCCGTGTGTTTTAGGGTGCCTACATGTCTGTCTGTCTCAGGGTGAAGACATCCATTGTTGCACTGAATGTGCCAGCGCGTGACGCTCTCGCGCACTCGGTGCGTGACTTGGGCGATAAAATGGCGTCTATGCATTAGCCAAAGCTGGGCGCTCGAACTGAGTGACACCGTATTGCGCGCACTTCAAAATGCATAAAAAAACGATTGGGCGTGAAAATGGCTGAGATGTCACCACTCAAGCAAAAGCGCGCGTGTGTATGAAGGCACTCTATAGTAGGCTACAAGTCAAGAAGGTAGCGGCAAATGCCCCTCAAAGGGAATCATATATCCCTCCGCCACCTCCGCATCCAATAGCGTCCCATCGTTTCCGTGACGTTGCGGTCAACGCGCGAGGAGGGTCGTGCCTTTCTGTACATATTTGCTTTATCTTTCGACTTTGACATAGCATTGTGGAAGCCACGAGAGGGAGATTAAGTCTTACCCCTTCCGATGGAAACAAAGACGACTTTCGGGGATTAGCTTCCCCCTCCGATTGATACATAGGCTGCTTTCAGGGGCTCGGTTCCTTCTCCGATGAATACAAAGGTCGCTTTCTTGAAAAGTGGGGGTCGGAGACAAGTTGCCACCACTCTGTGGCCATTATCTATCCATTGAAGCGAAACAAGGAGCGTTTCCAGTGAACTCTTCTTTCGATTGCGGAGGAATTTGAAACCGGCGCACCACGCTTGTGGGAGGAGCTTCTCCTACCTTCTTAACTTGTAACCGACTATAGTGTGTTTCTTCTTCGTCCTCGTCTGTTTTGCGCTTTGTTTCCTACGCTCTTATCAGTTTCGGTTTAGACTCACAATGGGTCGGCCGCGTGCCCTTTCTTCGGGGGTAGAAGACCGGGTGCGGAAGGAGCGCGGCAGCGCGAATGGGTCCGCAACCACCACGTGCCTCAAGTGCTTCAGATTCCTTTGCAAAAGAAAAGCAGAAATCGCTTGCCTGGAAAGCCACCGCCGAGAACAGAAGCTACAGCTCCGCTGCTGTTCCTTCTTTACCAGGGTGGAAAGTCGGAAAGTTTTTAGTTTGGATTCATGGGTCAGAAGAACTCATAGAGTGAGCGAGAAGCCAAGAAAGCAAACGGGTGCTGCGGCTACGGGCGTAATGCGCACGCCCGGCTCTGAAGAAAATAGAGCTTCGCCTACTCCCGAACACGGCGAAATCGGTAACATCGGTTCTAGGCGCGACTGGGAAGCTCTCGGCTTTGCGAAAGGACGACATCATCGCAAAGCGATGTATGGTTTCGCTAAAAGGACTGGAAGATTTTCCACTTTGTATTGGAGAGCGGGGAGGAAAGGCACGATTGCAACTTCGTTCCATATTTGACAATGACAAGAAGAGACGATCATTGTTTTCCTGAATCACCGTAGAAGCGATGTCAACGACGAGACTTGGAAGGGGGCCACATTTTACAAATGAATGAATACCGCTTTGATGGCATCATTTTGCACATTTTTTTATTTATTAAAGAGTACGGAGAAGCAGACGGAGTCTCCTGAGGCAGCCCGCCGAGACGTCAGTAGATTGTTTGACGCAGCGTGCAGTTGCGATCAAAACATATGCACGTGCCTCCACAAAACCACCGCAAAGAAACGCTCATACCGCTAAACTATGTCGATTTAAATTGAGTCAGGAGACGCCATCGGCGATGAAGGAGCGCGTCGACTTAATTTTCGGTGGTTGATAGATCTATCGGATCGACGAAGAGGGCACACAAAATGCGTCCACGACGACACGACTTTTGGATTGTCACGTGATTACACTGAAAGTACCATAAAGGCAGGCCATGCAGGCATCGACACGACTTTGCGACCTAAACCGGGCAGGCAAGGGGCTCTGAAACCATAACCCGGCTTTTATCGGGGAAACCATCACAAACAAAGCTCAATGCCAAATAGAGAAAAAAAAAACAGTTTGTCAAGCAAGGACGACAATGAGGCCAAGAAACTGAAGCGCTGCGCTTGACTTTCAAAAGGGTATGAATTATTTGAGCAGTAAATGACGCCAGGTTCATAGCCTGCCACCAACCATAATGTCATAACTGACACCAGAGGCGTCACAAAACACGTGAAATAATCTTATCGAGGCGTGTTTTATGGTACGAGTGTCCAAAAGTGCACCAGGCCGTGTACAGAAATGTATGTACTTTAAATAAGTTAACCAATGTTTTTTAATTGTAGTGTTCTAACCGGGAATGTTTTTTGCTAGAAGTAGTTCGTCCCGAGAGCAGTTTCAGCAAATGGCATATTGGGTTCAGCATTTAGCAATACTCCTAATATCATAACGCACATATTAGGCGTCACGACACGCATCCAATGTATCTCATGGAGGCTTGTTTTGTGACATGAATGTCCAGAAAACTTATCCGGCCATGCAAGAAAATGTAAGTAGTTTAGAACGGCGGCCAAAATTTTAGAACTTTATGGAAAGGTGGAATGCTTATTGTTACAAATAATTCTTTTTGATAGAAGCCGGTTATGAAAACGTTTTTCTAAGTCGCGCTCAAATTTTTCTTTAGCCTCTTAAAATTTGTGCGGAAGGAAATTCCGTTTGGTGTGGATTACCTGGGAAGGCAGAGCTGCTAGTTAAGATGTAAAATTGGGCATCAGAACCGCAACAACAAACCTATCTTGCTATTTTTCACGTCAAGAGTAACATAAAGAAAAGGCAAAATATCATATAATAAAAGTACCGCACTTTCGGGCACTAATCCGCGGACTATAAAGGTTGAAAAGTAAATGTTTACCCGATGTGGACTAGCTACAGGTGCGGAATATACAAGGATTTGTTTTATTTTTTTCTAGATCGTGTACTGTTTCAAGATGTGAATGATTTTATGAATAACGGAATATATTGACATTTAATTACGTACAATACCAGCTTATTTGTGAGCTTATACATCAGATATTTGTTGAGGTGGGTTGTGTGCAAATTTCTACGCTCAAACTAGGTAAGGCCTGCTGACTAAAAAACGGGTGCGGAAATCTAAGAAAATATTTCATGTTTGAACCCATATTTGTCTCTGCGGACTTCTTATCGGGTGCGGACTGTAGTCCCGAAAACATATATTCGCAACAACCTTGAAAAAAGCAAGGATAGTTAAATACGTTCGTTGTAGGATTACCATTTAATTTACGCGGTTACGTTGAAGCGAGGTACGACGTCATAATTAAGAGTTCAACTGCAATCATTAAAATAGTGTAAGAACGCGCAGGCTGATGTAATTTTTTGAACTGAGGCATTTAAAGGCTCGTTCACAAGTTTGCAACTCCTTAGGACCTGGTGCCTTCAAAGGTATTAAAGGCCGACGTACGCTTCGCATTTTCTACTTTTGACCCCCTCCCCCTTTCCTATATCCTCTCCACGTTCTACCGTGCCCCAACTTGGCTCATCTCGCAGGCTAGGAGAGAGGAGCGCCGGGATGATTATTTTCCCCGCAGAAAACTGAGCCTGATAGTCACTGTCTAAACTCTTTGCGACGAGAGAACTCTAGAGGGCCTATATTACTAAAAGTTTCCAACTATTCGATCCGAGTCACGTGCTTTATTGGCCCCGCATTTCTTATACGAGCTGCAAGGAGGTGCCAAAGGCGTCGATTGTGTCGTCAAACCTGTCTCCCTTAACGCCTTCTTCCCTCCTCTCACTCAAAAACGTATCACATGCGCACTTGTGACCGAGCGCAACACCACCTAGAGGAGAAGGCCAGAACACGCCTCCAGTGACGCCACGGCAGCAGGATGACGTGCGCCGCGCTATAGAGCTCGGCTGCAGGCTTCGCGCGTAGCGCGTAGCTCTTATGTCGTAGAAACGCGGGTTTTCGCTCTATTTATTTTTTATGAACTAACATGACAGCTTTGAACGCCGAGTGATTTAAAGAACAAATTTTAGAACTCAGGAAAAGTATTATATAACCTACAATTATTGAAGTGAAGTACAAGAAAGTGATATCTTCAGAAAGATGTGTTATTTTATTAAGCGAGAAAATGGGTGGTGTAATTATCTCCGAAAAATATGGGAGTTGTATATAATAAGAATCCCCATGAAATAGCAATAATCGAGGTAGTTGGACCAGATAAAACG
>JABSTQ010010771.1:0-155000 GCA_013358835.2 Ixodes persulcatus | reverse complement strand
GCTACAGCAGACTCTCTTGGCACGCCGGGACCTGACGCTGGAGTCGGCGGGGGACATGGCAGTTGCTGCAGAAGCAGCCACGAAAGATGTCACACAAATGGGGAAGCCAGGGGGAGAACTCCAGAAGATAACCACGAGAGATAGCAGGACCTCTCAGACCCGAACTCCTGGCAAGATCCAAGAGAATGTGATAGCATCGGAGGCCTGCTACCGTTTGCGGGAGAACTTCACACCTCCCCAAGGACTAGGGGTTTCGGAAGAAGACTTGTTTTCGCTGTGGGAAGGTTGGACATGTTGCCCAGCGCTGCACTTCACGCGAGACTACGTCGCGTGCAGGGGCCAACGTCTTTGCTGGAACAGAATCTGATGACGACTGCGGTATTGACAGCCTTTTTTCCATGACCGCAGCGAGAGGACACGTTGAACCTGATTGCGCCGGTCCGACGGTTGTTCACGTGCAGGGGGGGGGGGGGTGTTGACCTACTCATGGAACTGGACACCGGCTCCCCCGTCTGTGTCATCCCGAAAAGAGTATATGAAGAAAACAAAACAAGGTGGCCTCGGTTGCAAGAAACCACTTTAAGTCTGTCATGCTACCTCGGTAGGGGGCCAATCATCGGGAAGTTTAACTTGACGGTCAGTTATGAAGGACGTCAAGTAGCAGCCGAGTTAACGGTTTTGGGATGCAACACAGGTTTTGGCAGAATACCAAGACCTTTTTCAACCGGGTTTGGGTCTAATTAAAGGATCGGAAGTACATTTGCATGTGAACCCAGGAGCAACACCAAAGTTCTGGAAGGCCTGATCTGTGGCGTACGGGGTACGACAGAAGGTTACCGACGAAATCGACCGCCTGGTGAAGAACGGCATCCTCTCTCCTGTTACCCATTCTGAATGGGCAACCCTAGTCGTGCCGGTCGTAGAGAAAAACGGCTGTATCAGGCTCTGCGGGGATTTTAAACTCACCTTGAACAAGGCTTGTCCGACGGAGCAGTACCCGTTAGCACTGATTGAGGACATTTTCGCATCACTGAATGGCGGTGACCTTTTCAGTACGCTGGACCTTCGGGAAGCCTATAACCAAATTCCATTAGACGAGGAGTCCAAGACGTTGACGGTGATCAACACGCACAAGGGCCTATATTGCTACAACCGGCTACCTTTTGGTGTTTCATCGGCCCCTTCAATCTCCCAGAGGAGAATGGAGACCTTGTTGCAAGGCATTCCTGGAGTTCAAGTGTACCTGGATGATGTCCGGGTAGCGGAAAAAAACGGGGACAACGGTGAAAGGCTACGTCAGGTACTGCAAGTGCTCCGTGATAACGGAGTCAAGCTGAACAAGAAGAAATGTTGCTTCCGGAAAGCAGAAGTTATCTACCTCGGACACAGGATTGGCACAAAAGGGCTGCATCCAACCGGCAAAAACCTGGAGGCCCTCCAGAATGCCCGAGCACCAACGAACGTCAGCGAGCTTCGCTCGTTCCTGGGCCTCATAACTTATTATAACCGGTTTGTGCAAAACATGGCAACATTGTTGTCCCCCTTGTGCACACTGTTACAGAAGGGAGTAAAATGGCATTGGGGAAAAGGTGAATACAGGGCGTTTCAACGAGCAAAAACGATCCTGAGTGAGTCCAACATGTTAGCTCACTATGACCCTACGAAGCCCTTGCTTCTTGAATGTGACGCTTCACCACATGGAATTGGCGCCGTCCTTTCCCACCGTTGTGGAAGTGAAGTGAAGCCTGTCGGTTTTCGTTCTCGGACACTGACGAGTGCTGAGAAGAACTACTCCCAACTGGAACGAGAAGCCTTGGCATTGGTGTTCGCTGTCACGAAGTTTAGGGACTACTTGTTGGGTAGAGAGTTCACTCTGGTTACAGATCACAAGCCCTTGGTAGGTCTCTTTCATCATGACAAGGCCATGCCCACGATGGCTGCGGCTAGAATTCAACGGTGGGGCATCATCCTGGGTGGATACAGCTATCGCATCGAGTACCGGCCAGGGACAAGTAACGCCAATGCCGATGCCATGAGTAGACTTCCCCTTCAAGCGGATTCGCAGGAATTAAAAGAGGAGGATCTTCCTGAAATAATTGCTTCCTTGGAGGGGCTGGACAACGGCTTGGTGTCAGCGAAACGGATGGCACAGATAACCGCGGAAGACAAGACGTTGCATAGCGTCATAAGTTATGTCCAGCGCGGATGGCCGCGGAAGCTATTGATGGAGCTAGAGGGGCTTCGACCTTTCTGGAGCAGGAAAGACGAGCTTTCGGTGCATCACAGCTTGCTGTACTGGGGAAACCGAGTCGTCGTTCCAAAAAAGGCTCGCGAAGCTGTCCTCAAGCTCCTCCACAAGACCCACCAAGGTGCGTCAGCCATGAAGACAGTGGCTCGCTCAACGTTCTGGTGGCCCTCATTGGACTCTGCTATTGTAGACCTCAACCAGAGATGTGAGACATGTATTCAAGCGGCTTGTATGTATGTATGCATGTGTGTGCATATGTATGTATGTATGTATGTAGCTATGTATGTGTGTATGTAGGTATGTATGTACATACACGCATGGATTTATGTAGGTATGTACACATGTATGTATGTATGTATGCATGTATGTACGCATGTATGTTCGCATGTATGTACACATGTATGTATGTATGTATGTATGTATGTATTGTACGCATGTATGTATGTATGTATATATGTACGCATGTTGTTCGCATGTATGCACACGCCCTTCATTCCCGAGCTGGCGCTCGAGAACGAAGGGCGTGAGCGGTATCTGCTCTGCTCCGATATCTCGCCAGCGATTTATCGTCTGCTCGGGTGCGTGCGCTCGCAGTTTCCATTGCGAATGCGTCAATGTTCTTGAGGCCGACTTTGACCTGCTCGTAACGAAAAGAGTAAGCGCATTCAAATGCGACTTATGCACAAAACGTCGGAGCGAGGAGACGTCGATCGTCAGAACCGGGTCGTCTGCTTCGTCGGTTCAGGACAGCGACAGGCAACCGGGAGAGTCACCATCGAATGACTGCGGTCTCCGTGAGCTGGTACAGGACCTCTGTCGCAAGATAGAAGACCTGACTCAAGAAGTGCGGTCCTTACGGAGCGACAACGAGTCTCTGCGTACTCATCTAGCGCGGAATACTGACCTTCTTCGGAGTTCCCTTGTTGCTCGCGAGCCTCGTCAAGTGCAACAGAATGAACCAGCACCAACGTACTCTCAAGCATTGCAGCCCAGTGCATCCGCCTCGTCGGCGACCACAGGTTGGCCGTCTGTCTCCGAGGCCTCTCAACGTCCATCGAGAGGCGAATTTCACCAGCGTCCATTATCTTCGATAATGACGAGACCTCCTCGGATTGATGAACGTCATTTGGAACTGTCTGGTGAGCGTCAAGGTTCGCGTGGTTTCGACAGGGGCAGTGTGCCAGCTCTCTCGGACCGGCGAGGATACACAGGTGCCGACGGCTCTAAGACGACCGTCAACCAACCCATGGACGCTGACGGATTCTTGCAGGTCGTGCCACGCCGACGCGTGAAAGCTTCAGTCGGCTCGGCTAAAGAGAGCAAGTTACGTGTTGTGGCTAAGCCTCCAAGGAAGAAGGCTCTTTTCGTTTCTCGGCTACACCCCGAGACAACTTGTGAAGAAGTCTCGGAAATCGTGGGAAGTGTGTTGGACAGCCAAGGTTTCGAATGCACGAAGCTGGCCTCAAGGTACGACACCTACTCTTCGTTTCATGTGTCCGTTAATGATGAAGATTTCGAAAAGCTGGTCTTTCCTGACTTGTGGCCGGAGGGCTGCCTTTTTCGGACGTTCTTAGGCAGACTTAGGCTGGACGATGCGCGTAGCGCTCCGAAGCTTAAACCAAAGCAAGGGGAAGATCGTATCGTCCTTTAGACTGCTAAACCTTAATGCACGAAGTGCTGCCAATAAGGCGGTGGAGCTGGAAGGTGCTCTATTGGCATTTGATCCTGATGTTGCAATTGTAACAGAAACTTGGTTGCATAGTCAAATAACTGATAGCAGTTTTTTTCCTGATGGTTTTAAAGTTTTCCGACGTGACCGCGGTTCGAGAGGGGGAGGGGTCGCTCTTCTGGTCAAGGAGACACTTCAGTGCACGTCCATTGAACACAACTATGACTGTGAAATGGTTTGGGCTACTATACGCTTTGGTAACCAATTAATGCTTGTAGGAGGAATGTACAGATGTCCCCAAGCTAGTATCGATGTTTTACGTAGTTTATTTGAGTTTCTTTATTTCAAAACTAAGCAATTTTCACGAGTAGTATTGGCCGGTGATTTCAACTTGCCAGACGTAGACTGGGACAGCGTGATGCCCAAAGGGAGTTGTGAACATTCAAGACTGCTTGTTGATATTGATTTTAGCAATAATTTAAGCCAGGTGGTCAAATGTCCCACGCGCGTGTCAAACGGTTGCGAGTCATTACTTGATCTTGTGTTTTTATCTCAGGGCGTTGCCAGAAGTGTTCTTGATGTATTTATCGCGGATGGCATATCTGACCACGCAATAGTTGTGTGTGACTTATCTGCTCCGCATTATTCGTACAAAGTGCCCGAGGTTAAAAGTTATCGTGATTTCACCATGGCAAGCGATGTCGATATTCTTGACTTCCTGGAAGTTGCTCTTGACAGATTTACTGTTTTTTACGAGGAAAACGATGAGTCGGTGGATAGGCTTTGGCTCTTTTTCAAGCAGGTTGTCTTTACATGTATTGTGAAGTTTGTTCCAGAGCGTTCAACAAAAAGAAAAAAGAACAGTCCATGGGTGACGCGAGATATCTTACATCTAAAACGAAAAATAAATCGATTAGAAAGGTTCCAACCAAGTTTAAAATTTAAGCTTCCACATCTACGTCAAGAGTTGCGAACCTTAGTGCGCACATCTAAATATCGTTATTTTAATGTCACAATGCACAACTTCCTAAAGGAAAACTCAAGAAAGTTTTGGGCGCACTTGACAAAAAAGAGTGTGACTATTAAGGAGTTTAGTCATAGCGGAAGGGCGATTGTTGATGAAGAGAGCATCGCAAGCGAGTTCAATTACTTTTTTTCTTCTGTGTACACAGTCGACAACTCTGTTTTGCCGTCATTTACTTATAATAATTGTGGGATCGGTGACTTAGTGGTCTCAGAAGAAGGTATTTTCAGCCGTCTTTTGCGATTGGACATTAGGAAGTCGTGCGGCCCGGACGAAATTCCTAATGATTTTTTACATAAGTATGCTGAATGGTGTTCCAAGTTTCTTTTTTGGATTTACTTTTGCAGTTTAAAAACAGGTGAGGTGCCACTAGACTTGAAAGTAGCTAAGGTAGTGCCCATATATAAGAGTGGCGAAAAAAAGAGTGTTTGCAACTATAGACCAGTGTCGCTTTTAAGTACGTGTAGCAAAGTTCTCGAACATTTTATTTTTAAGCATATCATAACTTTCCTAGAATCAGAAACGTTCTTAGTGGATGAACAGCACGGGTTCCGACGAGGATACTCGACAGTGACTCAACGTCTTCACACGATCCACAACTTTGCCTCAGCCATCGACAATGACGGTCAGGTGGACACTATTTTTCTAGATTTAGCTAAGGCGTTCGATAGAGTTTCGCATAGGAAGTTATTACATAAGCTGAAGCAAGTACTTGGCAATGAATGTCTCCTGAGGTGGCTGGATTCTTACCTCACGAACCGTAAACAATTTGTTTGTGTGGGAAAAGCTGAATCCACTGAGTTACCTGTTCTTTCTGGAGTGCCTCAGGGCTCGGTGCTCGGTCCGCTACTGTTTTTGGTTTTAATAAACAACCTGCGAGTAGATAAGCCCTCTATACAGTATCCTTTTTTCGCTGATGACTGTGTATTATTTTCCCAGATATCTAGCGTGTCAGAACAAAAATGCTTAAATGACAGCGTTAAAATTATTTTTCATGGTGTCAGAAGTGGCAAATGAATTTGAATGTTAAGAAGGGTGTGCAAATGTCTATAACGCTGAAAAAGGTTCCACTTTTCTTTTCCTATTCCATTGACTCAAACGCTTTAGAAGTAGTTAATGAGTATACGTACCTAGGTGTTACTATCACGTCAAACTTAAGTTGGGCTCGTCACATTGGGCAGGTTATTGCAAAAGCGTCCAGTAAATTGTGGTCGTTACGAAGGACTATGACCCACTGTACTTCTGAGACAAAGCTCACGGCGTACAAATCTCTAATCCGGCCTCTGCTGGAATATGCTGATATATTATGGGACCCTTACTCAAAATCGCATGTTGATCAGTTAGAAAGCATTAAAAAAAATCTCTTAGATTCATTTATAATTCGTACGGAAAAGATTCACATGTGACACCGTTGTATGCAGCATCCGGTCTAATCGAGTTATCATGTAGAAGGAAATTAAAACGTTTGAAATTTTTGCATAACATAATATATGATAAAGTTGCTTTGAAGTTTGATAAGTATCTGCAGTATAATGATAGCCATGATACAAGGCAGAAACATGAAAAACTACTCCGTGAGTTCCGTTGCAAGAAAGATGTTTTTAAACATTCATTTTTTCCTCGAACCGTGTGCGAGTGGAATGCGTTGCCCCACAGCTTGACAGCTATTGTTTCTGCTGCTTCGTTTGCTAGTGCAATCGATGATCTTTTCTTTGTTGCCAATGAATAAGTTACCTGTTTGTTTTATTTTCATGCCTGTATGTACGCGAACTAGCATTCCCTGACGTTATATTTCCACCACCATGCCTTGGCCCTCAAAAGTTGGCCGGCAGTATTCTCAAATAAATAAATAAATAAATAAATAAATAAATTACAGCGAGTTTCCAACTGCTTGATCGGGGTCACCTGGTTATGTGCCGCGTTCGCGATAGGGGCTGCAATGAGGTGACGCACGCGTTGATCGTCTGCGAGCGTCTCCGCCTTTCCGCCTGCTTTCATCCCTGCCACCCAAAAACGCAGCGCACGGTTTAAGATGGAGCATCTCTACAATCCAGGTTCTCAGAAAATTTGCATCGCGCCCCTCGCGGACCTCTTTTATTAATGCGCTCATAATGCACCCGTCGCACTTCCCCTTCTCTAGACACCATAAATTAGGGCTGCAATCTGTTAGCGAGCCCTCGTTGTTGTTGTCAGATAATGAACTGCGTTTGCTTGGACCAGTGGAAGGATGCAGTAAGATGACACGTAACCTATGCGCCTATCTTTGCCAATTAGTTTTGATGCCTTATTTCTTTGCTGGATTCTGTTTTGATGGCGGCGGTAATAATAGTATCGGATGCCAACACACAAAGCTTGAATGAAAAGTAGCGCCGCGTATGTCCTTCTTTTGCCCTCGAATTTTGCACCGAATTTCGTCCCTAACTTTCTGGGACATCAGTGCCTGAGCGCATGCACGAAATTGAGACTGAACAACAAAGAACATCACAATGCTTGCCGGGATTATTTTACATGCCAGTAATTTGTATATGTACACGCAGTATTTTAACTTTCGGCGCGTAACTTTTTTCACGTCTTTTTTTTTAGTTGAATCTTATCGGCTTTTTTCACACAATTTTTCTGATTTTCGTGAGAAAAGATTGCAATGTTTTCGACGGATGTAAATGCTGGGGTATTGAACAAAGCAAATAAAATATAAATTTTATATCTCTTTGGAAACTTCTTATCCCGCGAAACGTCCACAGTGTTGGAATGGCTGTCATGGGCTACCAACTAGTTCAACTATCAACCGCAAACTTTAAAAAAGGGTCTCTATAGACCTCCCTAAAGAGAGTAACGCTCTTGTAAACTACGTTCCTCGAAGCGAGAACAAATTAACTAGATAAATTATCGAAGCCGCTAGCATAGACCTGATAGATGGATTATGTGCTAGTACCCCGTCGATTACTTTGTCCAAGAAAGAGTTAGATAATTTGGGAAAACCTCCTTAGTAACTTATACTGCAGTAGGACCTGATCTTATTCTCTGTCATTTTTTTTATTTTTTATTTTAATTTTCTTGAATCCTTTTTCTTCCTTATATTTTCTCCTTTTCCTTTTCTTTTTTTTTCATCTTCTGTTGTTACTTGGTTAACTTTTATTTTCTTCTCTTTAGTGCGTAAGTGTAAAAGATAACGAAGATGATGTTTAATATATCCGAGAGTTTACAGTCAGCGCTGCTTGAGTGTTGTTTCTTTGTGTGGATCTGTTTTGATTGTTTGTTGTCTGTTGTGCGCTGTGAAGTATTAGTATATGTTCCTCGAGGAAGGGAGGAACTGTCGTCCTGAAAGCAGGAGAACAAAGTTCCTCTATCGTCTGTATATCCTTATGGCGGCATCCAATGAAGCAAGCTAAGCAAAATAAGGATTTGTGAGGACGCTACGTCTATTGTACGGGGCGGTGTGAGGAGCAAATAAAAAAGTAACACGAACTTTCCGCGAACTATATTTATTTCTAAAGCCAGCTTCCTCCCGCAGTTAAAACATTTTCCTTTCCGAGACCAGTCGCTCGGTCTTGTCGTTGACAGTAGTGCGATGTTAAACAAAGAAAACCGATACCCAGATACTTCGCACACTTTTAGTCTTATCATCGCTTTTCCTCAAGCCACAATTCCCTCGTCAACCACGCACCACGGAGAACTAGACCATTCGCGAAACCTGACGTCGCTCCCAAATCAGCTAACTCAAAGCAGATCTCCTTGGCTTATTGTTGCACGGTAACCTGAAATTATCGCGAAGCTTGAAAAAATGTTAAATTGCTTTCCACCAGATAGCAGGGTCAAGCACAGTAATTGCATGTAGCTAGGATAGGTGGCGCTAAGTACCGCCCAATTTAGGTGCTAAAAAAATATTTTTATTTACACGTGGCACTATTGAGCTTTGGGACCTTGGGCACGTATATTAAACACACATGTCGATACCTTAGGCATACTACAGGCATCAGCTGAAGATACACATAAACGGCACATAAAAACATCAATACAACAAGGCACCAAAACGATTACTATTTCCAACCTCTCTATTTCCCAACTTTCAATGTACGGATTTTTTCGAAGACAACCTCCGCAATAAATAATATTCCCACCATGTTGATTTTTTCAGTAATTTCAAACCTCTGAGAGAATTTTGAACAGATCAGGGAATGAATCTCTAAGCAAAAAGTAAACGCTCATGTCGTAATTGTTCGAAGGCTATTAAACCAAGTCGCTCAACTGCGGTTGCAGGCCATGTGTTTGCTTCCCCGCGTTGCACGTTCTAGCCAATTTTTTTATCGTAGTATTTGTTTTTTCTATTTGTGCTGTTCACGCGCGGCTGCGATGGTCTTCTTGAATTAATCTCTGTAGAGGTGTATTCACTCAGCTGGAAGCGATGCTTCACGGGCAGAGGTTGCTTTCCGACCAACTTGAAGGCCGTGAAAGCCGCGAAATGGGGCAGGTGTTAAGTGTACAGACTTAAGCCGTGGTGAGCTTGAAACCTTCTTGCGCTAGTGCGCCACTTGGAGGGCAGTTTATCCAGTACTCTTAGTGTATTTAAAAACGAAAATAAAGATATAGCTTTTTTATTGTCAATTTAACTACAATGTTTTTAAAAGGAACCACGAAACGATTTTGAAATATAATTTTATCCTCCGCACATCGCAAGAAGTGTGAAAAGCAAACCAAAACACAAAAGTAGAGAGCCCCTCCCTCCCCCAAAACAAATTTGCTATTAAATTTTTAAAAGAAAAGCGGACAATTTTACACCTACTTTCCTTCGAAAGCTATCCGCCTTTCCTCTGCGGTGAATGCGCAGTGCCACGGCACGTCAGCGAAATCCACGTCGCCCATTGGAGAACAGCCCACCTCACTAGCAACACAATCGTATGCAATAAATAACCGGGGAATGCTTCTTAAAAGTTTGTTAGCGAACATTCTGATCCACATTTTGTTGAATAATTATCAATGTGACGGAAATTGCCGTATTTCACAATGTTGAGAGCTATGCGGCATCTATCCTGTGATAAACGAAGCAAGAGAAAGATGAGACTGCGCCTGCGCTGTATCGCGATTCTTCTACTCTTCGTAAAAACATGGTCGGCGTGGGGGAAGCTTATTGTTCCGGGTAGAGCACCATCTTTGACTGAATTCTCGTAGCGTGTCGCGACGATAACCCAGCACGCCCTAGAAGGGGAGATCTATCTACTCGTGCGGCGATGTTGTGGCGTAACGTTCAAGACAGCAGAAACGCTCGTGCCGTCATCCTTTTTTACGTCGACTAGAGCAAGGTTACTAAAACACTTAGTTAGGAAACCACATCTTAAAAGCTGGGTCGCTGGCGTCCGCCGAGACCGAGCTAAGTACCATAACAGCGCCACTTACTAGCGAGTCACTGAATGCTCCCAGAGTAGCGAAACTCCCAGGCTCGAGGTGCCAGATGTCGACTGAATATTTTTTTTTTTTTCTCTGGTCACCATAAGCTTTTAGAAGGCATGTTTTTTGCGTAAAAACAAACGGAGAAAACTATGTTTGTAGGAACGTTTATTGGAGATAAGTAAAAAATGACAGGAGCGTGATGTTTGCGTTAGATTTTAGTTAACAGGGTTTTGCGGCATAATTATGATTGTTTTTATTCAGCTATGTCTAACCGGTGATTTCAGGTAGCGCGTCCCGACCTGGGCGCGTCCTTACTTTGGTTGTAATTCGTGGCACGTTCGCTTGGGAGACAGGGGTAGGTATCCCTGAAACCATTTCTACCGCATATCTTTCGGCGCCAAAATGGCCGATTAAAGCCAAAATAGAACTGTCACAGCAGACGCTATCGAATGCGTCTCTAACCTAAATAGTGGTG
The DNA here is from genome assembly GCA_013358835.2 of Ixodes persulcatus. Classification (NCBI taxonomy): domain Eukaryota; kingdom Metazoa; phylum Arthropoda; class Arachnida; order Ixodida; family Ixodidae; genus Ixodes; species Ixodes persulcatus. The sequence goes on along the minus strand of JABSTQ010010771.1, from coordinate 144,199 downwards.
CAGTTACTCGAGTGGCCGCTGTGGGAGAAATGTCGGCGTTGCGATCGCCGTTAGGTCAGTTCTGGTGCACGGATCGGTGCCACTTTTTCAGAGCAGTCCGTAAGGTAGTTTCGCAACTGAGATGTTCTAGCCTAACGTTGATTGCAGCTTTTCTTTATGAGCATTGCCTCCTCGAACATCGGCCGAAATTCTTATTTTGCGCATTCCATCCGTGTGCTGAAGTTTGAGATATTACTGGCGCCCACTATATTTAAAGGCATGTGTGAAGGATTCGAATTTTGACGCGTTTTTGTCACCCGAGAAAGTTGGTTAGTGTTAGCATTCCTTGAACGATCACAACGTCTATGAGGTCACAAGATCATATTTCTACATTGCCATATCTCTGCTAAGATTAGCAACTTTCACGGCCTTTAGGGGGCGCGACGGCGCCTGTCAAAATGGCTGTCATCTGTATGATCGTCCTAGAACAGCAGTACAAGGCGGGGTCTGAAACGCGTAAGTAATTCTAGTTTTGCTTTATTCGAGCAGTATTAGAGCATTACGTTATTTTTTCACGTCAGGAAGGTGTAGACCAGCACCTCTACATTTAAGCTAATCATACAGGGGCTAGGAAGCGCGATTCTCACACCGCGGTACCACCATCGCTGAAAGTTACGAATTACATTGCCTTTTGCAATCGTCGAGAAGGCGTGTGGCGAGATTTGTACTATCCGTAAAGTTGTCTTTAAAAGCCGCGATCGTCCAAGACGGCGTACTGCATCTTTTTCTTTTCTTTTTATAGCGCAGCTCTTAGGCACCCGTTTCCGGCTTGAGCGTCGTCGTCGTTACCGTCGTCGTCGGCGTCGGCGTAACCGTGACACCCCCCCCCCCCCCCCGCCCGAGGTCACATGATCCCCCCTGAGGTCATGTGACTCCCCTCTCGTCACGTGACCACTCCCCGAGGTCACGTGACCCCCCTGAGATCACATGATATCATGGAGTCGCCTATCCCCTCAGTTCACCTCCATCCTATCCCTCAGCACCTTTCCGCCCTCCTCGTCAAGACCTGCGCTCTAATCCGGCGTTACAGGGAGTTGTAAACGGCTTCCATTTTTTTTCATCCACTCTGCTCTGCGAGCTTAGCCTGACAAAATAAAAGTTAATATAGCTTGAGCTCATAGAAACTTTCGTGCATTGTCTGGTTCGCCAGTGAGTGACAGCGCGTCACCTTCTTTTTACAGATACCGCGGGAGCGGCTGACGTCGGCGGAGAAGCGTCTGTTGCGCTAACAACCTGCTACGTTCCGTACAGGCGTGTGGTACCAGTCCCGTGCTGTCTCTGTAGGGCAACATGTCTAATTAGATTTCGTTCAGCTGCGATGTGTTCATGGCAATTGAAGTCATGAGAGGCGCCGATTCAGAAAATAAGTCAGCGGCATCGGCGCCATCAGCGCACTAAAGCCCTGCGGCAAAACCTACCGGCACACCGGCAGCTCGCCGCTAAGGCTCCCGTTCTCCTACTGCCCGCTGCCACAGAACGTCAGGAGCGCGAAAATTACGCCGCGGCTTGTTTCGCGGCGCGTTGAAGGGGAAAACAAAACTCGATATTTCAACATTGTTCCGTGCGGAAATTAATAAACTGAAACGAAAATGGATGCCTGTTAGGCGTTCAGTGAACATTGAAGGTTTAATGTAAAAATTATTTGGCGAAAGTAAAAAGGTAATTTCATGATCTCTTTATCTCTAAAATTCCAAACTGTAAATGTACGTACGTTCCGTTATATTTACATACTGTTCAGTCCTTTTCCCAGAGCGCCATCTCTCTCGAGATGGAGACAACAGGACATCGTAGACTGCAGCCACATTGGCCACTGTACTATAGGAGCTACGGTAGAGACTAGCGTTTCAGCATGACTATCCGCAGGTCGGTCGGTTAAACCGTAATTCCTCAAGTGTTCTTAAAACACTTTAATGTAAAGGGGAATTTCAACCTGCGACACCGCGCACCCTTCGATCGCGGCCCAACCAGCGGCATCGATGCCCGAGAGGTTACGTAATCTCATCTTGTCGCTACACCGCTGATACGCGAACACACGGTCACATCAGGAATAATTCCAGTCTTCCGTTCACAACGCACAGCACGCCCATCTCGACGTTGCTGCTAAGTTGCTGGCACACAGAAATTCAGAACTACGTTTATTGCCAGTTGGCACTCGGCATCGGAAAACAGAACCGGCTGAATAAAAAGGTTTACTCTGGCTTAACCTAACAAAATGGTAATAACAAGGTTTAGACGTTTCGCCACCTATGCAGGTGGCATCTTGAGTACATACTGACACAACTGAGGCGGGCAGTCAACCCTCCCCTTTCCCTGAAATCGGTCAGGACTACCCCCCCCCCCCTCCCCGCCCCTCGGTTTCTGCCAAACCGATCAGAACACGTACTCTCCTCCCGGTAAGAACGGCGCCCGCCAAGCCGCTCAAGAGGAGGAACGGGGGACCAGGAGAGCGGGAAAAAAACACGCATCGATTGCGTCTATTTTTTATGTTCGCGGCGTGTCAGACGCAGTAAAGAGGGCCTTACGTCCGTTGGGCATACAAACTGTGTTTAAGCCTCATTACACTCTGGCGAATGTGTTCCCGAAGACAAAGGACCGCACCCGTGCGGACGTCCAGAGTGGCGTGGTGTACAAAGTGCAGTGCGGCGATTGTGATGCTACGTACATTGGCGAGAAAGGAAGGAAGGGGACAACGAGACTGGAGGAACACAAAAGAGACGTGGCCAAGGCCACGCACATGACACGATCAAAGACTGAACTTGTCGACCATTGCTGCACGACGGGGCACACGTTTGACTCTGACAATGCGGCGACGTTGGGTCGAGACCAGCGTTGGGGCCCAAGGAAGTTACTTGAATCATGGTTCATTCGTCGTGACCCATCCGTTTGAAACACTAACCGTGGCTTCCTGCCAGACATCTACGGGGACATTTGTGATAAGTAGACTTTGTCTCACAGAGACTGAACGGTGTGGCTGGGGCCGTGGGCGAATCTCCTGGCCGGTTCGGGAGGGGGCGGGGATAATCTTAGCCCCGCTCTTCTGGCTTCCCCCGTTCCTCCTCTTGGGCGAGTTGGCGGGCGCCGTCCCGGCCGGGTGGAGAGTACGTGTCTTCACCGGTTTGGCAGAAGCCGAGGCGGGGGGCCGAGGCGGGGGGGGGGGGGGGGGGGGGGGGCTAGTTTCGGCCGGTTTCAGTGAAAGGGGGAGGGGGAGAGTAACTGGTTGACTGCCCGCCTCAGTTGTGTCAGTATGTACTGAAGATGCCACCTGCATAGGTGGCGAAACGTCTAAACCTTGTTATCACCATTTCGTTATGTTAAGCCAGAGTAAACGTTTTTAATTATGAATTCACCTGGCTTTTGGAACAATTTCGCAAGAACCGAACTCGGTAGAGAAGGTACCCAGGCACCCGGCCGCAAAAACGTTTCCGTCTTGGACGCAATTTTCGCGGTTTGCGAAACGCCGTCAACGGTAACACGTTGTCATGGGTGTTGCCGGACAGAGAGTGAAGAGGGAAAAGGGGACGGAAGGGAAGTAAAAAATGAGGAGCTCGTGAGAGGGGGAGGCACGCAGGGCTCGGGACAGTCGAAGTCGAATCGCAGATCATCTGGGATGAGCAGCATCGTCCTCCGTCGGGGTTCCCAGGCTCCGAAAGGCGAAACATCGGCCGAGACTCGAGGACACAGCAAAGGCCTCCGGCGGGGTGCCCAGACCCCGAGAGATACGATTGCGCTGCTTCAAAGTACTCGAGGCGCCGGCCCGTACGAGGTCGACTCAGCTATGCAGAAAGCAACCGGCGACAACAATCGGAACCCTCAAGACCCGGACTCCGTCCGACTCGCCGACCACCCGGCTATACAAGTGACTAACTGCTCGACTCGAGCGACTGACGGACTACCCTCCGACCCTCTGACCACTCGACCACCTCGCTGACTGACCGACTGTCTGCTCCCTCTACCAATCAACGACGTGCGCGTTAAGTAAAACTTTTGTGCTCGAATAACTCTAACGTAATTAGCATTGTACATGTTCTTCTGACTCAATCTTCTTTTGTTGCCCAGTGTCAGTGAAAGCTTATATAATGCATCCAAATGGTCTTCGTGTAATTACTTAACACCTCTCTATCACAAACCGAAATGATACTTTGGCGTCCACGACAGGACGGAGACTCTTTTGATCGTTAAGAGGTATTTACAAAGCAATGTATTTAAAAGATATTGTAGAAGTTGGCAAGGCATTTGGTCTCCAGGCCGATGAACTAAAAGTGTGGACGGAAGAGAGATATGGGCATGAACTGGATGAAAGAGCCGCTGAGAGACTTGCTGTAATACGACTTTGGTTTGGGCTAGTTGGTTCTTACTTGACATGATTAAAATAGCGCAACTTGACAAGGACAACAAAGAAGGCACAACGCCAGTCCTGTTGTACGTGTGCCTTCTTTGTTGTCCTTGTCAAGTTGCGCTATTTTAATCATGTCAAGAGAGACTTGCGACTAGAGATAAGGCAGCGAGGGAAGAGAGGGTATTGCAGTTGTGCATAACGCTAGCTGAAATGGCGGTTGCGGCAACCACTACCGAGGCCTCAGAGGAACATGGAAACGGGATAATGAACTCCGCTCATCTATGTCCCCGGAAGCTCATTCCTCCTTTCGAAGAAAGGAGGGATGATCTGGACGCATACTTGAAGCGTTTCGAATGTATCGCTGGGGGAGAGGAGCGGCCAGAAGCAAAGTGGACGATAGTTCTGAACATGTGTCTTACTGGAGAGGCTTTGAAGCTGTATGGTAGACTATCCCCACAGGATTCTTTGAGTTATGAAGCAAACAAGAAACCTCTTCCTGATAGGTTTCGATTCACAACAGAGGGATATAGGGAAAAATTCAGGAGTTTGAAAACCGAAGAAGGGGAAACGGCTAGTCTGTACGCCGCCCGACTTCAAGGTGACTTTGGCAGGTGGATGGAAGTAGGAAAGACGCCTTCAACGTATGAAGCGCTGCGAGATAAGATCTTGACAGAATAATTTATGTCGCAATACCACGCGAGGCTCACTGTTTTTTTTTTAAGGAGAGAGATTGTAAGACGCATATATCAATGATTGAGGCCGCCGATATATTTCTGTAGACACCAGAACAAAATAATCTTTCCTAATTTAGAGATGATTCGAAAGTCGCGTCGTCCAACAGAGGAAACTCAGACCAGACAACCTTTCCTAAGCCGAAATGTTTCATATGTGGAAGGCTAGGCCACAAAGCGCCTCAATGACGAAGCGGGTAGAAACAAAAGATTCCTTCTTGCCAGCTCTGCCAAAGGGAAGTACATGACGCGAAAGATTGTCCCAAGAAACGTTAAGATATGCCACAAGTATCGTGCTTTGCTGATCAGGTTATCAGATAAGAGCAGAGTGACCTCATTAGTGCACACCACAGAGCAACTAAACCCTCCGCTTATCCAAGATAGCGAAAGTGGGCTAATTAGTGCAGTTCATGAACAGACGAGATTGATCGAAGCTAACAATATGCCTGTCGGGGAGTTTGATACTTTAGACCCATGTTACGGATAAAAAAACAGGACACGGGATGGCCAAAAGAACTTGCTTTTCGTTTAAGGCTCGTCAAATTATGAGGCGCTGGAGAAATGCAGCCTTCTGCGTTAAGTCCTTATTTCAAACTCTTTTTGTTCGCCTTCCGCCCATTGAAAATCTTGCGGGAAGGGCCTTAGAACGCACCTGGTACTGCTGCGCCGCAGCGTTCTTTCGAACGTCTGCTTTTCTCGCCGTCACCATGGCAACGAACGCCGAATAAATAGAATCGCGCACGGTACCGCCGCGTGAAGCCAGCAACAGCTGACGCCACTTTACGAACGTCTGACGCCGTTCGTAAAATGCTAGCCATGGTGACGGCGAGGAAAGCAGACGTGCGGAAGAACGCTGCGGCGCAGCGATACCAGGTGAGTTCTAAGGCCCTTCTCGCATGCTTTTCAATGGGCGGAAGGTGAACAAAAAGAGTTCGAAATAAGGACTTAACGCAAAAGGCTGCGTTTCTCCAGCGCCTCATAATTTGACGAGCATTAAACGAAAAGCATGTTTTTTTGCCCATCCCGCGTCCTGTTTTTTTTATCCGTAACATGGGTCTAAAGAATCAAACTGCCTGCCTGTCGTACGTGGTTTGCTAAAACAAAGACCGGTCAGTGTGCTGCGCGATACGGGCAGTAACACAGTAATCGTTCGAAGTAGCCTTGTGGAAGATGCCAATCTAACGGGTGAAATGGGAGTTGTGATTCTCGTAAATGAAGCACCATTGCGATTGCAAGAAGTGAGAGTGAAACCCTGCTCCCCGTATTTTACTGGAGATTTACTCGTGAAGTGCATGGACGCACCGCTCTACAACGTAAGTGTAAAAAACGTTGAATTAGCCCGAAGAGCCGATGAACCTGACCTTAATTGGGATAGCCAAACCATGCAACCAATCTCAGAAGGAAGGAAGACTAGCACCCGAAAGGACTCGATTGGTATGAGCAAGGTATCAGCCGCACATAGATTGATCCCATCGGATAAGACGAACGCATCTAGCGACGTCAAAAGGGAAAAAGTGACCTCTGAGCTACTAGAAGAGAGGCAGAAATCGAATGACACGTTACAGGTCTGTAGAAACAACATAGGTCAAGTGTGCAACACGAAGGATGGATGGAGGTACAACTTTTATATCTCAAAAGAAGTACTGTGCCGACGTTTCGAACAACAGGGTGGAAAGTCGTTCAAGCAGGTGGTTGTTCCAACCTCACTGAGACACTGTGTTTTGGATGTGGCGCATGATAGTGTGATGGTGGGACACCAGGAGATCAAACAAACCATTGATAGAGTATTAGAGACTTTTTATTGGCCAGGGGTCAAACCAGACATTAAGAGGTATGTCAGATCATGCGATACATGTTAAAGGGGGTGTCAGATCATGCGATACTGTGGAACCCTGAAGGGGGAACTAAAGAGGACACCACTTGGACAAATGCCAGTGATTGATATTCCGTTTGAGAACGTGGCCATCGACCTAACAGGTTCACTCCCAGTTACCTTAGATAGCAGAAATCAGTACATCCTTACGATTGTGGATTTTGCAACAAGATATCCCGATGCCGTTGTGTCACCAATTTGCGATTCGCGTGCCGTCGCGGAGGGATTAAGAGAGATTTTCTTCCGAGTGGGCTTTGCCCTGCAGATCTTAACGAATCAAGGCGCGAGCTTCACATCCGGATTGATGCAGGAATTGACACAACTACTACCGATTCAGAGATTACAAACCACACCCTATCACCCGATCTGTAACGGATTGGTTGAGAGGTACACTGGCACTTTGAGACAGATGTTGACCAAGACGAGCCAGGAGAAGCCGCGCTCTTGGGATCGGTACCTAGCACCTTTGCTGTTTGTGTACCGCGAGGTTCCCCAAGCTTGTCTAGGCTTTTCCCCGTTTGAGCTCATTTACGGCCGCCATATTCGAGGACCGCTGACGATCCTAAAGGAGGTGTGGACTCGAGACTAACTAGGAACCAGCTTCAAGAATACGTACGGATTCGTTCTTGACCTGCGTAGCCGTCTCGAGAAAACTACGGAACCTGCTCACAAACACTTAGCATCAGCGAAAAATATCAAAAGAAGATGTATGACAAGAAAAGTGAGAAGAAAGACCTGAAAGTAGGCGGTCGTGCCCTGCTTTTAATACTTTCGAAGAAGAACGAGCTGCAATTGCAATGGAAGCGCCTCACAAAGTGGTGAGAAAAAGGAACGAGGCCGATTATGAGGTTGATCTAGGACACGCCATTAAGCTCTTTCATATCAAAATGCTCAAGCGATATGAAGAACGTTAGGCAGCGGGCGCGGCAGAGCAAGTGTCGTCAGTGATAGCCATTGAGGACACAAGTGATCAACCTCTTCGACGCCTTGACCTGAGAAGTGCAGAGGGAATAAAGGAAGTGGCACTAGCTGACGATCTCTGTCGAAAACACCGGAGAAAACATCACAGACGTTCTGGAGAAACACGCTACGATATTCTCGGATGTACCGGGGCGTAGAAATCTGCTGGAATGTAAGCTGCAGCTGACCACAGACGAACCCATTCGTACGCCTCCATACCCGATTCCGTTTTCCATGGAGCGCGTGATTGAAAAGGAGGTAGACGAAAGGGATAAACTAAAGGTAATCGAGACGTCTACTTCAGCGTACCGTTCGCTCTTGATTCTCGTAAAAAAGCCAGACAAGACCTACCGGGTTTGCATCGAGCGCGTTAAGTCCGTGCTCCGGAGCGGAGAGTTTGACGCTCCGTCGACTAAACGGACAGGAGTTCCACTAGAGACTGACACTCGAGCAGGCTCTTCGTGCACCGATCGCAGCGCGAGTGACTTCTTCCCGCTCCGTGACGTAACGTAAACAAAGAAGATGGCTGCGCTGCTGTCGAGAACGTCGAGACGAAAGGCATAGCCGGATTGCCGCCCCTTTTTAGTTGGTTAGTGCATAATCCAGCGGGTAAAAACAATTTCATTTGAAAGCCAAGGAAGCAATTAGGGTTGCGAAAAAGGTTTGTTCGTGCATCTCGCCTGAAAAAAGAAATTCATATATCAAGTGGTAGCGTGCCGATAGCACAGCGACAGAAACGTTGTCGAGATGAGGAGACATTCGGACCGCTCTGTCCCTTTTATATTGCTTAGCCCAGCGAATAAAGATACTTCGATTTAAAAGCCGAAACATCAGTGAGCGTTGAGGAAAAGGTTCGATCGTGCGTCCTGCCTGAAAACGAATTGATCTATCAAACGAGCGGGCCGATGTAGCACGGCGACAGAAAATTTGTGATGAAAAGACAGTCAGAATGCTGTCCTGCTTAGAATGCTTAGCCCAGCTGCAGCGAATAAAGTACTTAGATTGGAAGGCCGAAACACCAGTTAGCGTCGCGGGAAAGGTTTATTCGGGCATACCGCCTAAAAACGAATTGGCGTGCTATTGAACGATGGTGTGCCGGTATCGGCGTAGCTTTCGTCTCGCTGCGAGACGGAACTGACGGAACCAGGGAATCTCTGACAAATCAGAGGGTTTCCTGCGTCGACGAGCGGGTTCAATAATGTTGTCTTTAATCTAAATCGGAACATCATCAATGGGCAATAAATAAATCGTGCAAGGTAACCTTTCACATATGTGCACAAAGCGAGTGTTTAAACCTTTTAGGGATATTAAAACGTTCGCAGAAACTTCATAAAGTCGCCGTCTCTTTTCCTTTAGACTCTGCTGCTCCACAAGGGCCTAATTATTCATCTTCGAAATATTTTCGACTACTGCTACCCGTATTCACGGTCGGAAAGAGTTCGTGTGGCTCGTCGATAGTTTCTGGCCGTGTTCCAAAACTCACTCGATCTAACTCTAGGGTAAAGGTGGTTATCAAAAACTTTCCCTTGTCCAGCGTTTCTCTAGTTTTGTTGTCACGGTATATAATCCACCGCCAAGATAACTCGGATCCATTCGAGTAGGTTTCGAACTCAGCCTCGGTGTGTCGCGCTCCTGTGCGCCATGCCGCCCATGCGTCGTTAAGTTGCTGCGCTCGGAGTATGAAACTCGGAGCGTCGGAGTAGCAGGAAAGCAGCGCCGACATAACGCGCCCATTAACTTCCGCCGGCTCAACAACATTCTAGTCTCCGATGCCGAACCCATTCCCCGAGTAGATGCCGCATTTGCCGAGGTACGTAATCGAGCCTATTTTTCTAAGTTAGATCTCTCCAAAAGGTATTGGCGAATTCCCCTTTCGAATGACTCAAAGGAGTAGACTGCGTTTTCCACGTCGTCGGGATTGTATCAATTTGGGTGCATACCGTTTGGCATTAAAACTGCATCCGCAGTCTTTAAGCGACTTACGCGGGAGGTGCTGTCTGGAATCGACGGGGTCCGACACTATATCGATGATGTCTTGATTGCGACCAATACCTGGGAAGAGCATGTCTGGGTACTCGAGTGGGCTCTTCAAAGGATTGAGGACGTGGCTAACCGTAAAGCCCAGCAAGTGTGAAGTTGGAATGAGACACGTCACCTTTCTTGAACATCGACTCGAAAACGGTGAGCTCGCCCCTGCTCCTGGGACTTTGGACAAGGTGGTGGGATCTCAGCGACCGACAACGAAAAAACAAGTGAGGTCATTTTTGGGACTCACAGGTTATTATCGGCAGTTCATAGTGAATTATGCAGAAAAAAGTTTGCCTTTGGTCGAACTGACAAAAAAAAAAAAGGAGCCCAATAGTGTCTGTTGGACCAACAGGCAAGAAAAGGTATTCCACGAGTTGAAGAAGGCACTATCAGAGGGGCCGATCCTGAAAACACCGGATCCCACCAAGGAGTTTGAACTTCGAACTCACTTCAGATTATTGTCTCGGAGCTATGTTAATGCAAAAGTACTAGTCATTTTAGCATCCCGTCGCGTGCGCTAGCAGAAAATTCCTACCCAGGGAGAAGAAATATGTCACCGTTGAAAAGGAAGCTCTAGCTTTTGTCTCGGCCATTCAAAAGTTCCGCCTTTATCTGTACGGCAAAAAACACCTAGTTAAAAGCGACCACCAGCCTTTGCAGTAAATAAACAAAATCAAACCTTCAAATGGCAGGCTGCTAAGGTGGAGTACGAGTTTTCAGTTGAATATATTAAGGGAGTTGACAAGCTGAGTGGTGATTACCTGAGCCGTAAATAATATTTATAGAATAGTAGTGGTTTATGGCATTATCTAGAACAATAAATGAAGATAGTGCGAGGTGTCCGTTTTTTTTTATCAGTTATACAGAAGAGAATTAACCGGACAGCCGTATTCGTATTTTATTTCTCGTGTTTTTGTAATTTTGTGGAGATGGTACGGCCTGATCATTTCAGTTTCTGTTGATGATTTCAGTGGAGAGGTTAGTGTCGTAAAATATTTCAAATTTAAATATAGCACGTAAGGTGGCCTTGTACACAGCCTGACTTAAGGGAATTTAGAATTGATTTGTTTGCGCGAATTACGGGTTTTGAACTGCTTGTGCGCACCGGGATCAGTTGTGGCTAATTGTTTGACTCCGAACTGATATATTTGTGCTGAACTGCTGGACTCTGTGCATTTTTGTGTCCGCAATCCACGCATGTAGCTTAATCTTTTTTTTTTTTTTCAAATAAGAAAAAAAACATTTGAAGAGGGGGCCGGTGTCATGGTCGTTGCCGGACAGAGAGTGAAGAGGAAAAAGGGGACGGAAGGGAAGAAAAAAGAGGATGAGGAGCTGGTGAGAGGGGGCGGCACGCAGGGCTCGGGACAGTCGAAGTTGAATCACAGATCATCTGGGACGAGCATCATCGTCCTCCGTCGGGGCTCCCAGGCTCCGAGAGGCGAAACATCGGCCGAGACTCGAGGACACAGCAAAGGCCTCCGGCGGGGTGCCCAGACCCCGAGAGATACGATTGCGCTGCTTCCAAGTGCTCGAGGCGCCGGCCCGTACGAGGTCGACTCAGCTGCGCAGAAAGCAACCGGCGGCAACAATCGGAACCCTCAAGCCCCGGACTCCGTCCGACTCGCCGACCACCCGGCTTCACAAGTGACTAACTGCTCGACTCGAGCGACTGACCGACTACCCTCCGACCCTCTGACCACTCGACCACCTCGCTGACTAACCGACTGTCTGCTACCTCTACCAATCAACGATGTGCGCGTTAAGTAAAACTTTTGTGCTGGAATAACTCTAACGTAATTAGCATTGTACATATTGTTCTTATTCAATCTTCCTCTGTTGCCCGGTGAAAGCTTATATAACGTATCTAAATTGTCTCCGTATGATTACTTAATACCTCTCAATCACAAACCGACCTGACAACGTCGTTCCGCTATACGGAGGCTTCCACCTTAGCCCAGTGTCCGTAGCGCTGCCAGCGCTGCTGGCACTGCTCCGGAACTTGGAAGTTTCAAAATGCTTCATTTACTTGTATGATAAAATTAGTAATAAAACACATCAATGCCACCATAAGTTTCTGCACGTTTCGACTTGAAAACGGAATTACAGGCGGTTTCGGTTTTCGCTGAAGATCCATCATCTCGACAAAATTCATTAAACAACACCGGCGACGTGCTCTAAAAAAAAACGAAACCGAAAAAAGATGAGGCGGGAGGGCGGAACATTTCTGCCGTCTGCCTTGAGAAGCAGAAAAACGACCTTGTTCCTCCCTTCTTCTCTTGTCCGCTTGGGAGCGCGTAAGTAGGTAAAAGGTAGAGTTCCTGTATATAGATACCTACGGCAGCATATCGAGGAACTCTAGTAAAAGGAAAACGTGCCGTTGCTACCTCTTTCCCCTCTTTTTTTCATTGCGTGACTAGTCTACATAAGTATGCCTACAATAAAACGGATTCACGTGATGTCTTTGCGTTACATTGCGATTATTACCGCAGCCAACTTGGTACCGTGAATTCAATAGAGCTGTGTGAGAAGTGCATCGTGATGGCGTTCATCATTTTGGTACCTATGACACAAAAGGCTCGACAAATCACGCACCGAAAGAAAACAGACAAGAACGCACAGTACCAACCGTACAAACGCACAAAAGACGTCAAGCGCTATGTATGGCAATGCTCGAATGTCTCCATCGCGTCTTAGAGTTGGCTGCGATTAAGGTGAAACGGAATGTAAAAATGTCAGAAACCAGCTGAAGGTACCTGATTTATTACCTTAACGATTAAAATAAATATTGCGGCAGTTAGATTTTATCATTCATATTTTTAGAGGTTATATGCGAGTCCTCATTTTGAGCGGCGCACGACGATAACAACTTCGACTGCGCGGCTGAGAAACTTGTGATAGTTTTATTGTAACTATAATTGGGAGGCCCTAAAAAACGCAAATCTTTGAATTCTTCGCGGGTTAATAAAAGATATATCTTGAAAATAGCGTATATATGGTGCGGATTCTAGGAATTTATCAGGCCGTGTACAGCAATTTAAGTACTCACTCATAGCCGCCATATGTTAAATTATTATCAATAAATCGTGAATGTTTTTCGCAATCCGTAGTTCCTCCCGTGAGAAGCAAACCATGAAGACGTTCTTTCGCTTCGCTCTCCTTCTAGTGGCTCTCTTTGTGGTTTCTGGAAGAACTATCAGAAACAATTCATTCGGTGAGATTCTTTTCTATGGTACCATTCGCTTTAGAACTTTAAATACTAATAGCTCTTTCCTTTTTAGATGACTCATCTGATAATATTTTTGATGAAACTTTTGTTGGAATATACATGTATTGCCTATATTTCGCGCCGGAATGAAGACCTTCAAGTGTAATAGGGTTTGAAGTTCGTCTAGTCGGTGCATATTGGTAAAAGGAGAAAACAGAGCAAAACATACGCAGGTAAAAACATAACTTACAAAAGCACAACGCTGACTCAGGTCTTCGTGCTTTTCTCCGTCTCTGATGCCGTTATGTCTCGATAAAAAAAAAATAAAAAACGAAATCGTAAACTAGCGTTGTTTTTGTGCATTTTGAGCTCTTGTCCCCCGTATTTTTTGCGCTGTTTTCTCCACTTCGGGTGTTTATGGCTTAGCGGCAAAACTGATTATTTGCGAGTTAGAAAAACAACAGCAACAACAACAACAAGAAGAAGCGCTTAGGTCCTCTGAGCAGCCCGAAGCGTCGCCACCACGCATGCGTAGAAGTTCGGCGCGTGTGCAGTTCGACGTCAAAAGTTGCTTGGGCGACCCAAAGGGATGAGATCCCTTATTCTAAAACTCTCTGTTGAAGCTGCAACTGTATCCATAAAAAGAAAAAAAGCTTGCGAAAAGGTTTTTCTTAAAACCTCCATTACTACTTGTGATCTTTTCTTGATGATTTCATATAAAGCCATGGCATTGTTTGCATCGCTCATGTATACACCTGCACGAAGTATATTATACTGTGTACCGTATGTACGAACTGCAAAGGGGACAGAGACCTTCGTCAGGCATTATCTGCCTTTAGTACCTGTTCCCCTTTCAGTTGATACGAAAGAAATAAAACTTCAAACTTATGTACTCTGTTTTTTGGCAAGTCCAATCGCAGCCAACTTTGCAAGCAGTCGCCTTCTGCGTGCTGCCATCCTTGTCTGCTGGTCTCCGGAAAGCCTTCTGAGCGTGCGCTGTAGCCCTGCATTGCGGTTTACCAGACCCTGCGCACGCGTCCGCAGCTCAGTGACGCAGAATTTTTCACCCGGGTGATAAGCGATGCAAATGTCTATGCTACCCTATGAGGCCAACGAATCGGGGCCAGAAATCGCCCCGCCATGACACTCGCCGTCTTCCTGCTCTTGCAGTCACCGGCTAAAGCAATCACGCAAAGAACAAAGCGTCGAATCCGAACGCAGTCGATGTGCGTGTGAAGTTTAGTAGTGGTGCAAAACTATCAAAAGTACTATCGATAGTATCGATAATCGCCAGAAATCTAACTATCGATAGTACTATCGATAGTCGACTATCGAAGAACTATCGATAGTACTCTCGATAGTCGACTATCGGAAAATTATCGTTAATCGACATTCGGAAAACATCGATAGTCGACAATCGTAAACCTATCGATAGTACTGTCGAAAGTTTACTATCGATAGTTTTCCTACACTAGTTGTTTACGTCGCTCCCTCTTCTCTTTTTCTCGCTTTATTTTTTCGAATTGGACACCAACTAGCCCAAGCACTTACCATCCCAACTTTGGTTCAGCTTTCAGTGATGACGAAAACGGGAGTTTGGGTGAAGAGAGGAGGAAGGGAGGCGAGCGGCGGTGTGGCAACTATGTTCGCTCTAGTAGTGCAAAACTATCGATAGTACTATCGATAGTCTCCATAGCCGCCAAAACTCTGACTATCAATAGTAAAAACTATCGATAGTACTACTGATAGTTGGCTATCGAAAAACTATCGATAGTACTATCGATAGTCGGCATTCGAACAACTATCGATAATACTATCAATATCGACTATCGAAAAACTGTCGATAATACTATCGATAGTCGACTATCGAAAAACTATCGATAGTACTATCGATAGCCGACTATTGATAGTTCTGCGACACTATCGATAGTTTTTCCAAAACTATCGATAGTATCGTTAGTCGATTTATCGATTGTTTTGCATCACTAGAGTTTAGCCGCTGATGCAGAAAACGCACAAAGATGGCGGTCGCCACGACGGTGCATTTTCGGTGCGGCTACCTCGGCTTCGTGAGATTGTGTACGGTCGACTGCGGTCTGACTTGTAGAGTGTAGAGAGTTTATTAGAAGCGGTATTTCGCCTGCTTTATTTTTTTTTTCTGCATGTGGTTCGAGGCGTCAGAACGCCGAGCTCTGATATGCTCCGATTAAAAGGATGGTGGGTAGACCTAGATACTATAGCTGCCTTGAGGTCTACCCTACCCACCATCCATGCAATCTGAGCGCCAATCGGAGCCCGGCGTCCTTACATGCCCCCCCCCCCCCCCCCGCAAGTATAGCGGGCGAACTTATACGTTCCGGATATGTTCATGTTCCAGGGAAATATGACCTCCGCTGCTCTCTTATGTTGCCTCGTGGGAGCTGCTTTGAAACTCCCGACAACTACTGGCGCTTCGACGGAAAAGGATGCGTACTAGTGTCGAGCGAGAGAATGTGTTTTGGAAGAAACGTTCACGACTCCAAGGCTGAATGCGAGAGAATCTGTGTTAACCACCCTCGGTGAAAGCTGATTCACGCGCACTTCTGCGTCCCCTGCAAACGAGAGAACGAAGGAGTATTGGAAATAAAAAAAAAAAGTAAAATATACAACTTCGCGTCGTGTTTTCTCGTTCTTTTTTTTTTTTTTTTTTTTTTTTCAGGACATATATCACGAACGCTCGGCTCTGACGACACGCCTTAGCGGTGGCGGCGCTGCTGTCGCTTTCTGCGTGCCGGCCAAGTATAGCCCATCTTTTGTTTATTAAAAATTCGAGTATGACTGGGCGTACTTAAACCGCTTCAGAATCACACTATCAATCGTCATCAGAATACGTTTCGGCATCTCGCGCTAAAAATAACAGGCTTGCTAAGAGCACTTATGTCGACCTAGAGCCTCGCGCGGATGACAGTTTCACTATTCGCATCCGAGCCGCATACGCAGACTTTTTACATTATTGTGTCTGCATCCGCATACTTTGTATTCGTATCCGAATCGTAGCCAGAAAATTCGGAGCCGCACCCGCCTCACAACCCAGGCATTGATTTTATATAATAAAATTGAGCTTGAATAAAAAAATAAAGAGAAAATTATCACTCTTTAAGCTGTTTGCTTATCTTTGTACAAAGATATCTGTGTGTCACAATACGAGATGAATGTAATTTTATTATTATCAATTTCATCGAGTTTAATTTAAAGCAATCATCCTTCCCGAGACACTGCGCATCCCCGGAAAAATGGTCGCCTTTACGTGATTGGGCTGTCCAACACGAGAACGCACGAAATAAGGAACCTCGAAGCAGCGTTTTCCCACGTGCCGTTTTTATTAGTTACTGTACGCAAGCGAATTTCCGGCTCGGGTTTATCAAGCATGATGAACACCCACCAACTCGCATGTGCACTCACACTCTTTGCGATAGATATTGACGCATTGGTGCTTTCTGACAAACACATCTCTGGAGATGTTTTTGTCAGAAAACTGCTGACCTTTCTGAGGAATGACCAAAGGCCAGCGAACCACAGCAAAGGGCATTCACCACGTCTTGTGTACGCACATTTGAGTGCAAAAAGGTGGCCTTCTAATGCGACCAAGGTCACCGTCTTCTATGTGCTTCTCGGAATCTGGCCGCGATAGATCTTGAAATATTCGTGCTGTGTCTCTGGAAACGTTTTTGTCGTGTCTCTGGAGACTTTTTTTTTTTGTGGGAAAAATATGAATCCTACAATCAGTCCTTTAAATTTACTACCCGCGACACTATCCTTTTGTAAAAGTTCGCTGTCTCTTTATGTCTAAAGCTTTTATGTTCGAACTTTGATTTCTGTTTGTGCTGCGGTTTTTTCTTCAATAATCATACCTTTCTGAAATCTCTTTTATTTGTATATTTCTGAATCAAAACACTCTCGTTCGGTCCTAGAACTTTGGACTACTTTCTAAGAACAAATAGGGAAAAGCTACAGTATAATGTGGAGAACAGAGAAAGCGATATAAAAGCCTTTTCTATTTGTAGGCACTTTTCTTAGACATGCAGAATGGGCATTGCATTGGGGTTGTGCTTTATCAACAACAGAAGCTGACGGCGTCAGCGTACCAGACGCATCAAGGAAATAAGATTTTGGAAAAACAAAATTCCCAAATATATTTCACAGATCTGCAGGGGAGGTTTCGCTGTATCCGTCAAAAGGCTGGAAAGCTCTGCATTCAATAAAATGACTCTTAGCTTTCCTTTGATGAGTTTTTGACTGCAAATGTTTTAGTGGTTAGCTTTCTTCATTAGGGTCACGGACGTCACAATTGTATTTAAAATTATGTGAGCGCCATCTAAATAGCCACCAAAAAGATCTGAGCCCAAATGCCTGTCAGGAATATGCAAAATATAGCTAAAAGTAAACTATTTCGAGTATATCCTAGAGGCGCTCCGCAGCACCGTGAAGAAATCTTCGCTGCTCCACCCAACTCCAGACGTTCCCGGTACCTACATGCTACACCTCACTGCCCTGCCCCCTTTTCTCTCCGATATCAGTTAGCCATCGGTTAGAAAGAGTCGTACCTGTTTTATTTTTATTTTTGTTTCATTAAAGGCATATTCCATCAATCAAAAATCACCAATGCTCCGATCCGATGAGTCGCACAATTTTGTCCTGTTTGTGGAGTCGCGGATACATTACACATTTTGCGGTGTTTGCTCAACTGGGGTGCGCTATCGTGTCCCGCGCTCAACTGGTCGTACGTTCTTGTATCGCGCGCACGGTTAGTCGTGCCATAGCCTCACCTATACTCACAAAGCCTGGCAGTTCGACGTCGGATTCCTAGAGTGCCCGGCCGCATATTTGCAGCGCGAGGATCTGGTAGCAAAGAGCATCAAAGAGCCATTTCTCAGGGAACCTGGACGTCAGCGCAGAGCTTTTACAGTGGCGAGGTCCCGAAACATGGTTTTCAAACCCCATGAGAGAAGAAGCGGTAGCGCAAGGAACGCGAGGAGCACGAGCGGACGGACATTCCATCGCTCGGGACAAGGGTGTTTCAGCGTCTCGTCTTGTGCGCTTCAACTTTTCCATTTCGACGGCCGCGTCTTGTGTCGTCCTGCCAGGCTTTGTCAGTATCGAGGAGGCTATGGTCGTGCGCTCAAGTGCTAAGCGCGCCACTGTGGCAGCGCCCTTATGTCGCGCGCTCTAACGTGTGCGTTCTAGTGTCGCGCGTTCTAAAAGGGCTCTCCCACCCGCGACTACATAAGGGCGCTGATTAACTTGGTTGATGATGACTACATCATCACTCAAGTTAATGAATCCCTGCATTGAAGGGCAAACAGAAGTTTACGAGACACTGAAAAGTAGCTTTCTGTATTTCGCGTCGACGCGGCTTATTTCGCGTTTCTCTTTCAGAAATGAAACAATTTGGTCCCACTGCTGAAAAAAAAAAAAAAAAGATCAGAACATGACTAACTTGCTCATCCACCAGGTCTCGATATCTTCTTTGAGCGAGAAGTCTTACCGGCACTGCAGGCCAGGTAGCTTGAAGAACGTGACCAGGGTTCGACAGGCTCGGAGAAAATATAGAAGTGCAATGGCATCATCCCATTGGAGAGCACGCATTGTTTTCTCAAGAGCAGTGTTTAGAATGTCGCACAATTTGGGCGCACCAATGATCGCAGTGCCGAGATTACATTCGTGTCTCTGTCCGTAACAAATGCAAAATTTGTAATACCGTCTCTAACGTCAAACCTCCAGTGGCGTACCAACTTGGTTCTGAGTGTGGGGGGGGGAGGGGGCAAACCAGACCCCCCCCCCCCCCCCTCCGGGGTTGCATATTTTACTAGTAATGGACCGAAATTTTTCCAAATCGAAAATTCGGCGCAACTTTGACGAACTTTTCTAAATATTTCCCTTTGAATCGGAAACAAATACACTGTTACCAGACATAACATTGATATTTAGTGTTTTCTCACGAAAAAAGGTTTTTTTTTTTCTTAATATAAATGCAACATGTAGTGCCTATTGACACGGTTATGACTAAATAAGGTGATATTCTACAAGATAATTGTATCGATGTTGCTTCTGTGTGTTTGCTGGCAATTTTGGTGTTTGCTTGCAGAAAGTCGCGCGACAACGAGGTTGGTTAGTAGCCGGCGCAGTCACGAATCACGCTACGAGAGTTTTGATTTTGAGGCTTCATCAGCACAAGCCTGCAAGTGTGTTTACATTGTTATAATAAAGGCAATCACTGCGTTCTTACTTTCTCTGGGAGTCACCGTTTCGTGCGCAAAAACGAATCCAACGGTTGCTGAGCCTTCACCAGAAGAGATAACAATAATGTAAATATGCATGTTTTTCGATTTGAGTCACTTGACGTCAGCGTTGCATGAAAGTGTTCGTTTCATATTCGTAACGTGCCGTTTCTAAGCTTTAAAATTCCGGTTTCTGGTGTTAGGACACACACGGATGTTTAGAAAGATGAGGAAAGTTAGGAATGTCGAATGTGCAACGTCGAGCATGACGGTCCTGTGTTTAGTTTTATGCAGATACATGAAAATCCGGAAATAGCGAGAACTAAAAAGCAATATTATTTTGTTTATGCACAAACTACTTGTGAGCCGAAAACAGGATTGTTATAATAATAATAATAATAATAATAATAATAATAATAATAATAATAATAATAATAATTTTATTTGCACATACTGAAAGGGGCCCATGTGGTGGTGTGCGCGGCTAGGCAGATAGGAGAAAACCCTTACGCAGAGCGCCTGCCCGCCAGACTTGTACGTAGTTCAACTACTTTTCTCAAGTTACTGTAGTTTAACAACTTTTCTTGGTAGTTTAGTAACTTTCAATTCAATTTCTATTTTGGTAATTAGTAGTTTACTTTAACTACTTTTCCGACTGACTTCTACTCAAATTACAAATTACTTTCGAAAATTAGTGGTTGTTTTGCCTATAAACAGAGATAAGATGTTGGAATATCAGCTGATATTTGCAGAAGGGGAAGCATGTGGCGTAGAAAGGGGGGGGGGGGAAGGAAAAAAGCGATTTGCATAGTCCCAAACCCCCCAAAAGATTAATGAGCCCCCACTGCAACAACACTGCTATGAGGCGCGGGGAGCGAACAGACACGACGCAAGAAAGGCCGAGTAACTTCGGGATTAGCGCCGAAGACTGGCGTTTCTTTGTATCCCTAAGTTCAAAGAGACTTGACGCATTTAAAGAAAGGGCTTGTCCCCGCTTCTCCCCATTGTAGGAATTCTCGCCTACTACAGGATGTATACACACTACATCCTCACTCAAAGGAGGTAACAAAGTGCAGCACCCTCATTGAAGTTAATCTGGTTTTCCTGTATAGCTTGGGTTGTCTTTCGAGACGTCATCTGGTCATTTCTCTGAGTGAAGAAATGGCGGCTAAAAGACCGATATAAAGAAGTGCCTTATAAGTTGACCTTTGAGGTTCAGCGCTGTCTGAGCTTGATTTTGCAGACAGCGTTTGATTGCTTACAGTGTTGCGTAAAGTACATAACCTCTCATTTACTTTGTACTTCCAAGTAGTTTTAGACATACTTTACGCAACACTGTAAGCAATCAAACACTGTCTTCAAAGTCAAGCTCAGGCAGTGCTAAACCTCAAAGGTGAAATGATACAGCCGCAGTACATCCTTGGCCAAAAAGAAGTACGCAGCAATTAGGCATGCAGAAGCAGAACCAGCTATTAAAGCATTTCTGTGAAAACACAAGTCGCTTTATATTTGGCTAGCAGAATTTCGCTAACGCATCAAAACCTATGTAAGTACTTCCTTGTTAGCATAGAAAAAAATAAAAGTAACTTCAAAAGTAATTTGCTACTTTTTTACGGTAATTAGAAATTTTCTGAATTACTCTCCATTTTAGTAATTTCTACTCTACTCAAATTTCTCTTGAGGCTAATACTCAGTAATTTAACTTAATTACTTGTTTGAGTAGCTTGTACATGTCTGCTGTTAGCCCGCCACCACATATGAACAAAAAACAGACAAATAAATGTACAGAATATACACACTACAGAGAGTACGCAAAAAGGAAAGAAAAAGAGGGAGAAAACATGTAATACATTATGACGAGATTGCCAGCTGCATCCAATACATTCTGGCAAGCTCTCGTGACTCTGCCCCGTTTGACGGCAGTGGGCTGCGCACGCTGAGCGTAATTGTCAGTTGTTAGTCAATGTTTCAACTACCTTGTTGCATCAATGGAAACGTCAAATGAAAATCACGTTATTCAGAAGGCACCGCATCATTTGTCACTTGCGCAGTGGACTGCGTAAATTACTGGTCGATTTTCTGTTCTTGAGGCAGAAAATATTGAAGAGAACCACACTCCAAAAGCTCACAAACGCACAGTTGCCGTGTCGCCTGCTCCAAACCTTGCAGTAACCGCTCGTTGTACTAAACTGTGCGATGGTACCCGCTCGACCGCGCGGCGTCCATTTGCGATCTATGGCCCCGTCGCGTTCGTGGGTGTGCGCAGACATTTGCCAAATTTTCCCCGAATCTTCGTCAAACTTTCCTTAGAAATTTTGGCATGTGCGAAACTTTGCCGTATCTGAAGTTTGGCAGATTCGGTCCATCGCTAACTTTTACGGCGTGTGTGTGTGTAGGCGCTGCAAAAGAGGGGGGGGGGGGAGAGGACCAACTGTGTATGCGCACCAGACGCTTTGGTCACTGGCTCCTTTTACGGCGCAGGCGATAGACCCCTAGCAACGACGCTTACGCCGGATTGGCTGCTCGGCAACGCGCGGGAACTTAAATTTCGGATTTGGACGGCGTGTGTATCATTCGAAGCGCGTTAACCTACCCCCGCGCCTGCGTTCACGCCGCTTCGCGGCGACAGTGTGCGGCTGCGACTTACAAAACTATTAACCCACTTAGCCCCCCCCCCCCCCCCCCCCACCCCCCGTGCACGCCGTTTCGCGGCGTCCAGTCGGCAACCCAAGCCCAGCTATCCCCCATGAACTTCCCTAAATAGAGTCCCATACGATTTAGTTTAGCGATGTTTCGTCAACAACATTCGTTTTTTTCAGTGTTAATCGTGAAAAAGAAATGTCGTGAATATTGCCAAGAGCCTCGATATAACAAAATGTTCGAGGAAAAAAAATAAAAGAAGTAAGCCCACACCATGGATAGAACCCGGGTCTGATACTTATGAGGCAGGCATCTTACCACTAAGTTAGGCTACCGCTTCGGAAACTCGCATTTTATCCGCTGTATATGTTGACGGCGGCAGCACCTATCTCCACGAACCAGCCAATCCGGCGTGAGCGCGGTCGCTAGGGTTTGCATCGCCTGCGTGTTAAAAATATGCCCGCACGGGTCGGGGGGCGGTGCCCTTGGTATTCCTTGGGCGCCTACGGCCAGTGTTTGCCCTGCCCAGTGGCAGCCGTTTCAGGGGCCGGGGGGGGGGGGGGCAAACACATGCCTTGTCCCCCACTCTGAGAACTGGGGGGGGGGGGGGGCAGCGCCCGCCTTGCCCCCCCGGTTGGTACGCCCATGCAAACCTCCGCAGCGCCTGGAGTACTGCAGATCGGATGTCTTCACCTGTCCTCTTGCTCCGTTCGTCAAATTCTGTAGTGCAAAGTACGCGCTCCACCAGGTTGAAGTTCTCCATGTAGTGCAGCGTTATACCAAGGTAGCAGCTGTTTCGCTAATTATTCTTCCACAAATCAAAGTTTGCGGCTGCGCTTTGCAACTCAATGATGAAACGTATTACCGCTTTCACAAGCTTTCTTGTTTCGTCGGTGATACGTGCCGCATTCCAAGACACCACGATGGGGTGCTGCAGCAGTAATGCCGCGTCGAGCCTTACCCCACTCAGATCTAATATCAAGGAAGCAGTATGCCAGTGTCCTCAAAACTTGTCCGACAATCGCTTCAAGCGGTCTCAGGTCCCTCGCAATAGACTCCTCGCCGCTCTTGACGATGCGTTCCTTCATTTCACTTGTCACGAAGAAAGAAGGCTTCGGTTTCTCAAGGTATCGCCACAGGGTTAGATCTGCCACTTGGCATTTGTGCTGCAACAGGTTAGATGTGCCTCTCTTGTGGCTCGAATACTGAACACTTCCATGCAAGTGCTGCATGCCATAAAGTTCTTGATAAATTCGTCTTTGTCATTGATTTATCTAAACTGTTTCGAGATCTCAACTCGTCCGTCTTCCACTTCAGGACGAAATCACGGCTTCAACATTTCCCGCTGATGACGTCGTAGTCCGTGTCGATGTTGCGGCTAACCACCAGAGCTTACGATTCCATTTGAACTCGCAAAATCAGCGGAAATCACGCTGACCGCTTTCTCTGCGCAACACGGGAAATCCGAAACTTTCACCAGTGTTCTTTTTACTCTCCCCCAATAGTCGGAACCCCTGGGAATGGAGGTCATATAAAACAAAAGTATATGAAAAGACAGAAGGGGAAGCATCGGTAGAAAGACAAAAGCCTTTATTTCTCTTTCTTTCCGCCATCATAAGATGTAAAACCCAAAAGTGGAAAGAAATACTTTTTTTTCGATTTGCTTGGGGCAGACATAAAGGCAGCACGTGGCTCTCCCCGTCATTGCTGGCGCCGTGGACGACGAATATGGACTACCTCGCTTTCTTGGCTAGAACTCTAAGCGTACAAAAAAGAAACACAAGTGGAGTTTACGGACTGCCTATCTGCATGCGCTGTTGATTTGGAAACTTGCAAACCTTGGCGCTACAGGGTCGCCTGAGGTGTCGGAGAACTTTTGTTATTCGTATCATGACCACACTGCTCTTCATTGAGAGGGGGAGAGTTGTTCTACTTTCATGTAACTTATATGTTGGAGGTTTTCGTCACCCGAACAAAGTTTTCCGCTTTTTTTGCCGTCAAAGTACAAGCATTCCAGGGACGATTGATGCGCTGCATTCTTTGCTTTTTCTATAAATATTATTTTTGCCGATTTTCACCAAGCATTGGTGAAAATCAGATCTTTCTTTGGATCCCCATCGTTTCTTTGAAACGCGTTTTGTGAAAACACGTTTCGTGGACTACGTTTCAAGGACATACATGTCATGGCACACGGTTCGTTCACGCTTTGTGTTTTGTGGAAGTTCGTTTTGTAGGCAGATGCCCCTGTGACGTTTCGTCGACTACGTATTTCTTCACTAACCTGCTAAAAGCTACCGCGTGATTCCCTAAGGCGTGCTTAACCATACCATGCCTCCTCTATCTCCACCCCATACTCCAGGCGAGACGCAAAAATTAAAACGTCGCAGGTTAAAAAAAACGAACACGGGAAGCTTTTTGATCAAATGAACTATCCAGAAACGTCGCATGTCGATGCAACAATCTGTAGGTGAAACGTCGTTCGACAAACTAAATGTCACCAGGCAAAACGTTATATCCGGATCCGCGGATATCCGCATCCGCAGAAAATGACATCCGCATCCAATCCGCAATCCACCAAATCTGACTAATTTTTATTGGCATTCTCAAATTTACTGCGGATATCCGAAGATAATCCGCGGATAATCCTCGGATCTGCAGGGCTCTAGCCATTTCTCTGGGGCCCGAAGCGTGCGATTGAATCTGAGTCGTCGCCGGACGCTGACGCAGCCCTCCTGTCCAATCATTTGCTCAAAATATTCGCGACTCCAGCAAAACGGACGCCGCCAAGCGGGAAAACTGAGAACCAGCTAGAACAGGTCGCATTGCGCCTCTTCGCTTTTCTAGCGGCTTTCGCGAACACGTGTTGTCGGTGCGGTGGCGAACGACGAAATTTGATGAAAGTCTAAATATTCTTTAATTGTGCCTGAGTTCGTCGTTGAAGGGTAACAGTTACTCTCCATAGAGAGCGTGGTTTGCGACAAACGGGATACACTCCAAAAAGGGATCGAGTGGAGAATTGTCGACTCCTTCTTTTTTGGAGTGCGTGCTTTACGCCGTACGGTTTGAAGCCACTGCTCGCACAGGACGCATTCCTTCGGGAAGCTATGAAACGACATGTTTGGGGAATTTTAGCTGCTGTTCGTGCAGTCGACGGCACAGCACCAGCTGCCGCCACCCATTGTATGGGAACGGTAACTGAGTCCTGACTTTGCCTACTATGCTGTCTTGGTAGCACCTCGAGATCGGTGCGGGCGGGCGCGGAATCAGTGGCGGGGGTACCCAACATCGACGTCATTTCCTGTGTGACTAGCATCGTTGCAAGCTGAGGGCTACTGCTTGGAACTGACTCCAAACACGTAACTTGAAAATTTAACAACTTGACGGAAACATTTCATTTCTTGGAAACACTTCGCCAAGTTGTTGACCCATGTCTACGTGCACGATAGGGGGGGGGGGGGGGGAGAGAATTCTAAGGCTAATCGGTGGGCATTAAAAAAACCCGGCGAGCTTAAGCCTACGGTTGCTAACATAGATTAAAACGAATAGGCTGCAAGAACCTCTAGAGACACTACTGGCTCTCTAACGGAAGGCCTTGCATAGAACAGTACGTCAATTATTGAGACTTTAACCGCAACGATTATTTATCCTAAAAGGCTATGCGTGAGAAACTGCATGCGCAAATGAAGTTGGGGAGGCTAAGTTTCATGCATAGAGTTATTACAATAAACGCTAGAGGCTCAGCTGGCGCTAGTGTGCTGTTGCATTTTGAAGCAGACAGCAAGCAGTCAGAAATTGACTTCCGGTAATGCATTCCTATGGGAAAAAGCGAGTGCATTTTCTCTCTGCGCTCGATTGTAAGAGGAAATATCACGAATAATTTGCACGTACTAGGCACATTGGAACATTTCTCAGTCACGCAGACGAAATAATTGGTCAGTTACAGCATTTTTATTTGAAATTCGTGGCATGAAAAACGGTGTTAAAACCACTTCGTACGTGTATTTATGTGCACTGTCGGACACTGTTAGCGCGAACACGGCGTCGACGCTTTCCAGCATGGGGGATATACGTGCCAAACGAACGAAGGACATGTGGAAAACCAAGAAAGACGGCAAGAACTACGCAGTAACTCTGGATAACTAACTCCTCGTGCTTGCAGACGATCAAAATAAATTGAAAGTCACGTAATACAGTCCGATTTACAATAAATAAGTACTTCTTTATTCTTTCTGCTCATGAATATGTGCGAAGATGCTTGTTCTGGGTTCAAATCATTACCCGCACGCTCCAAATCTTTGCAAATAGGGTGAAGCCAGAGAACAGGTGCCCGATAAAAACTGCCCGACATAGGAAATAATAAGAAAACACACCTTTAGCAGCCCACGTACTTTATTCTTTACGTTTCGAACGTTTCTTTAATCACTCGTAAAGATGAACGACGGGGTCATTTTCATATAGTGACAGGGCGGGCATATTAACAATATATAAGCACCAACAGAATGCTGGCGAACTTTGAACACACTTTACATTCCTTTCGATCGTTGTTTTGCTTAGAATCGTCGCTCGTTTCTACATACCTGCCATGGAACAGAGGTTTGGGCCTGAAATATAGTGAAGTTTAACATCGTTCAGTGGTAAAGAAAAAATGCTGTAACTCAAGCAATTACGCTATCACCATATTAATAAAGGTACATACTATCCGGTACAACCGAAATAACAAAAGTTATTCATGTTATTTTCCGGCGAAGAGACAAAATTCACGCGCGTTTTCCCATAGGAATACACAGGAAGACTGGAAAAGTAGACTGCATGCTGTCTGCTTCAATTTGCAACCGGAAGTCCCGTAGACACTAGCGCCAGCTGAGCCTCTAGCGTTTATTGTAATAACTCTATGGTTTCATGTTTGTACATCTTACTAAACGGGGAAGAAAAAAGGCAAAATATGCCGGTTTAGAACAGTATTTTACTTTGCGGCGCGTTCATCGTAGAATATGTCTATGAGGTGGACACTGCAAGGATTACAGAGTAAAAGTTTTTACATATTTAAGGGTGTAAAAGGGGTGTTGTAGCAACTTACACCCTTTTAACACCCTAAAATCTAGGAATACACCCTCATAATTTTACCGAGAGGGGTGCTCTTTCCTGCTACACCCTACATATAGCGAAGGATGGGAGAAATGTGTAGAAGAGGGTGCTAAATAAATTACATGAAATGATTTTGGACAGCTTATATACGGCTCTGTCCATAATGCACAGGTAAGATTTCTGCTTGAAAAGCAACAGTTGTTAGCAGTCTAGCTTTTTATAACGTTAGTTGTAATTCATGCAAATAGCTGTTAATAAAGTGCCTCTTTTGCATACAATTTTTATGTTTGCAAACAATATTTTATATGAGTTCATATTTAGTTTTTTTACAAATCACTTCATGCTCAGAAATTGGAAACTAGGATGAAATGCTCAATACTAGCATTGTTTTACAGATATTTATTGATGGAAATGTACAGTAAGAAAATCAGTTAGTCTCGAGTTGATATCTGACAACATGAAATCAAAAGATAGTGAAAATGTTTGACAAATATTCATGACATGCTGCTAGAACCTGTCACATGACCATGCGACCTTGGAAAAATATTCATTTGAGAATATGGTGACATGCACAAAAACTCACACACATAAAGAGGCAAAACCAATAATAAGCCAGTCCGAGACATCCCATACAGAAATGGCCTATGGTCGTCTATAAAAAAATTCAATGGCAGGCTATCACCCCCTGTAGCTTTGCATGGTCTGCCTTGGAAATTTATAAATACAGCTACAGCCAGCTATAGAAAAGTTTAGGGCCCTCTGACTAAAGACTGGGAACCAACCAATTTTCTTTTCCCGCATATAGAAAATTCTATGATCCCGAGTCTAAAGACTGGGAAAGAATACCTTTTCTTTACCCACCTATATAAAATTTTATGGCCCTGTGTCTTAAGACTCAGGGCCATGTTTCAATAACAAGAACAATAATATAAGAATAATGACATTAAAATTAACAATAATCAATAAGTTAGTGTTTTAACAGTGTCCAGGGACATCCAATTGGTCTTCTTGCTGGCGCAGTGCAATAGAACGCACAAACAGACGCTTGCGCGCTCGCAGTCACACACATACACGCGCGCACGCACGTACACGCGCATTCACACGCGCAAACGTATGCCAGCGCGCAGACGCACACGCACGCACAAGCAGAGACGCACACACGCATGCACGCGGCCCCATCCACACGCGCGCGCACAAACACACGTTTGCGCATGCACGCACACAGACGCAAACAAATACGACGAAGGAAACGTTGCTTGAATTAGTTTCGGTTTCGGTTTACACAAAAATGAACAACCTAAAGTTTAAATAAAACTTAAGATTTACTCACTTTTTGTAATGTTTTACATTATTATTTACTGTAATTCTTATTGTTACTAATATAATAATAATTTGCTTAATATCGTTCTAAAAAAAATAAAAATAAATAAAAAGGAAAACAAATTTTTGAAGACTGCCCAAGAACATGGTTATTGCAATCGGCTTCCGCTGGCTGCCGAACTTGAATAGCCGTTGGAGTTCCAGAGGCTTCGGGAATCCCCTTTCGTTTTACGTTATAGAAGTGTATGCGGATATTTTAGTGATTGATACTGATTAAAAAGCGCGACAGGACAACGGACAGAAAAGGAGACACAGACACAGCGCTTTAGATTTAGATATTTTCCTTATGAATGCCGTGTCCAAGAATAGCAAGCAATGACTGAGAGCTGGGAGACGCTGCGTCTTGCCAATGCCGGTATGTTCAGGACAGCATGGACGACTCGTGCAAACTCCGGTAAGCAACTTTCTTTTGTTTCTGCAAAGTGGGCTGCTGTTTCAAACTTTGTCATATACCGTGTCTAACCTATGCTTCATTTTAACTATGCTTCTGTCCTGTGTTATTTTGTTATTTGAAAAGAGCGTATCTTCTTCAGAACCTGTGTCTCGCTCCGCAGTGTGAGAAGGATTCCCGGGCGGCGGATCCGTGGGCATGTTCTGGGCGCCGTCCAACGACGCTCCTTTGACGACGCTTTTGCGTAGCGTTCAAGTGCCGTCTGACGGACGTTCAAGCATTCAATCACCGTCCCAAAGTGTTAATCAAAGGTCATGCTAGTTCTGACATTTTGTACTAACAGCCGCTCGCCACGGATTTGTTTCATAACGCGGGCGCGAGAAAAAAATTGACAAGAGCGAGTAGCATGATTTTTTTTTGCCTCAGCTAAAGCCTGTGCTGTGGAGACGATCGGTCTCTTCGCGTTTGCCGAACCGGCGCACTTTCCAAGTTCATGATTGTGTGATGTAAAAAGAAAGATTTTGAATTTTACGTCTTTTAGTGGTGGCGAAAGCCCTTACAAAAAGCAGAGCAGCTAGAAAAATGAAACGCTAATGTCAAACCTGAATATTCGATGGAGTTGTAAGACTACCACCGTACCAACTCACCCGTATATTTTTTATTTCAAAGAGTAAGAGCCAATGGTAATAAATAAATAAATGCAAACTATTGATTGGTTACCAATTCGTAATTGATGCAGTACAGCCCTACCCTGCTCTACTGTTTTTATGATATTAAGAAAAGTGTAAATGTATAGGACAGCTTATAGCAGCCATTTATGTCCGACCCACTATATTGAATCTTTTCTCAAAGAGTTCGAAGTTATATAAAAACGTGCTCGTCGTGAATTAAGCCTCACCACTGAATCTACAATAGCTTGTGACTTGTATGTATGTTCTCAGCGAAAGAAAAGAATGCATTCAAAAAGGGCCAGTCGTATTGTTCCCTCTCTGTTAGAGCTTCTTGCAGGTACACGCAAAATGTGGGTGTCCACGTCTAAAAGAATGAAATTGACATTCCCTGCAGGGCTGGCAGGCATGACTCAGTTCGGCTAGCAGCTTGAAACCTATGGAAGCCTAAGGAAACGCACCACAAGAGTGGGAGTGACGACCGCCGAGCACTTACTCAACGATGGCACCATGAGGAAGGGGGAGCTGCCCTAAAGGGAATGCAGTGGCAGGTGGGTCTTTCATGTGAACCCCTATACAGATGATACCAAGCAGAAAATATAAAAAAAAATTATTATTAAAAACACGAAGTGTGAATCGCACGGACAAGGAGATCAACACAGTGCTGTGTTGCGTTCGTATCCTCCGTTCCCATATTCTTCATGATTTTTTTTAATTATTGGATACCAACTGGTCCAATCATCAGCACCCTAGTCAACAAAAGTATGCTGCTATTTATTTGTATGCATTAACACTGTGCTTACAGTTGAATCCTACACTGATTTATTAATGAACACAAACAAAGACGAGGGTGCAAGCTAGCTATACAGGCTAAGCACGAATAATTTATTCAAGACTGATTCTCTGAAGGATGACACAAACGCAGAGAAGTGTCAAACACAGCCGAGTTTTAATATACAAAAAAAAGAACAGGCGACCGAAAAGAGGAAACATAGGGGAAGACATGAAGTCACACTTTGCAATTTCTCTTCTGTTTACCACCGCTCTGCAAAGGGAATTTCTTCATGGACCTCACAGCGTTATACTGTTCACAACCCCTAGTATACCCAAGGACAGTAAACCCAAAGAAGCAACCTACTAACATCTGGGTAAATTTGATTAAAAAAACAACAGAGAATGCCCTTAAGCTTTCAACGTAGAAAATAGAAATGATCATGCACAACATTAAGATAAAAAAACAGACGGACATGATGCCTGTTTCTAAAATAAATATAGGCCAAGAAACTTCTTCCACTCGATGGCAAAACACAGGGAAGGCATTCAACAGATTTCTAGGTGTCATCATCATTACTGATTTTTTCAGTATATACTTAAGTTGTGATCATTCTCTTTAGTCAAAATTATTTCGGTAGTATTCTATAAGAACACACAATTATTACATTAGATCACGTGTTTTGATGCAGCTGAATAGAGAACCTCATTTTTCTGCAACATTTATACTAAGTTCAATCGGTCGTTAATGCAGGGTTTTGTCGCATGAAGTGTTCTATGAGGTGAACGAAAATTTCTAGCGGTCCTTGAGACATGTCATGCTGTAGGCTTATGTATTACTGACTTTTTCTTTGTTACTTTGTGGTATATGCCAAGCTGTATCCAAATTAATTGCAGGTCCCAGCTGAACCAAGAGGGTAGACCCAACCGTCAAAGACTGCAAGCCGCTCTCTTCAAGCCGTACAGAGTGTTCTATGAGGTGAGCAATCATTTCTGGTGGTTCTTTGTACATGCGGTGCTGGGGGTTTATGTAAAACTGGCCTTGTCCAGTTTGATCTAGTTTTACGTAAGGAAAAAGTGGACCTCTATAGTGGGATAGTGCCCGGCTGCATGCACATGCACACGGTATTTATATATACAAACCTTTCTATTTTGATTCGAACGAATTTTTAAAACAAATGGGGTGAGTGTTACTTAGATGCCACCTTCACTGTGTGTATATGGGGCTCGGAGGACATCAGATGTTAACATAACTAATATATCAAAATGTTTTCATAATATTTTTATTTAATAATTTTAGGGGGCATGTTTTAATTCTAGTTTCAAAGGCAGTGAATAATAAAGACTCACTCAATTAACACAATTTGCGAATGGCAACACGTTTCTAGATATTCAATGCTAATAATCTGCCTTTTCGTCACCCTATTCCAAAATCTTGCGCTCAGAAGACCTCAGGATATTGTGCGGATGGGGGGGGGGGGCTTCGAACGCACCTTCACAATCTTGGAAGGATGACGCCGATGCATCCACCAAGGACACACTGTCGAGATAGTGACGACGTGCCTGGTAGGACTGTCACTGTTCTACCCACCATTAATGGCACAAATTCTTGAGCTCAAACTGAGCGCGGTTTTTGCATCTGACATTAAAAACGCAAAAGCTGGACAATGAGTATCTCGAAGCCGCTTGGCGTTTTGTGAATTGTTTAAATTGGGATAGCCTTTAATATTGACTGGTTTTTAACACTGCAATTGCTACATGGCCCATAAAGCCTATATTACAAAGCTAACAGATTTTGGTCCATTAGTCAACATACTGTGATGATTATCCCCTTTACTAATGTCCGCCGTGTCCCACGAGCACGCAGTGAGGAAGACATTCTGAAGAACACACAGTGAAGTAGACTCACGACCTTTTTTAAAACTTCTGTTATATTTCAAATAGAATGCTGTGTCTACATGTAAAATGACTTGTAGCATGTAATCATGAACATAATTGTTACAAAGCTTTACTTTTCACCCAGTTAAAGTATTGCATTTTTATCGCAACCATTCAAACATAAGCGAAGCATCCAGTTTGGTACTCAAAATGCATTCAACGGACTATTACTTAGTTTGCCTTTAGCTTCGTACTGAAAATAATAGGCATGTGCGAATCGTAAAATTCGCGCTTAAATTGGAGAATGATTTGAGATTATTAACTTTTCAGTGTAATATCACATAGTTTCTGCACCTTTCTCCAAGACCGCGAATTCTAGGTCCGTTTACATCAAGTCATCCAGCAGCCACAGGTTACCATTTGGGCCGCCGAGATTGCTCTTCTCTTGACGCAGGCAGCTCGTTGTATGTTTACGGGTAAAACAGCGCGAACAAGGACGCAGGACAGAGAAGATGTACACAGACGGAATGCTAACTGTCAACTGTTTGAAAAAATTTCCAACGGTGTGGTCACGCCAATTAACAAATACACCATGACACATGACCGTCGTATGATCGTCACAACTTAAGTCCCTCAGAAAATGCCAACTCACAATCATAAAGAACTATCGAAGGCACGCTGACACAGTTGTCTTTGAACTTGGAAATGTAAAAGGCCTCTGTTATCACCCTAGGTCGTTGGTCCCAGGACCGTGGTATCTTCCAAAACCGGAGAACAACCACATCTGTCGCAGTGAACCCCCATATTCCCTGATGAAGATGCCCTAATCGAACACGCGTGTTCACTTAATCTATCATTAATGCAGCGACCGGTCTGGCCAATGTAAACGTTTTTACGAGTCAGGGAATTACTGTAGACCCCCCCCCCCTCCCACACACGCACACCCACGCAAGGGACAAACTTGTTTTCATGCTTCTTATCATATGCGGCCCTGACGACCGATCCCCTCTCCGCCCTTGCACATAAACGTCCCAGCTTGACCGCTGCTGAGAAAACAACCGGAACATTGTGGCGTTGCGCTACTTTCTTTAACCTATGCGCCACCTTAAGGATATAGGGCACCACCGCCGGTTTCTTCGTAGACTTCCTACTCATAACTACCTCCGGATTTCTCACCCTCCTCAAGAGGAACTCGGCCACACCTACCAGGAGATTGCCAGGATAGCCGCCCTCCAAACGTTTGTTGGCCTGGCTACGAAAACTCATCGTCATTTGGTGAGGACATGACCTGACGAGCGACGCAAAAAGACTACTGAATATGACCGCCCTTTTACTATTTTTGAATGACTCGAGTCGAACGAAAGCTCACCTTTCTTCAACCTTAGGACAGTAGCACCAACACACTTGAGAGTCCGAGAAAGTTAGGTTAATGTCTAAAACTGTAGAATACCCCCCACAGGGTCAACCCTGGTGAAGTTCAACCCCCTGGCATGACCCTTGAAAACGTCTAACCTGTTTGCAACCACATCCTCTTTCTTCCGGACTGAACCATTTCAGAATAACACCAAAAAGTCATCTAAGTACCTAATTACATGGATGACGTCACTCCCTTAATCTCCGGCTATGCCTCTATCACACCTGAACAGGAATACGTCACTTAAAGAAGACCCTGCTGGGGGTGTTGTACAGTTTTTAGACATTAAGCTAACTTTCTCGGACTCCCACGTGTGTTGGTGCTACTGTCCTAGGTCGAAGAAAGGTGTGCTTCCGTACGACTCGAGTCATTAAAAAATAGTTAAAAGGGGAATCGTATCCAGTAGTCTTTGGGGGTCGCTCGACAGGTCATGTCCTCGCCAAATGACGAGTTTTCGTAGCCAGGCCATCAAACGTTTGGAGGGCGGCTATCCTGGCAATCTCCTGGTAGGTGTGGCCGAGTGCCTCTTGAGGAAGTTGGGAAATCCGGAGGTAGTTATGGGTAGGAAGTCTACGCAGAAATCCATAAGGTGGCGCATAGGTTAAAGAAAGTAGCGCAACGTGACGGTGGTCCTGTCGTTATATCAGCACCGGCCAAGCTGGGATATTTATGTGTGAGGGTGGAGAGGGGATCGGTTGTCAGGGCCGCATGTGATAAGGAGCATAAAAACAAGTTTGTGCCTTGCGTGTGTGTGTGGGGGGAGGGGGGGGGGTCTGCAGTAATTCCCTGACTTGTAAGAAAGTTACATCGGCCAGACCGGTCGCTGCATTAGTGATAGATTACGTGAACACGCGTGTTCGATTAGGGCATCTCCGCCAGGGAATATCGCGGTTCACTGCGACAGATGTGGTTGTTCTCCGGTTTTGGAAGATACCACGGTCCTGGGAAGACACAGTCACCAACAACTAGAGAGGCAACTGAGGCCTTTTACGATTCCAAGCTCAAAGACAACTGTGTTAGCGTGCCTTAGATATATCTTTATGATTGTGCGTTGGCACTTTTGAGGGGTTTTAACTTGTGACGGTCATGTGTCGTGATGTAATTTTTGTTTGGTGTGACCACGCCGTTGAGTGTTTCTTTAAAAATAAACAATTGACAGTTAGTACTCAGTCTGTGTACATCTTCTCTGTCCCGTGTCCTTGTTCGCGCTGTTTTACCCATAAACATGCTTCACCAACTAGCCCATATTTCAACAGTTTTACAGCTAATTGCACATTTTTTTCAGGACACCTTTGTCCGTCACAAATTCGACGGGTGCAGCAAGGTGCAAACACAACAATGTCTCATATATAGCTGTAGAAATATATTATCACAAGCAGCTGCTTCTGTGCAATCACCCCTCCACTGTTGAAAACCACAGCCGTCAACCTTGCCACGCTCGACGCGCTGCATGCTGGATTTTCGCTGCACCGGTTGGTGTTCGGACGGGGTAGCACATATGGCCGGTGTCTGTACATAAAATGTAGCTCGTGAAAATTATATTTTACGGCTACATACGAGACATTATTGTGTTTGCTGTTTTCTGTAACCCTCATCTTTATTTGTTCAGAGTAGAGGAGGAAGCGAAATTAACATCGGCCATGGGACAAATATCAGCATCTACCATTATAGTCATTCGGCAGCCCTACACGGTTCATAAATACAGGGTGGCAAGGTGAGAAAAGTGTGTCCGTGGCCGACATATTGTAGCACCTGAGCTCCCTGCCTTCTGTCTGTGTTTGTCCCGTTTTATTTTTGAAGCTTGCCTTCCCTTGGCTATGTTCGCTGACACCGATAAGAACACATAATCGCACCCAAAGAACGCTGGCGACCGATGACACCACCTGGCAAAGCGTGTCTGGCCAAACGTTCTTGCTTTTTGTCTTCTTACTCTTTTGGACATATTGTTTCTCATCTGTGCATTTGTTGGTGTCCTCTTATTCAAACAATAACCTCAAATGTTCACAGGAAGGCCGCTGTCTACAGAAAGAAAAGAGGCCGCTGTAAAAACAAAATCTGATAGCAAAGCAAAAAAAAAAAATCGCTCATTGCGAAAATGAAGCAGTGATGCGTCGGATTTGTGGCGTGGCTTCTATTTTTTTTACTTCCAAACCTGTCAGCTCATTTCCAACAATAAATGTAGCAAGATACACAATTCTTGCGGCGTATCATAATATACATCGCAGAAGTATTTCACTACTGAAATATGAATAGATTTTGCAAATGCATCTTGGTACAGAAATAGATACTCAAAAGTGTCCCTAAGATTCTATCGCAATACTTTCATGTCGAGATGTTGCCCCGATTGTAACTCCTCATTCGTTTTACACTGCTGCAGACGCCGGGGGCTTGTGCACACATAAGCACTCTATGCCTGTGTGGAGGCTGATGCTCATGGCCTTAACTGCAGCAAATAATAGCAGTTGACAAGAGCAAACTTGTTTTGGCCTTCTACATTAAATTGCGTTTTTCTTTTTTTCTTTTACCTAACGCAGGACGAGAACACCCCACCGGCACCATCTGTCCTCTGCAACAAGCAAGAGCTGGACGATGCAAACTTTCTTCACCTTGTTGTGGATCGTGAGTGCTTGTTCTCCGTTTTCAATGCTGAGAGGGGCTGTGCGTGTTGTTGGTAGCATATTGGTTGTTCAGCATCCAGTACGAACGCAAGGCCTTCAGCACGCTGGTTGCTCTGGAGAGGCTTTTTTTTTGGCTTGAGTGACACAACTCGAAGGACAGTCGTAATTAAATTTTTGAACAAAGTTTGCAGACAGGTGTGTGGTTGAAGATATATTTTGTCAGCCGTTTTAAAAGTGTATAACGCACTTTTCTCGCCAGTATTACCAGGTTAATTCTATCTTTCGTACAGAACGAATGTTAGAACGGTTTATGTAGGTATGTTTTTTTTCTATCTTTAAACGTTGCACACTTTCTGTGATAACTTATGCTGACCTCCTGTAGGTGAGGTGCTTAAACTTTAGCTGTGTAAGTTCCTCATCAATAGTCGTCTTCTAGAACTTTATAATTTTCCTTGTACAGTCGGGGACAAAAGTCCCCAGGACGTGCGAGCTGCGGCTGAAAGGCATTGTTCTGCCATCTGCCGGCGGGTACTCTGGTTTCGAGATAACACAAAAGCACATGCACGTCCTACTCTGCATAAAAACATGCGTGTTTTCCCGCTCTTCTGCGGCACAGTGCCTAACTCGGAATCGGGCGCGTGGTACCGCCTTGGAGATAGCGCTGGCGGCTGACGAGCGTCTGCTACACATTCCAAAACTCGAGATACCGCCTGAGGCATTGCGCCTCATTTCGCCGTGTCAGCGCACCTTGCTTTATAACAAGTTGAGCTTATCGCTCAGTTGAGCTGCCGTGACTCCTTGCTTTATAGGTGCCATGTCAGTAAGCGCTATCTCCGAGGCGGTACCACGCGCCCGATTCCGAATTAGGTGCCGCGTCGCAAAAGAGCGGGAAAGCGCACACGTTGGCAGCCACAGTAGGACGCGCATGCGCTTTTCTGTGATCTCGAAACCAGGCGACCAACCGGCAGATGGCAGAGCAATGCGTTTCAGTAGCAGCTCGCTTGTCCTGGAGACTTTTGTCCCCGACTGTACATGAGCAAGAGGATAACGTCTTCTATTGAAACATTTGCTTTTTTGACGTAGAGTGCGAGTTCATTGTGTGATATTTTTATTAAATGTTTGCAGATAGCATTTTTACGTCATGGAAGTTACAGTTTACTTATAGTTCAATAAATGTTCAATTTAACACATTCTAATTGATATAATGAGCTTCACTTACTAAAATACTGTTGTGGTTCAGTCAAGGCTAGACAACCCCCTCTCCCATGCTTCCAATTAGAAAACCGATGCGCATAAGGGGACAAGTGATAAGCTACGCGTGTTTCCTGCAATCCTCTGAGACAAACAAAACATGCCACGTGTTATCTAACCAAGAAAGCTCCACATGCTTCGTTTGTGGCAGCCCGTGATGCTTCTCACTTAGAGTTCGAGAAAGTGAGGCGCTGTAGCACTACCCAGTCGCCCTCGGGGTTAGGATGTGGCTTGCAAGGGGCTCTTTTGTAATACTTCTTCATGAAGTGAGTTCTGTTCAGTGTGACTCATTATTTCTTTATCACGTGCCTCGTATGTGGTGAAGTTGCAATCTCCCTAAGTGGAAAAAGTGGAAATGTGTACAGTAAAACATAAGCTGTAAATCATATAACAATTATATGAGAACATGAATACCTTTTATGATTTTCTTACAATCCACAAGTTCAGATATAATTATTGGAAACATTCTTATCAAATTTTCACTTGGGCTTCTGCTTCATTTCACCTTTCGTCCGAACGCGGCGGAATCTACCAGCCATCCCAGCCAATCCAGCGTCGAGAGAGCATCATGTGACCTTGAGCAACCAAAACGTCGCGTGATACTCTCCAGGCGCTGGATTGGCTGGGGTGGCCCAGCATCCACAGGGCCACCACAGCGGGCGCCCATTCCATGCCAAGCACCCTTTGCCAAGGGTGCTGGGCAAGCACCCACTGTGAAGGGTGCTTGCCTGAACACCCTAAAGGTGTTAGCCCTGGGGCAAACTGATTTACACCCTTAAGAGTGTAAAAGCTTTCACGGTGTACTGGGCAGAACTAAGCCTTGTATGTCATTATATTAGTTGTCTATAGGATTCGAACCTCTAAACAAACATACAGAGTGTTCCCAAATACAATTTACAGGGTTTTTTACCCGCAAAAAACAAATTGTGCATGGCCGAATGCTCATTCATCGCCGAAAGGCAGCGCCAGAGCCGCATATGCAGAGAGTTTGGCCATTCGTTGGGACGTATATGAGACAAATCAGGAGTCTTCATTGGCCGAAAGCGAGCTGGGCGTGTTCCAGGGCGTCTTCAAAAATTCGAATATTGCCAGCCAGAAGCTGGAATAATACCCTCGCGGTGGTCGTGTGAAACGAACTCAATAATACCGTCGGAGTTACTCTCGGTGATTTAAAATGTGGTGCACGGGATGTTTCAATCACGGTCATCCGAAATCATGGTGGAAGAGTGAGACTAGCGGAACGATCGACATAAGGGAGTTTTCGTAAACCGCTCTCCTCCTTAAGGCCCGTTCACACTGGACAATTTCTTGCGTTTTCTTACTTTACGTTACGTTACGAATTCCTTACGACGACTTACGAGCGCCCGTTACTATGGCGACCAGCGACGCAGCGCCCGTCGTAACGTAACAGAAGGAGTTGGGCTCCGCTCAACTTTTCTTGCGACCGCTTACGTTCGACCAATCGGGACTGGAGGAAGCGAAGCCCCTGCGCATGCGCGCTAAGCGCGGGACCAGTCGCTTTTCAAAATGGCAGCGCAAGGTGGTCTCCCGTCGATTCACCAAGCCCTGATTGCCGAGGTAGAGAAGTACCCATGGCTTTGGGACGCCCGAAGGCCGGAATACCGGCTGCCAAGCATGAAAGAAAACTCTTGGAAAGCCATCGGGGCCTCTCTGAGTAAGTTTCGTCGCATTCTTCTGTTCCAAAAATACGAAAGAGTTAGACAAAGAGGACGGACAGGACAAACGTTGCACATGCGTGAAGGCGCGTACGAAAGGCTGAAATTCGTCTCGGGGGTGTATTGGGTGTATTCTTCGCTGCGGTACAAGAGCGGGAACGAACTATATCGCCCGATTTTCATACTATGCACGGCCCGAGTGTTTACAAAAATCACAGACCGACCAGCGTGCGCTCGCAACTACGGTCAGCCAGACAATACTGGCGCCAGAAGTTGCAGCAATTATGGACATACTTGTAGACCCTGAAATGGTGGAAAATAAAAAAAAAAACGGACAAAGACAACAAAATTTTAAAAGCAGCTGAATTCCTCACCAGCTCGCCTGCACTTTATCACTACAAACAATTATGAAAGTTCTACGTTTTGTCGTACATCCCATCGTGCAGTGCAAGCGTAGCAAGCTGTCACTCTCGCGCTTGAAAATACGTGTGGTTTTGGGGTGAAACGTGGGAGAAAGCTTTATTTGGAATTAGTTAGTAAAAAAAAATCAACATATTTGTTTCAAGCTGTACTAACAAGTCTTTCAGCATTGGTATGCAACTCGAGCAGCTGTTACTAAAGGTTGTGCCATACCAACTGAAATGGTTGTGCCACATCAACTGAAATTTCGCATGTTGAATGGAAATCTCCATTGTGGGGGAAGCTGAAATTTTGCACCAATGTATGACTACAGTTTGGCATTTTATTACAGAAATGGATCCTGCCGAATGCATTCACATGTGGCAGAAAATAAGAGAGAGAGGTACGGGCGGGAGTCAAGAACCAGCTGTGGCCGCAGTGGTGCTGGGCGAGATGAGGTGCAGCGGCCCAGCTGGGAGCTCTACCCATACCTTCAAATTTTAGCTGGTCAAATACGTCGCAGACGGTACCGTTTGTTCTCTACAAGGTTTTATTGACAACTATAAATATGACTTATTTGTTTTCATTCAATATGCTGTTTTCCACTAGAACCAAGGCCCGCAAGACGGTTGGCAGCACTGGCCCTGCCGCAGGGGTATTGGAGACACCAAGGGGTATGTGAAATAGTTGGCAACATTGACTTTTAACGAAGTCTCTTACTCTCAATTTAGAAATCAAAGAACATTTAGGCATTGGTATGTGAGTGGTTTCATGAATTTTGTGCTCATTCATGTTCAACATTTACATTGTGTTTCAACATGCACATCTCCTCATGGGGGTCTACACGCCATGTGGGTTAAGTGCCACTGAGGACATGGCAGAGGAGAGTTGTGAGGCCCACCTGGATGACCTAAGTGCATTGTCTTGAAGCAACCTGTTTTAAGTGCAGTGCAGCAATGCGCCTGTTTTCTTTGTAGAACTCCCTCGATCGTAGCCTGCAGCCAACGGACACCTGCCAGGTGTTGCTGACGCTGGAGGGGGATGGCCAGCTGCCCAGCCCCTCTCAGCTGGACCCGACTCCTCCGGTGTCACCACCCCAAGTGGCTCCAGT
The DNA here is from genome assembly GCA_013358835.2 of Ixodes persulcatus. Lineage (NCBI taxonomy): Eukaryota > Metazoa > Arthropoda > Arachnida > Ixodida > Ixodidae > Ixodes > Ixodes persulcatus. The sequence continues at coordinate 103,488 of JABSTQ010010771.1, read as the reverse complement.
GGCAGCACCGACGCAGGCTACGGTTTTGCCCGCAGTGCCTCCACACCCGCCCTCAAGGAAGCCAGGCCGCAAGACTACCGCCTCGGAGCGTCGTGCCAGGGAGGATGCAGCGCTGGGCAAGATTCTTAGTGAATCTACAAGGCAAATGGCCGACACGTGCAAAAGGCCACACATGGATGCCTTAACCCCAGAAATGGCACTAGGGTTTCACTTCGCTAATGAGCTGGCGGCCCTTCCACCACATTTGAGGTGCCTTTGTAAGGATAAAGTATTGAAGGTCTTCCACGAATTTGAAAAAAGAAACCTAGTAGAAAAAGGCCTTATGTGTTTATATTAGCGTAGGAAATGAGATTTTTGACAAGGTTTGCCTATACAGTCATGGCTCATTAATATGGACACCTCCATTCCCTGAAAAAATCATCCGTAATAACAAATCCCAGTCTATACCCGTTTTCACCTCAAGAACCGTAGTAAAAAAAGTTTGACTCCTTGGGGAGCATTACTACTTTTCCCTTTTATGAGGAGAATTAATACACGTGTAGGTGCATTTTAGATTAGATATATGTAACCTTATCAAGACGTATACGTTTCAAGCGCCAAAAGCATCGCTTCTTCCTCCAACCAAATCTTGTAAGAAGTACTTCGCCCGGCGTATGAACAATGCGCAAAACATCCTTTTTCCTTGAGGTGAAAACGAGTATAGAACACATGCAATTATTAGATAACAAGCGTAGACAAAATCGTTCAGCATTTCCACTCTCGTGAAAAAGGAAGACCAGCGGAGCTGTACTCGATACACTGTGTGCTTCTTCTTCGTCGTCGTCCATTTTTCGCGCTGTTTCCTATGATGAATTCCTACCAACGCGCCCAACTCTCCATTCTTCTATTATAGCTGGAAAGGTTGCCGCCATCTACGAGCGACGGCGGAAATCATACTGGTTGTGTGCTTGCCGCCATTGCTTATAGATGGCGGTAGCTGTCCAGGCAGGTTTGTGTCGACATACCGCACACGATCCTGGGGAACCTAGCCCTTAACAGCTCCGCTGTAAAGAAGGCATGATATATTTAACCACAAATTTATGGTATGTAAGTTTTCACTGTTACTTTTAAGCCCACTTTTCTGTCGAGAAAGCGTGCACCGCCAATCTTGCAAAAGTAAAGCCAAGCTTTTTGTTTTTTTTGTGTGTGTGTGTGGGGGGGGGGGGGGGGAGGGGGGCTCTACTCTTTAACATATCGCACATGTCCTGAAGTCTTCTCAGTTTTGAATTTGCATATTTCTTCTTTTTTTTTTTAGCTGAGCTAAAAGCTTTGTTTGCTTACGTTTCACACTCACCATGGCCTCTGACCATTTTGCTTCTCAACAGATATTGTCTTTCCCACTTCCTAACTGACCACAAAACCGTCCAACCTTGCTTTTTATGCACCAAGAGTGCATCTGACAAATGAATGGGATTTATCACATGCCGTCCTTGACCTCAAACAACAACATTTATGAAAGTAGTTTACTCTCAAAGGAGCCTCTGTACGTCATGAGGGGCGCGCCACGCGGTTATTCAGTGGCCGCTTCTTCGTTTTTCAAGGTCTCACCGGCTCACCCTCTCCTCGCTCCCTCCCAAAAGAGAATTTTTTCGTTCCAGTGGGCGGCTTTTTTTTTTTTTTTCAAGCGGCTACAACGTAAACAGGCGCGTTGGGGGAAAGCCAGCTCTGCAAGCTGGCTTTCCCCCAATGCGCTTGCCTGCTTTGAGTGAAAGACAGCTTGCAGAGATAAACAGCGCTCTTGGCAGTTAAATTTATCGGGAGACGCTACAATTTTTGTTCAATGTAACCACATTTTCGCTGTGCATTTCCATTGCAGCTACTAGTCTGTTCAGAAATAGTGTGATACAAGGGATAGTTCGAATTAACCTGGTTCGACATAATCGTGTTTGACTGTAGTATCTGAGATTGTCTTGTGCACAAAATGCATGTCCTCTCCTGCGATTGAGTTTTGTGTACTAACTTCGCTGTCCTTTAAATATCAAAGTCATATATCAGGGTTTACGTGCCGAACTAAATAAGAGCATCTGGCACGCTCCATTGCAAGACTCAGGATTAATTTCAGACACCTGGGAATTTCTTGCCGCACAGCCGAAATACCAGTAACATGGCTACGGTTCCCATTGTACGCCTGTTTGTAGCCGGTGGTCTGTTTGAATAAAAAAGCATACATCACAGAAAGAAAAAGAAATAACAGGTAAACTTTCATGTATATCTCCTAGAATAAATAAGCAAATATTGCCTTCGTAGATAAAAGAAACCTAAATAGTACACTGAATTTAGAACCATATTTAGATTGAAAACACCGAACCCTGCCCAATGATTTCATGCCAGGTAAAAGGCCTCTTGCAATATTTTTACCCTTTTAGTTTCCACTCTTGCTGCTTAATGGCTTCCTACTTTGCTGGGTGCATTGGAGCTTTATATTGTGTTTTTGTTTATATTCAGACCTGCCAACCAAGTGCAATGATGTTTATTTTGTTCCTATTTACTTCAAAGTGTGATAATCTATTGTCATTGACAGGTCAAGAACAGAATACGAGTGGGAGAGGAGGAACCAGACTGGAGGTTGGAGCTGAGGAGCTTTTTCCTCTCCACCCCAAGCTTTCGCCCACCCCCTCCTCTCCCACTTGGTTCTTACCCTCTTACTGACTACAGACTCCATATGTACTCCTTTCCTTGCTTCCCAAAAACAAGTACTCACAGCTAGTACTCACCAAATAAAGAAACTATTTTGGGATATTTCTGTGTCATTTTATTAACACATTTTTCTGCATAATTTGTCATACACAAACTGAAAAAAAAATGAATGATCCCATTGAAAACTAGGTCGCATACCAGCAAAGGAATGATGAATAATATAGACTATATGAGATGCTATAATGAACTATAGCAGCCAGTATGCTGGCTGCTATAGTACATTAGCGCATGCCAGCGCTCCCTAAACTACCACGCATTGCTTGATACTTGCACCAAAGCATTTGTTTTTATGTCCCATAATGTCGACATGTACTTCCAGTTCTCATAAATATGCCCCAGTGTGATCACACATTATACTTTTCCTGCATTACAATTATCGCCAGTGTTCCGTATAGGTTTGATGAGCGCTTTGAACTGAAATCTAGACTACTTGGTGCTTGCTTCATCAATTTTTGGGCACCTCTGGCAGCAGAAAGCAATACTGCCTCGAACTCAAGGCTGTGAGATCATTAATGAGGTCAAGCACAGTAATGATAATGCTCGATACAGAATGCAGAGAGAGACTGACAACACTTGCAACTATTCAAACAAAATGCTACACAGCAAATAAAAGGGGATCATCGAAAAAAGAAAACAAACGCATTTCTGGCAAGGCACGGGGAAAAAACTGCTTCAGCCAACCAACCCGAGCGTCGGACTGAGACCTGTACCAATCTCCTGTAGGTGTGTATTCCTACTTGGGGCAAACAGACCGGGTGGAGCGCTTTCTGCTCACTCAAGTCCACATGGAAAATTCCTCATTACTTTTTTTGGATTTTTTGTGAAGTCGCATGTAATTCAGAGACAAAAATAAAGCGAAAATTTCATAGTAAGACATTAGAAAGAAAGCAATAACCCGAAAGAATATTTAAAGCACCCGCTAAAAGGCGACTCACAAATTCCGTCTGGTTTCATCGAGAGTTCCCCAAGACAACCAAAAATAACTGACTGTTTCAGGGACTTCCAACGCTGTTTTTTCACTGACCTTTCATGTATATAAGAAGCAAGTAAGATAAACACAAAATGAGTAGTCTAACTATGATACTGCACTCATTACAACAAATTTAAATTTTCTATTTCTGTGTGGATCGCATTTCCATGCCCGGTTGACTACTAAACAGTCGTGCTTCTCCTGCGTTCATTTTCCTGCTCAACGACGAAATTGCTGGCACTCATCTCTGCTCCATAAGACACATCCAGTGCGCCAAGGTTGGAAGTGCATTAAAGTGTAAGCACTGTACGATAGTTTCTGAAATAATAAAAAAATGTGCCAAGCGCACAAAAAAACATGAATACACTGCATTTGCTCGGCACGAACAGCTACACATAGAAGAGCAAGAAACTTCAATCATTTTATGGCGGCCACGTCACATCGTCCCAAGATGGGATTTGACAGCGGGTGAAAAGGTCTCCAGGACCAAGGGTACAACTAGAGCGACTGTATATTGTCATGAATAATTGGTGACGATGCCAGCAGGGCAATTTCCCGGAAATAGCGTTTGCATATGCAGTGAGTGGCCTTAGGGACAACTGGGTTCTTAGACAGCTGGTGTCAAGCCTTTGTAAACAGTTTTGTACTGCCAGGTAACTTCGCCAGCGAGGCAACAGATGTACCGAGCGCATGTCTGCCTCACCTTCTTGGCATCGTCATTGTACATGTTAGAGCTTGTGCGGCCCACATCTACAAGGGCACCGCCATCGTTCACCTCGGCCCTCCACTGGCCAGGCACCACATCCCCCAGCGTACCTTCTTGGTCGGCATAGCCAGCAGGGCAGTAGCGGCGTTCCCCTTGCTCACTCTCGTCACACGTCCTCAGGTAGTTGTGCAAGCTGACGCATGCCCAGACAATCGCCTCCAGATTCTCCTTTGAGGCCTGGATCGGCTGCCTGAAGATGCGCCATCTTGCAACCAAGATGCCAAAGGTGTTCTCTATAACCCTCCGTGCTCTTGAGAGTCTATAGTTGAACACCTTTGGCACCACCGTGAGGTCTTTCCTTGGATAAGGGCGCATGAGAATTGGGAGCAGGGGGAACGCCTCATCAGCCACAAACACGTAGGGCAGTTTAGTGCGTGTTCCAGGGAGGTGTGCAGGGGGGGGGGGAAGGCCAAGGCCTCCAGTCAATAAGGACTGCCCCATTTCGGAGCCCCGGAAAATACCCCCTTCGCTGAAACGACCTGGCTGGCCCACGTCCACAAGTGTAAACTTGTATGTAGCATCACAACTTGCAAGGAGGACGGTGCTGTGGAATCCCTTGTAGTTGTATGTGTCGGAGCCTGCGCCAGGGAGGGCTTGGATGGTCACGTGTTTCCCATTCAGAGCTCCGACACAGTTGGGGAAATTCCACAGCCTCGCGAAGTTGCCTGCCATCCGCTCCCACTGGGCCATGTTGGGAGGCTAGAGCAATAATGTACTTATGAGTTGTGGTCAGTTCGACCGCCTCACGAAAACCACACTCAAGGCACTGGACCGGACAACAAGAAAACAAGAACGCTGTTTCAATAGAGAATTCAAGGCTAGGTGTTTGTGCTTACAGAACACAATACAGTTAGAAAACCAATTCGCGGAACTCGCAACATCCGAAATGGCACCACAAGACTTGCTGTGGTTTGTCCAAATATCGCGTCTCTGCTTATATTGTCACGTCCGCACTTGCTTTTACACCAAGTCTCCTCCGCGAGTATGTTGACAAGAGGCTTATTTTGCTATGTGGCTTGCATAGGTCGATCTAACGCAAAAGTTAACCTACCCTAGCCTAGGACGAGGACGTGCCAGAGCTAAAAGCAGCCGCTGAAATGCTGCGGAAAAGTAGGTGCTGATAAAACGTTTCAAGATATGTCAATGAAACAATTCATCTGCCTCGCTGACGACAGGATCGCCAGCAAGGCCGGTCACACTGTGGTATACCTGCCACCGTACCATTGCCAACTTTACCAAATTAAACTTGTGTGGAGCGATGTGAAATACTTCGTTGCCTCTGCAAACACGACATTCAAAATGAAGGATTTGGAGCCACTTGTCTGAAAGGGGATACAGCAAGTGACAGCCGAGAAGTGGAAAAACTTTGCGAGACATCTTGGTCACGAAGAAAACATTATGAGAAAAACAGACCACATCATCGACGATTTTGTCGATCATCAGCGTCCCTTGATCATCGGCCTTGCTGAAGAAGCCACAAGCTCTGATGACACAAGCACGGATGACGAAAATATTGGATGTCAACCTCTGTGACAGACTTTAATCGAGGGTGATGTGCACCACGCAGCATAAACTCAAATTTTCAAGCTGATTAAGCAGTAGACGTACAATTGTGTGCAGATTCTGGCAGCTACTACAAGACTACCTCACCAAAGCATGTGTTTTTTTGGAACAGCAGCTATCAGAGCCAACATCAGCAGCTCAGGTAGCAGCAGACGCAGAAATATAGAGCAAAATCTGGCATGCAAAGTAGTTGCGCCCCAGCATAAACTCATATTTTCGAGCTGATTAAGCAGTAGACGTACAATTGTGTGCAGATTCTGGCAGCTACGACAAGACTACCTCACCAAAGCATGTGTTTTTTTGGAACAGCAGCTATCGGAGTAAACATCAGCAGCTCAGGAAACAGCAGACGCAGAAATATAGAGCAAAATCTGGCATGCAAAGCAGTGGCGGCCCAGCATAAACTCATATTTTCGAGCTGATTAAGCAGTAGACGTACAATTGTGTGCAGATTCTGGCAGCTACGACAAGACTACCTCACCAAAGCGTGTGTTTTTTTGGAACAGCAGCTATCGGAGTAAACATCAGCAGCTCAGGAAACAGCAGACGCAGAAATATAGAGCAAAATCTGGCATGCAAAGCAGTGGCGGCCCAGCATAAACTCATATTTTCGAGCTGATTAAGCAGTAGACGTACAATTGTGTGCAGATTCTGGCAGCTACGACAAGACTACCTCACCAAAGCGTGTGTTTTTTTTGGAACAGCAGCTATCAGAGTCAACATCAGCAGCTCAGGAAACAGCAGACGCAGAAATATAGAGCAAAATCTGGCATGCAGAGCAGTCGCGGCCCAGCATAAACTCATATTTTCGAGCTGATTAAGCAGTAGACGTACAATTGTGTGCAGATTCTGGCAGCTACGACAAGACTACCTCACCAAAGCGTGTGTTTTTTTGGAACAGCAGCTATCAGAGTCAACATCAGCAGCTCAGGAAACAGCAGACGCAGAAATATAGAGCAAAATCTGGCATGCAGAGCAGTCGCGGCCCAGCATAAACTCATATTTTCGAGCTGATTAAGCAGTAGACGTACAATTGTGTGCAGATTCTGGCAGCTACGACAAGACTACCCACCAAAGCGTGTGTTTTTTTGGAACAGCAGCTATCAGAGTCAACATCAGCAGCTCAGGAAACAGCAGACGCAGAAATATAGAGAAAAATCTGGCATGCAGAGCAGTCGCGGCCCAGCATAAACTCATATTTTCGAGCTGATGAAGCAGTAGACGTACAATTGTGTGCAGATTCTGGCAGCTACGACAAGACTACCTCACCAAAGCGTGTGTTTTTTTGGAACAGCAGCTATCAGAGTCAACATCAGCAGCTCAGGAAACAGCAGACGCAGAAATATAGAGCAAAATCTGGCATGCAAAGTAGTTGCGGCTCAGCATAAACTCATATTTTCGAGCTGATTAAGCAGTAGACGTACAATTGTGTGCAGATTCTGGCAGCTACGACAAGACTACCTCACCAAAGCGTGTGTTTATTTGGAACAGCAGCTATCAGAGTCAACATCAGCAGCTCAGGAAACAGCAGATGCAGAAATATAGAGCAAAATCTGGCATGCAAAGCAGTCGGGGCCAAGCATAAACTCATATTTTCGAGCTGATTAAGCAGTAGACGTACAATTGTGTGCAGATTGTGGCAGCTACGACAAGACTACCTCATTAAAGTGTGTGTTTTTTTGGAACAGCCGCTATCAGAGTCAACATCAGCAGCTCAGGAAACAGCAGACGCAGAAATATAGAGCAAAATCTGGCATGCAAAGCAGTTGCGGACCAGCATAAACTCATATTTTCGAGCTGATTAAGCAGTACACATACAATTGTGTGCAGATTCTGGCAGCTACGACAAGACTACCTCACAAAAGCATGTGTTTTTTGGAACAGCAGCTATCGGAGTCAACATCAGCAGCTCACGAAACAGCAGACGCAGAAATATAGAGCAAAATTTGGCATGCAAAGCAGTCGCGGCTCAACAAAAACCGATCTTTTTAAAGCATTGTTTCATCGCTACTTCTAACACTCTGGCTGCGGGCACCTGGAGGAGACGACAAGGCGCTGAGGAACACCTTGTAGGAGGCATTCGCCGTCCTAAGTAGTCGAGGGCATCTGTAGCTTCCGTAGGGAGACACGCAATTGCACGAATGCAACGAAAAACGTATATGCCGTCACAAACTAGCGTCACCGGTGTTCGGGTCGTTGTCAAAAATGATGTTCGGAGGGACTGTTAGCGTTTAGTATCCAGCATTTTATACCTTTTCTTCCTTTTAAGGGGTTTCATTGTTCCCCTCGTGATATGACGCAGGCAAACGAAGCGCGCTGTTCCGGCTGACCCACATGCGTGCCAGTACGCTAAGCCCGTTCTCACTCTTCGTGTACAGCTTTGGCTGGAAAGGTGCTAAGATTCATTTCACCTCTGGTAGTAGTGACACAAAGCCTGAAGGTCCGTATCACCGTGAAACTGCTCGTGCGCATCAAAGGCCTCCTGAGTTCGCTGGCCATCAGAGCAGGCTCATCTCGCCAGGTGAAGCAGGCGAGACTTGCCTGTTTTGCGGCGGCAGAACTGGAGCGTTTGCCCAGCGTTGGTAGACAAGCACAAAAACTCATGCGAAGAGGAGCGTAAGAAATGACGGTGACGGAGGGAAGAAGTAGCATGACGTTTTGAGCAGATAGCCTTGCGGCTTCGTCGTGCATTCGGTCGCCAGGAGCTTGCACGAGCAGACGACAAGGAGTCGACGCGCGGAAGAACACGTTAGGGGCGTTGGCCATCCTCATTGTCTGAGGAAATCCGTAGGTTCCACACTGCTGCACGGAACTACTGAGACGGAGTATAGACACGAGCCATGTTATGCTTGCCTTTCTGAGCATATACATTAAGGGCTGTGTTTCACATGCCTCATGCACTGGTAATACAGTTAAGTGCTGAGCAAGCACATATGCTTACAGTTCTGTACAGTGGGTCCAGCACTCTATGCAGCGCCCGACACGTTTCCCCAATGATGAGGGAGGTCGTTGAGCGTCCGATCCTGTAACAGGACGCGCAGATTCTCTGCGAGGATCCATGCGCAAGGTACCTAAAACATTGAAATTGATAGCTATCATAAGCACATGTAAACAAGAAGGTGGCCTAACAAGTCAACCTTACAGCGGTAAATTTCAATAGGCCTCCAATTGCATATATTGGTGGGCAAAGAGTAGACTGAAAAACTATGCCAGTAGTTGCTAGCAGTAGTCTAGCATATAAAAGAAGACAAAATCACAGAGAGTAATGGTCGTGTCATCTTCTTACCTACCTCCCAAGCGATTTTAAATAAGGAAGTTAGTTTACAGAAAGTTCATTTATAAATTCCTGTTATTCGCTTCATCTACCTTTCTGCCTTGATTGAACTATTTTGGTTAGGACAACCATTGAGTAACCTTCAAGGAGACTGAAGCGGGTCAAGAATCGTGCCAAGGTGAAGATCTGAAAAACATGACAAAAACAAACTCTACAAGTGAGGCCCCTCCTCGCTTCAGTATGGTGCAACACAAGACAGCTACGGTGTTGTGACAAAGTGAAATACAGGTGGAGCATCCCGCCTAATGCATACTACAGCACAGAAACAGGTCTATTATGTTGACGACATGTCCAAGGATGAAACTGCACATGCCTAAGTTTCAATTATCAAATCTCTAGAACCGATGTTTCAAAATTGGGGGAGGAAGGGGGAGGGTGGTTGTCGCCCTTACGAGGGTAGGGGGTTCTAAACAATAGTAAAGAAAGGTGCCACGCAAACAAAACAACCAACAACCTCGTCAGCAGCACCTCATTGAGGTAGTATCACGGACAATATGAGCTACAACAGCCCTTCATGCTTTCGCGTACATATCTCTGTCCGTCTCAGGAGAAGTTTTGATCCCTATTAGAGCTGCAATACAAAGTTCAGGTACCATTCATTCCACTCTTTCGCAGATTGAGAGATAATAAAGCTTACTAGAACCGCACGAATAGCAAAAAGCAAAATTGACTGTTGCAACTCATATTCGCGGTAGTACACATCGCGACACTGTTAGCGCGAACACAACATCGGCGCATTTTCTCATTCTACTTCTAAATAGTATTAGCGAGCAGGAAAGTTTAGCGCTTAATTTATAGAACTAAATGAGCTCTTTCCGTAGCAATAATAACTTGGATGACATCTCTTGGTTTCAAAGAGAAAAACTGGAAAAACCGGCGATCGCCTGTTGGCACTAACAGTGTCGCGCTCTGTACGTTCGGAATCCCCCGAATGTAATCAAGGTATGTACTTCCTATTAAGGTGTCCTGGCTTACCGGATTGTTAGCGATAGCCGCTCAGCTGGGGAGATCGGCTTCCTCCAAGGAGTTGCCTCTCTTTGTAGTTGGGGCCCAATCAGAGCAAGTAGCTGGTCGAACCTGCACAAAAATAGCAGTCAGCTCCTGTGTGCGCGGCTGGCTTCGTTTTACAAGCGATTCCTAGGGAGGAACACACACCTTTGCCGCGTCATCCTGAAGTACTGGAAGACGTCGCTCCCGTTGTCCAGACGCATATCTCGAACGAGGTGATGAAACTCGCCAAACGTTTCCCTCGATCGAAGAAGTAACCGTATCCACTCTCGACAGTGGCGCCTTCGTCGAGACCGCAGAATCATCGCAGCGGTGGCTCGCGCTATCAGTGCCCAGTCCGTGTCGCTGCCGGACTGAGCAACGTAGCTCTCGATGCACTGAACAAACAGCGCATGCAGCATATCGGGACTTTCGCAGTTCGGAGGCATGTCACCGGTGCAGACCACACGAAAGTCGACCGTCCGCTCGCTGGCCGCCATGTCTGTCAGTGTTGCCTGGCTAGCTCGCTTGCTGTTGGCTAATCTCAAACAATACAGGTGACTTGCTATTGGTCGTTGCATATTTTCAACGGAGCTTTGACGGAACAGTGTGAACGTGCTGTACGCAAGCGGAACGTAACGTAACATAACATAACGTAACTTAACATAACGTAAGAAACGGCCCAGTGTGAACCCGCCTTTACGCTAAGCTATCCGCAACGAAGCGACCGCTACTGCGCCTGTGCGCCACCAGCCGTGACTGAAGAAACCCTGATCTTGTAGCGGGTTGCGAAAAGCGTTGTGGGATGGCGGAAACGATCTTCGAAAACTTCCTATAATCCGTAAGCCGGGTGCCGAGGGCCGAGAATCTTCCGTCCCAGCGGTTACACTCTGTCTGAGCAAAACAGAGTTCGAGCGGAACCTTCGTTTTTTACTTCATTATGCATGATCATGATGTAAACATCACGTGCACCCTATTTTCGCCCATGAAGGGTTACTACATTTATCTCTTACGCGCTTGTTGAAACCATATACCGATGATTGAAACTCTCTCTCGCTACTACGGCTTGCGGATTCTTTTCCGCTTCTGGTTGGCCAAGAGAGCATGCCAAGCCGTTTTTCTGCGTCTGGTGACACCCTGGCTTTACCCGCGCTTCTCATTGACCACACTCTCTCTATACAAGGCTCTGGGTAGCGCTACGTACAGGCCCAAACCAGATGCCAAAGTTTCAGCACGAACCAATGTTTATTCAAAATATTGATTGATTTTATAAAACTTTCAATAGAAAAATGGGGCCCATTTTCGCTCGTTTCCGGTGTGTGGCGCCGTAGAGCACCATGCATTGGAGACCTCTGTCGGCCACCATTTTTCCTTAAACTTTTGAATTAGATATCGGTTCGACCTGGAAATTTGTAAACTGGTTAGGACCTCTCGCGCTACATTCGGGAGGAAAATGAGCCTTCGGCGATGCGTAGTTAAAAGCCAAAAAAAGCGAAAAAAAAATAAAAACACATTAACCGAGCAAAACACAAATTTTTCGACGTTGTTGCATCAGTCAGGTCTAAATTTGATCAAAACTCTCTCCTCCTGATTTAAGTTAATTGAGACTTTTTCATAGATAATCCCCTTGTTTAGCGTCCGTCCGAAACGTGTCACCAAAATGCACCGGCATTTGAAAAAAAAACACACACACATACACATTAACACATACGCAGACACACACATATACACACACGCGCGCGCGCACAAACACGCGCGTGCACACACGCACGGATACACACACACGCGCGCACACACACACGTGCGAACGTACATACGAGAACATACACAAACCATTTGTTTTTTTAAAGCGATCGCTTTACGGGGCGAAACAGCAGATATTTCGACCTCCTCTCCCGTGGTCACCGGTACGAATAAAACCCTTCTTACCGCTCTTGGTGAGAGGCAAGGGAGGTCGGGTTTTCCCGTCGGCCACCGCGCGATCTCTTCAGTAATGACTCGAAGAAAAGGGACGTCTTCCGTATCGTCTGCTTGAAAGACTTGTTTTCCAATTTTACTCGCGCTATGGGATATCTCAATTTGGCACTTTCCAGTTTTTACGCGTAATGTTGGATGGTTTTAGAAACTTTGACCGCGCTTACACACTTACTTCACGGGTCACCGAGCTCGGGTGGCGGCCGTCCGTGGCATCTACAACGCCAACAACGACGATTATGAGAATTAACTCCGTCTTCCTCAGATAATCGACGGCACCGCTCCGTCCCGCATTGCACGACTGTGCAACAGGGTCCCAAGGTATATCGTAGTTTTTGAAATAACTTAAGGTTCCTTCAAGAAGTATCTAAAATAAGTTTTTTTTTTAATCTTCCGGTGACAGTATTTACGCTGTGGGACGTAGGGTGTCGAAGAAAATGCGCAGAAATGGTGCCGGGGTGATTAAAATGAGGCCGGTGGTTAATTTGTCAGACCTGCGGTTGCGATGAAAAAAAAACAAAACACATGCACACCTATACAACCCATATTCCGTAGTGCCGTACAAAAGAGCGCTATGACGGACATTATACGCCATTTTCTTAATGTACAACGTACAGTTGTATTTTGAGTCTGGTTGTTTTCCACACTTCTCTTGTCAGATTGCACACAAATTGCACGGTTTTCTTCCCCCTGTTTTAGTAATTATTTTAGTAGTAACTCCTTAATTAAGTAGCTGTCCCGCTCAGCCCGAACGCATTTTGTGTGTTTCTTGCACTTAAGCATAAAAGTTCAAAGAGATTGTCATGAACCACTTAAAATTCGGTAGTCCGTTGATAGAACTACCTATATTTTAGATGTTTCTTTTGTATGAGTATTTCGAGTGATAATAATGACGATTGCCCGTATGGGTGCATAAGTTTTTGTTTTCGGTAGGATCCTTAAATAATTTTGCAAGAAAAAGTATACTACTAGGAGCCTATAAGAAAACTGATTAATGTCCTCTGACTGAGTTAGTCGTCGAAAAGCGTGCTAAACGTAGTATGTGCTTTATTACCTGAACATTTGAAAAGAAGCTCGAGGAAAACATTTTTATGCTCACGCGGATTCGACGAATTCATCAGGCCGCGCACAACATTTTTTCCGTTCGATAAGAGCACTCGACGTTTTCTTAACATTGTAGAAGCCTACCTAGAATGCTCCTAAGCATCAGCAGTTACTTTTGTAGAAGTCTGCTATAAAGGCGTTCTTACGATTTGTTCTAATTTTGATAACTCTCGTTGTTGTTTTTGGCGAAGAACCCAGACGCTAAGAGCTATTTTTTCCTGTAAAATTTGTTTTTATGGTTTTTAATCACATTACTTTCCTCTTCTAAATGGCAGATGTTACAAATTATTTATTCATTATTTTTGTCTTTTTTTTGGCATATAGCAAACGCAATTCACGGTGCTGCGAATGTATCTCTGGATGCATTTCTACCATTTTAGAATGCGCATGGGTAATACATGTGTGCGCTATATTTTGCGTGGAGGGTATACAGGTGATGGTCTTACAGTTATGCCCGAGTCCCACTAAAGCGACAATCAGAAACAAACGACAGCGACAATCCTCAAAACGCACGCAGTATGCTCGCAATGCTACTTTTGGCAGGCGTTTGATCGTTCAGTGCTCGTGATGCACTAGTAACTGCAAACATGCCAAAGATACACGCGGGTGCATGATGCTCGTGTTTGAGCATAGCCTCCTTTATTCTACAAAGCCCATCAAATCGCGAAAGACTCTGGTTGGAGGCTTGTCGCTATCGTTTGTTTCTGTTTCTCACTCTCCTTGGACTAGGGCATTAGCGGTACAGATCAACATTTAAACTGTAACTACCAGCCAATGTTTGAAGTTTCATGTTGAGGTATAGAGGTTAATTGGCCACCTCATTGGATAGGACTCGTTTTCAACAGCTGATATTGAATTCAAGATCGAGAAATAACACGACTGTAAATCTACCTTTAACGGAGGTGTCCAATTAGCAGTGTGGAGCTCAAGCAATACACGACGTTAATGATCATGGCCTCAAATTATCTATTGGAACTATTTAGAGAAATGCAGGTTGTAGCTGCTTTCATAAGAAAAGTACCCTATTTCTTTGTACTATAGGCCACGGACCATACGTGCTTGAAAGTTAAAATATTACGCGTGCGGTCAATGTACAGGTTGCGCTAAATTCAGGAATCTTGTTTTTTTTTTCTGCATAATTGTAATGTACTTTTCTTTTTGTCAAAAAAAAGGGATAATTTTTTTGTGAACATAACACATCTTTATTCTTTATCGTTATCTTTCACACAAACGTCCTTCGGCAATCGCGCATGAAACATGAACAAAAAAGCCCTTCCTTTCTCTTCTTTTTCTTATCACAAATATCCTCCGACCTCCGTATGCTCCATGGTCACCACAACCTGCCTCGGGGAGAATCGGGTTGCGAGCTCCGTAGTCTGGGTATTTGTAGGGACGGGCGATAACTCGCGGTTCCTTTAGGAAATTGATATAAGCCCAAAACGTGCGGTGGGTAATAAGTCAGTTTATTGAGGTACGTCCTAAAAATAGATTTTTCCCCTGTCGGCAAAGGTGATTTTAGGAGTTCAAAACTGCGAACAATAAAAATGGCAAATGACCAAATGCTGGATAATTGGAATGTTCAAACGTTACACGCCAAACAATGAAGGCGCTACATGTGCCAAAATGTCGGAAGGCAACTCTGAACTTGCAACAATATATAATTATTTCGACTTCAAAACATATTTCTGTGGAAGAAACTGGGACGGGGGAAGAAAGCAGAGAGGATGGGAGGGCCGGGAGGACAACAGAGTTTTGGAGGCTATTGAGAGGGGAATATTTCTGAGGCTGCCTGGTCGCGTTACGTATCATATCGTAAAGCGAAAAGTTTCGGGTTAAGAAAGTCACTCTTCACTCAAGATATGCTGATGCACGGGCACATTTAGGGGGGAGGCGCGGGGGTGGGGAGCGTCCGCCCTCCCCCCCCCCCTCCTAGACTCCCCGAGGTCAATTTTGCTTTACTAAGATTATTGATATACACCACCCAAAAGTTTCAATTAAGGTGACATAACAATTATTGGATTAACAAAATAGATCTGGGCTATGTTTCGGCTGTAACGTCACATCTCAGCAAATCCACCCCCCCCCCCCCTCGCTAGCCGAATGCCTACTGCCCCTCCAAGGCCTGACCCGTAAATCTGCCTCCGCGCTGATGGAGGAGGTGCTATATTTTCTTCACAGCGAAGCATAGCGAACGCCTCAACAATCGCGAGTCGTTTGAAAGCTCAGAACACTTAGCCGCAGTCCCCTATCTTTGACGTATTTGGAAGCTTGCACTCCTTTAAATGAAAGAGGCCACTTTGGTTACTGTGTCTCGTTAGAGTTCGATCATCGCGATGCTCTTAGGATCCATCAACGCCAAGTTCTACCTTTCTCTCCCACCTGGCTCTCGTAGGACCGCGGAGCTCGTCAAAATAACCACAAGGTGGGAGCGTACACACTTTTGCGGCTGCGTCGTTTCTCGTACGAAAATGTCATATATGGCCCTGTTATATTTGATATATGGCCAAATATGATAATATAAGGATTGACTCCTTATATCATGATATTTGGCCATACGGCCATATACCGCTATATATGGGAGCAAATACGGCCATATATCGCCATATAAGTGTGCAAATACTGCCATATATGGCCATGTAAGTGCGTAAATACGGACATATATTGACATATACGCGTGCAATTACAGCCACATGTCGCGATATAAAAGTTCAAATACTGCCATATACGACATATATCGGTAAACATATATTCCCCGATAATGATATTTGGGCCCGTTTGGGTCGTTCAAGCAAAACGTCATATGTACTCGCCCAGACACTAGTTGATTGGTCTATATTGCACGATCTCGTGTAATTGGTTAACTATTGCAACCCTCCTTAAAGTCAAGTTATTCTAGATATTTGGACCAATTAATCAGTTGTGCATTTTAAAGATTGAAAGACAAATGAATTTTGTTTGTATGTTTGACGTGTGACAATATGACGAAGTGCATAAGATCGGAAAGCGAGTTAATCAAATATTGAATTTTACATCGCAGCTCTTCAGTGCCCGTTTCCGCGTTAAGTGGTGTCGGCAATGCTGTCGGTGTAACGGCCCCGTTAAATTTACAGGGAAATTGAATTGGTGCTGATGTCACGTGACATCAATTTTCCCGCTAAATTTAGCAGTGAAACTAATTTTGTTCATGTTTCCCCACTAAATTTAGTGGGCAAACAGAAACCGTTAGCCTACTGAAGATGCAAGGCACTACTTCGTCGTCGCGAATCCTTTTCCCATTGAACGTCTGCAAAGCCGTTCAAAGGGAGCTGCAAAGGTCAAAAACCTCTCGCGCAGCATAGCAATTGTGCGTTCGCGAGCGTCGGTGATTCGTCTTGTGTTCAAAGTCGGAAGATGTGCTCTCCGTGGCGTCTTGCATGTGTAACTCTTTCGTAAAAAAAAAATTGAAGCTTGAAAACGCGAACCTAACAGTCGACACATATTTTAAATTTATTGGTAAAAAGTATACTATACATATTTATTTCTGGACATCGTGCGCAAACAGAGCGCGCTTATTTTTTATTTGAAATTATAATGTGAATTATGCGGCGTAAAACATAGTACCTTCAAGCTTGCATCGTTTTGGGTCACTTTTGTGCTTTGGATGTTCAAATGCTGGAGTTCATAGAGCTGGCCTCTTCACTTGGTGTTGACAGCAGGGTAGATGCTATGCGTGCTTTAGGCCAATCGTGTCTCCGGTTAGGGTCCCGTGACTACTGTCTAGAAGCTGGTGATAATGCAGAACTCGGCACCTGCCTGAAGCCCAAGGCCACACATAGCATTCACTGCACTATCAACCTTAGGTACAAGTGACAAATCCTATCGTAGTGGTCATTGTTGCGATGCCCCGGAGGTTAAGCCTTTTGCGTGTGCACTCCCGTGTTGGCCTTTCCTTCTCTCCTTTTCTCTATCTCCCTCAGCTGAAAGCGTGGTAGAAGGTGCGCACATGCCGAACCAATCAGACGTAGACTTTTTATTGCTTGACTCCGCTCTCTGTGAACGGAAAATGGCAGAAGTGTGGTCGCGTGGTGTGACGGATGACACATTAGCCGTTGGCAATCCCGGAACACCTGCTTCCGCACATAGTTTGGCGTGTTGTGTGCCCTGCATAACTGCTGTGGATTCTGTTTCTGTAGTAAATGGTATCTCGTTCGAAATGTCCTACCCGTATATCTGCAACAAGCGATTTCTTCAAAGAAACCCAAGATTTTTTGCGATTCGGTAGTGTTCGGCTCCACAAATTACAGCTTGTGCTACATCGTGTTGAATCTTCACGGACACCTTCTATCTCGTTTTTTTTGTTCGAGTGGTTGTTCTGCCCTGCTCGTGTTGACATATACCTCGGATTACACCTTTCAACTACTGGGATGAGTTGAGCTAGTTGGTTTTGATACATTATGGGTGGAACCAGCTGAACAATAAAGGAAAGAGAGACAGAAAAGACACCCTATCGCTGGACTACCAACTATTTTAATAAAGGGTCCTCCTCTTCTACTAAACCTTCTGCATATCAATTTTTTCTTTTTTTTCTTTTCCCTAATTGTGTTTTTCTATTTTTGCTTAGCAGCGAGGGCGCCCTTCAGAAAGAGCTTTTCTTGCGGTTGCAGGATTATTGAGGCGGAGCTCACACAGTTTTCTTCTTCGTTGTCTATAGCCAAGGCCTCCAACATCTCCCTTGCAAGCTGGTTTTTATGGTGTCCTATGATGCTGGCTCGCTCAAGCTTGGGTTTGCACTTGCAAGTTCGACAATGGGCAGCGAGGTGTCCTGGTCCCGCGAGATTCTTAACGTTGGCCACATGTTCACGTGCACGGTCGTTTACGCATCTCCCGGTCTGACCAATATAGCATCGTCCACATGTTAACGGTATGTTGTAAACGACTCCTTTTTGGCACGGAAGGTATTTTGTCCTGTGTCGAGTGTCACACATGTCTTTCTTGTCCGTTTGTGTCTGGTTGATACTGCGGCATAGGGAATAAGCCTTATTGGGGGCCGAGCACACAACTTGAACGTTTTGTCGGTTTGCTATTTTTTTCAAATTGTGGGTGACCCCATGAACGTACGGGATTACTGCAAACGGCTTCTTTGTTTTCTTTGCTTGTTCTTCACTTTGGGCATTGTTCCTCTTGACACTGCGGCATATTTTTTCACATATGGAGGCCAATAAGGTTTTTGGATATCCGGCATTGTGAAGTCATGAAATTTGGGCATCAAAGCTTTGTTGGACTTGATGGGGGCAGGTCTTCTTTAGGCTTGCGGAGAGGGCTGCGATGGCCACTTCTTGCTTAACATTTTTTGAGTTTTCGGAATCATCAGGAAGAAACCCTTTTCCCGATCGTGCTTGGTATTGCCAACAGACATGCCCTGCTTGGAATTTCAACGCCAAATCAAGAAACCGCTTTATTAAAATAGTTGTTAGTCCAGCGATAGGGTGTCTTTTCTGTCTCTCTTTCCTTTATTGTTCAGCTGGTTCCACCCATAACACCTTTCAAGTCTGGTATCGTCAACGTAAGTGCGCTGCAACCTGCTTCGCGAAAATCGATCATTTTCCTTCGGGTACTTTTCCAGATTACCTCTAGAATAAGGTTGTCTATCTCCTGGCAGCCGGGAGAATAATTTCCCCTAAATTCTACTAGCTGTCACCTGCCATTGGCAGTCTGAAATTATGACAAACCTGAAGGTAGAATACTGGATTTTTTATTCTACCTGTATTTCGTGATAACACGTTTCACGGCCACCATTTCGTGGATACACGTTTTATGAACACACCTTTGGTCGACATTCGTTATGCGAATGTGGATAATCCTGCTTTCCCTGAGAACCAAGTTGAGGGAAATCAAGAGTGGCGGAAAGCAGCTCATGCAAAAATTATTAAAAGTTGGTACATGCTCAATATCATATTGGTATTTTTCTTATACCGATGAAAAGTCACCTTTGGTAGATATTTGTAGAAAACAACAATATACATAACGGTCGCCTTATTTGATTGGGGCGCATCTGGCCTTATATGGGAGGCAGATATATCTCTAATTGGCAGACACAAATATGGATATATAAAAATCGGTCATTTCTAGCGAGGTATGCTTTATCAAACTAGTATGCTTTATATGGCCAGATATTCCCAATTTGTTATATACCCATGTCTGTTTTTTCTATATAAGTCAAGATGTGCCATTTTTGTACGGATTCATTTAACAATGCTCCATGATTAGGTTTAGAAGCATTTTGCGAAAGTTGCATGAGTTTAAGCTTAATAGGAATATGTCACGACGTTTCACGTGTGGAGACGTTCAGCAAGTATCCTTTTCCTCGTACTTAATTATTTTTTTGCGGATTGCGGCTGTTACGGCGCTACTTTCGACTGCACTTTCGACTTTAAAATGTAGGCTCAGGTCAAGGGAGAAGTTGAAATCAAGAAAGCATATTTGACAGGGTATCAAAATGAACGTATCATATCGATCAGAAATGCGACTTGGAACGTTTCATCTGAACAATACAGCGCACGGAGACTGCAATAAGTAATCAGCGCGCGAAATGCTGCTGCACAAACCGCTATCCTGTTGTCGCGTCAATGAGTCGGTCGTGGCGGCTGTCGGGAAGGAGGTTGTAGTGTGCAAAAAAGTCTGAGCCGATGATTGGCTCGGAGACGTCGGCGATGACGAAATTCCTATGGAGGTCACGGTGTAGGTTTTTTAGTCGGACGTGCAGACGGAGCGAGCCGTAGGTCTTGATGGTGGACCGGTTTGCTGCGCTGAGCTCGAAAGACGTAGGTGGATCGGAACCTTGAAGATGGGTACGAGGATAGCAGCAAGTGTCAGAGCCACAGTCGACAAGGAACCGCTACTTTTGATTTGATCGGTGACGAAGTTGCGGCGGACTGCGGGTTGGCAGCTCGTAGCCGCGTCTACAACCTGCCGCTGGCGTTTCCCTGATATCCGGCGGAGCACGGTGGTCGGCATTGTCGGGCTCTGTTCCCGAAGCGCCGATGGTAGTAGCATCTCTCAGTGTCACAAGGCTTCTGCGACGGGCCGGTGTTACGGTCACGGCTCTGTGAGTGGCATTGTCGGGCTCTGTCCCCGAAGTGTCGACGGTAGTAGCATCGGCTACTGTCACGAGGCTGCTGTGACGGGCCGGTGTTACGGTCATGGCTCTGTGAGCGGTAACGGGGGCGCGTCGGAGGACTTTGATCCAGGCGTCGTTGAATGGAGCTGAGCTGTCGCGTGATATCGTCGATTCGGTGCGCGAGCTCTGTGGTGTCCAGCGGTGCAGCGACGGCGTGGACGGTGGGCGACAGCGGCGGAACAGAGACCTTGATGACGCGGTCGGCAATTTCGGCAAGTTGGTCTAGAGGTAGCTTAGGTTGAGCCTGCAGAATGGCCTGGACGTGTGGTGGTAGTCGTTGGAGCCATATTGTCCGCAGAAAAAAAAATCGTGGACTTGTGTGTTGCCTGCGAGAGCACGCATGTGGCGGAGGAGCTGTGATTGTTTGCGCTCGGCGAGTTCTGTGGACTGAGTAAGTTGACGGACTTTCTGTTCTTCCGATAGTGACAGGCGGCGGGTGAGTTCAGTTTTCAGATGTTGATAAAGGTTGGCCGCTGGTGGATTGTCGAGGATATCCCGTATCTCGTTGGCGTAGCGGCTGTCCAGGCGGGCGACGACGTAATCGTAGCGCGTTCCGTCTTGGGTGATGCGCGCCAGGGAGAACTGCGCCTCCACTTGTGCGAACCATACCTCAGGCGAGTCCACCCAAAACGGCGGAAGTTTGACGGCTACACGGCAAACGCCGAGTGAAGCAGCGTCCGAGATGACAGCTGCAGTTGTTTCACAGCCTGCTGCGGTGCCGGTAGACACCGGCGGTGTTGCGTTGGCGGTAGCAGGATCCTGTTGCTGAATCTGCTGCTGTTGCCTTTGAATCAGTTCCTGCTGGGTCCGAATCAGCTCCTGGAGTAGTTTCATCTGTTGTTGAAGGTCCTCCTGGTCGGCCATGGCGACGTGTCGTGTTCGTTTTTCGCGTCACCAGATGTGGGATGCTGTGTCGTGGTGACGAGCGAATCCCAACATTGAAAAAGGAACGAAGGTTTATTGCCTCGGCAGCGGCAGTCGGCGGACATTGCAGTGCCTCGCGTGCCTGTGTAGCGCGCGGCCGTGCTTCCCCGAAGCAGACGACGACAAGGTAATGACTGCACCACAATGTTGGTGATTGTGCGTCGCCACAAGAACAACTCTTTTGACCGCTGTGATCCTTGCAGAGCACCGAGTGCAGAAAAGATACAACAGTGATGTTCACATATACGAAACAAGTTACGTAATGAAAACACAGTTCGTGGCATCAGTCCAGCTAAGATTATCAATAGAGTCGACCATGTCATGTGTTGAAACAAATAAAAGTCATGGGCAAATATGATCAGCCTAAAGTGACTCTAACGCGGTATATTATCAACCGACGTTCGCACACCTTTAAAACGAATTCCAATTAAATTGGCAATGCACCATTGGACACACCTCGACACCAAGAAATATTCACGTCGCTGCCCGAAAACTTGAATCCGCGTGTAGTACTGACCATTATAAATGCCAACCGCAATCTTAATCGCGCGCTGAAAAGAACGTTTCAGAAAAGGCGCTACCGAATGTCATTTCATTAAAAATAAAAGCTATAAAAAGAAACGACTACAAGAAGGGTCCGATATTTTTATTTTACTGTACAGAAAGACCATGATGCAGTTACTATCCTACAACCGCAAAGCAGCGAAGCCTACGTCAAAAGCCAGCAATGTTTACAGCCGCCCCGCAGATCGGGTCTGAGCAACACACGCGACTCTATCTTGAGTGGCAACATTTTACAGCTTAATAATCTTTGTATCTATAAAGTGCCACTAAGCACAAAGAAACGATGGTTTTACTCTAACACACGCAGAAATCCATGCATCCTACCTCGCGGAAGCTACGAGCGCCACCCGCTACACAAATATATAGCGTAGCGATCGGACAGACACCGCGCCAGTGCCGGCAGCAACCGCGCGAAAGGAAGGAGAAAGTTCCTCTAACCGACGGCGAACATGTTTGGGGAGACTATTTTCTTCATAAAAAATGTAGCGGACACCGCCAGCCTTGTCACTCTCCGCGATGCGGTCGCCATCTAGAAATAGCACGTTGAACCTTTGTTTTGTTTCCTCTCTCAAAGACCAGATGGCGCCGATGATGGATGTTCGACGTTCCTTCTGGATTCTGAAAAGGGAGCAAATGTGGACCTTCCACGCCCTCTTAAGTAAACACCGGGACATTTGTACCCTACTTATGATTGTTGCAACAATCCATTCTTTCGCAAAAAAATGTTAACAAACAGAACCGGCTAATGATCGTTACATTTTTATCCCCAAATGCATGGTATTTATTGAAATATTTTAAAGGTTCCTTCAAGAAGTAGCTTACATAAGGGTTTTTTAAGCTATAGTGGCAATAGCTAGGCTGTGGGCCTGAGGGTAGTAAAAGAAACCCCAGAGGTCGGGGAGTTGTGATTAAAACCAGTCCGGCGGTTAATTGGGCCGCCCTGCGGTGCCAATTGAAAAACAAAAAAACACATGCACACCCAAACAATCCATATTCCGTAGTGCCAAACAAAGAAGCCAAAAGACGTATTATATGCCATTTTCTTAATGTACGACATAAGGTTGTATTTAAAATCTGGTCATGGTTTTCCATTATACGTCCCCCGTCAGATTGCCCCCAAAAATGCATGAGTTTCTTCCCCCGTTTCAATCATACTTTAGTTTGTAATGTCCTAACTAAGTTGTCGCGCACAGCACCAAAATATTGTGTGTGGTTCGTTCGTATAATAAGTGTAAAAGTCAAGGAGATTGTCTTTAACCACATGAAATTGTGAAGTCCGTTGATAATACTATTATTCTCCGGTTTCGCTTTTTATGAGTGTTTCGAACAGTAATAACGCATATTGATCGAAAGAATGCATATATTTTTTTTTGTTTCCGGTAAGATGCTTGAATAATTTTGCAAAAGAAATAATACAAAGAGCCTAGAATAAAAAAAAAAAAAATTAATGCTCTGTGACTGCGTTAGTCGTCAAAAGACGTGCCCAACATAGTGCATATTTTATTACCTGAACTAACATCGCGGAAAACGTTTTTATGCTAACGCGGACTCTACGAATTCATCACACCGCTCGCAAGAATTTATGAGCTTGATAATAGCGCTCGAAGTTTTCTTAATAAAGTAGGAGCCGAGAGTGCTCCTAGTTATACGCAGTTCTTTTGTGAGAAGCCAGCTATGAAGGCGTTTTTATGCTTTGTTCTAGTATGAAACAATAAGCCATCAATCGTGTTTCTTAATCTGCATGTCGGTGTAGCATTCAGGCTGCCCTTGTAAGCATGTTTCATTAACTGACGCTTTGTAACTGTAGTTTATAGTCAAAGGAACTTTAGTTGGAGTAAATATGTGACCCTTAATAATCAGACAAGTAAACGAAACCAAGGGAGTAAGTGCTGAAAGAAGCAAATAAGCAGACGATAATCTTTCCCCAAATATATGATCAGAAAGCATGCTATGAATAAAATAGAGTGTAAAATGCATCCAGAGTGCATTCGCCATAATAACTTTAAAATAAAATTCTTAGCAACACGTGCGTAAAAAAAAGTATGTCGCCTAATAATTTCCGATGAGCAGATCAGAGTAATGACATACTCTTTATGCGCCTTGACGCGACGGAAACATCTATGGTGCGGCAGTAGTGTCATGAACATGAACATTATTCCAAATGTACGGCACACTTAGTACATTCGATAGCACTTTATGCAGCGAGAGTACGTGCTGTGTCACATATGAGCCGAATTGTCAGCAAGAAAGAGAGTCGCCTTCTTCCTTCTTGCTGACAAGGTGTTTTCGCTATAAGCAACGCCAGAGGCGCTCGTAATGCCACCTATTGTTTCGACAAATATTGCTTCTATAGGTGTATGACCGCTCAGAGAAAGTGAGTTTTATTGTTTTATCTCTCAAATCATGGAAAGTCGCTTTGTCATACCTTCGCCCTCTATAACCTCCGCTGGCGTCACATTGACACGGAGTGCAAGCTTTCTGGATAAAATCGAACAAGAGCGTCGTCTGCTCCTCGTGCGAGATGTGGAGCTCACACCTCCTTTCCTTATGTATCCCTTCGTATGTGTTCCCAACGACTATAAAAGTGCATAATGAATGAAAATTCGTCGCGAAAAAGAAAAGAACCTGCTGCAGACTATGCATTATAAACGATGTTTAAAAGGTTGAAAATGAAACTTGGGACTCAGCACTTACCACGCTCTCGAATAAGTTGTAGCTCTAATTTAAACTTGAGTGGATACACAACTTGTGGTGAATCGGGGCGCACGTGGAATGTTTCTTTTTTCAGATTACAGCTATTATTGTTCCCCAGAATTCCCGCTGATTGGTTGCTTCAATCCTCTGCACACCTCCTGGTTCTTTGACGGAAGACACTGCACAAAATTTACGACCTGTATTTGCCACGAGAAAGGCAACAATTACCCAATCAAGGCTCACAGCGTCAGCAGGTGTTGCCCCATATTTTGGTGAGGCTGGTTAGCGCGCACGCCCCAAATGAGGCAAACTGAAAGCCGCAAAAAGCCCCAGGAAAAAAATACTCGACGCAAATTCGACTACGCCTCGTGTTATTAAACAAATATATGCATATACGGAGATAATTTCGGGGAGTGGAGGAGATGAGAGCGTGTGGTGACGTCATGAAAGTATCAGGCTCTGATTGGAAGGATTATTGGGGACACCCTCTGTCTCCCTCCAATCAGAAGGAACGAGCGCATCGTCTGCTCTCGGTCAAATTGTGCTGATTTTGCCAAGTTGTACGCCAATACTGGAAACTCCTCCGAAAATCTATGGGAGCGGCGGCGAACATGACAGTGGCGCCTGTAGGGGACTCGGAGTCTACGGAAGCGGACGACGCAATAGAAAAGTATAGACTCCGAACGTCCTTGGGCTTTGCGAGCCCCGTTTCGTCACCCTAACAGCTGAAACAATTCATTACGGTCAGTCAAATTACAAAGCGGAATCAATTGATCGCAACTGCAGCGACAATCAAATAACAACGCGCGCAGCAGCAAAGATATCGAAGTTTATTTAGTGGCCTCCAACACTGCTCAGGGGATCACACGCGTTGGAAGCGCATCTGGGAAGCGGGAAAAAGGAGTTTAGCTACTCGAACTACGTCGTAAGTGGTTACTGTTGATCCGTTACAAACTGCGTTGTCACAATTTCTTGCCTGAATAGGTTATTATTAAAGCGTGCGCAAACAACATCTTAAAAGTACCAGAGCAAGCGCACCAGCGTCAGTAGCATTAAAAAAAAGTAACGAGAAAAATCACCGTATCAACACTCTCCAAACTTTGCAGAAAAGATGGGGTCCCAATCTTAGTAAAAAAAAAATGGGGAACAGTCGCGAACAAAGGGGAAAATAAAAAAGAAGTAAGCAGACGAATCAAAGATGCAAATCACTAAGCAAAGACCTGCTTCAACGAAGACAATCGCGCGCGGCGTCTGTGGGAGCATGCATTGAAAATTAGCAGGTGGTGGTCGCCGTCGGTGTTGAGTCCACAAGAAACAAAGGGAAGGAAACATGACAAAACTATTAAAAAAAATATATAACTTTTTTTTTTTAAAGCTGCACGTTGAACGTTTGTTTATTTGCTTTCGCGGCGTTAGTACGAACCAAAAACAAAAGAGCGGAAACCTATAACCTAATCCAGCTCACACTGCCCGATAAATTAGATTCGCATGCTACCATCTGTTACGTGCTAGCAGTGTGGGACCTTTTTTTGCTTTCGCATTTCATTTCCCGGTGACTTTGGCAGGTTGCTTGTTTGCTCGCTTGACAAAGCAGCTCAGAAGTACATTCAAGTACTTGTTGACGCACATGTCCAGTATATTTTTTGCACACCGTGCCTTTGTTTCGAGTGTCGATCAGCGGCCTCAAGCGCGTATTCAGCTGAACTCTTGCTTGGTGTAATATATCAGTGAAATCTATGTCGAAGACACGGCTGATGTTACCGGCTAGGTGACGAGCTAACTCTTAAGGTGGTGTCATTTTCGCATGCGAGTATTTCTTGTTCGTGTGCAAAATGTCTTTCGATGTGTTCCATGTTTCAGATTGCAGTTGGACTTAGCAAGCATGATGACAGATCTGACTGGCTGCCCACCCGGCTACATAGGACAGGGTGTTCAGTTGTGCATCTGGTCTGTCGTCTTTGAAGTTCTTCGCGATCTCCGTGCAGTTGTCATAATCGTCTGTTGAGGTGTCAGTGGCGATTTTGAATCCTGACTTGAATGGCTCATCCAGTTTAATTTGAATCCTGCAGTAAAGTAATTACTCACGTTTGTTCAGTCTTCGGAGAGCGGAAGAAAGACTTTCCACATCGCCAAAACTTGATTTTTCAGTGGTAGGCAGCACATGACATGGCTGTCATCTCCAAGTATGAGCTGGTGTATGCCCGAGGGCCTCCGGATGATCAACAAACGATGAGCCATAGCAGACCTGCCTTCGTACACAAATAAAATTCGAATAGAAATGTATAACGAGCTTGCATATTTTAATATATTTATTAAATACCAAAAAGCACATATGAAGATTTGGGATTGGATACTCAATCAAATGCGAAAATAGGAGCTTATCGCAGACGACAGTGGGAAAAAAAAAACACAGAAAAAAACAATAAAGTTGAAGACGGGCCTCCAGATGTCCGGGCATAGCGAAGCAGACGAACCGGTGGTAGTAAGTGACGAAAGGAAGGATAGAAAGTAAAAACGAAGCCATACAAGGCTAGGCAAAATACGCGATGGTTCGATCGGAAAGTAAACACAAGAAAGAAAAAAAAAAACACAAAATCAGAAGGAAGAAAGACCATGGCGGCGTAGCGTCCCCTCAAACATAAAAAGAAAGTAGACTTTAAAAAAATGGAAGGGTGCATGACCGTCCAATGGGTGCCGGCCGGCTTTTATCGTAGCAGACGCAGAAGACTTATTCATCCCGCCGCTGACAATCGCATTTTGCGCACTGTATACTACGTGATCGAAATCACCGTTATTTGCGCTACGACGCTCTCTTCTATTTTTCTTTAGCACGCGCGAGAAGTCTGCTTTTTAGTAACTCTGCTTTTATTAGTTTCGGTAATAACGTCTGATTTGCATGTTCAAAATCGACTTCTTCTATGTCACACTGACATCGCAGTAACGTACGAAGTTCGAAATTGCCTTTAGCTTCTTCATCCGGTGACGATCTTAACGGGATTAGCCAGCTCGTCTATTCGACGAAGCGGTTTTAAGCAATACATTTATGAGAAATCGGAATTGCAACAACAACACGAACTGACAGTTAAGAAGAGTAAAGTTTAAACGGAGCCATGTTTTCAAAGTTTTGTACATTACCCTTTTTCAAACAACAGGGCGAAAGTGCATTTGTGTTTTGCCTGGCTTACGTAAGTTCTGACCGAGTGTTTTCTACAGGAGAGTTCGAACATTGCACCCTTATTGCCGCAACATCTTTTTCACGCAAAGCAAACGTCCTTCACTCATGGGGTGGCACCAATTTTTTAACATTCAAAGCAGGGAATGCCCGTGACAATTTTTTTTTCATTGGTCACCTCGCACGGAGTTAGGCAAAACCAATGCGTTCTGGAGAATTCGTCTGATATCAGAGACTCCGAGCTCGCCAGGGGCACTGGGATCAGTTTTCGGCCGCGCTCCGCGGGAGTTGCCAGTATTAGCTTGCATGGTATTTGAGTGTAGCCAGCTAGCCAACCAGATGAATTTTATACGTCGTCTGCTCTTCCCGTGGTGTCTCAATTCTTAACGCCGGACGCCGGCGTTCGGCGATCGACGTTCGCACGCGTACGAACCCCTGGAAAACCCGAGAAGATTTTTCTGCCAAATTGAGCGGGAAACGTTTTCTGCTAAATTTAGCGGAAAAGTTTTTTTTTGCAATTTTTAGCGGAAAATGTTACCCTCGTGACGTCACACGTGACGTCACGTCAATGAACGTGCCATAACGTGAAATTTAATGGAAAAACTGTCCTGATATATTTAGTGGAAGAGTTTCCACGCAATATTTAGCGGAGAAATCGACATCACGTGACCTCAACACCAGTTCAGTTTCCGCGCTAAATTTAGCGGGGAAATTTTCGCTAAATTTCCCACTGAATTTAACGGGAAAATTGTGGCTAAATTTCCCGCCAGATCTAGCGGGAATATTTGCCCCCAAAAGTCAGCGACGAAAGTTTCGCTAAATATAGAGGAAAATTTAGCTAAAATGTCCCGCTAATTCGGACGGGAGAAGCAAAGGAGGAGGGGAGAACAGGAGAGGCATACCCTCCTCCAAAGCAAAGGAGGAGGGGAGAACAGGAGAGGCATACCCTCCTCCACTCCTCCTCAAGAGCTGCGCTCTAATTCGGCATTGCAGAGATTTGTAAGCGTGTTTAATTTTTTTTTTTTCATCGCATGAATAAAGTAAGCATCGTCAGACGCTCGTACTCCGCCCGTAGCTCTAGCGGTTCAAACCAGATCTCAAAATTTCAGCGCCAAGCGTTATGCCAGGCAAAAGTTATAGAGGATTTTTTTTTTAAAATTTTCATTTTGGAATGGGGAAAAGGTCAATCGGAAAAGGGGAAAAGCTTTTTGGCCTTTTTCGGCAACTGCCGCTACTTTGCTCTATGCATTATTAGAGGACAATCAGCCGCCTATTTGTCATTATAAATATCAGAAAATGATTTTTTATTTATTTTTATTAAGATAACGCTTAGTTCTAAAACGTCGTCGTCTTATTTGGACCGCTACGCGGAGTGCAAGTTCCTCTGCTCCTTTCGCGAGAATTGCGGTGACGTCCGAACACCGAGCTCTGATGGAAGCATGGTGGGTAGACCTTAAAGCAAGCTCCCTTTGAAGACTACCACCTATCTGTCAATCAAAGCCAATCAGAGCTCGGCGTCTGACGTCACCACAACCCGCACAAAAGGAGCAGATGAACTTGCTCTCCACTTAGGGCTACATTTGGGCGAAGAATGAGCGTTCTGTATAGCGTAGTTCGTTTCGAAACTATTTAAAAAATACCGTAAATAGTATTTCTGACGCCCTGTCTAATACTCACTGCTTGGGAAACGCCGGGTGTAATCTATTGATAACGCTTGCGGCCTGAATATTTATTTTCTTTCGTTCTTATTAGCGGCGGACTGACAATTAAATACTCAGGAAACTCCCTGCCGTGCGTTTCTTGAGCTGTCGCCAGCTAAAAAGTCTGCGAGTCATTTTTCTCGACCGTCTGCTTTAGAAGTCGTTCTTTTGCATGCGTATACTCGTGGCGAAAAAAGAGAGAAAACATTGGCGGGGACCTTCACCTTCACAGTCCTATAATGCGTGAAGCTGCATTCTAGGGAATTGGCGAGGGTCCGTCACGTGAAGTATATTTTCTCCGTTCAATTAGGGGGAAACTGAACGGGTGTCTAGATTACATGACGTCAGGTCACCTGACGTCACTTTTTCCCGATAAATTTAGCGGGGAAACTGCATTGCTGTCTGAGTCACAAGATCTGACCTATCCCGCCACATTTTGCGGGTGACGCAATGCTTGTGTAGGTTAGTTGACGTCAATTTCCGCAAGTTGTATAGGTCACGAGATGTCACGTGACGTTACTTTCCCCCTAAAATTAGTGGTAAATGCACGAACGGGCGGACGGACGGGCAAAATGTTGCGATAGAATGGTAGCGTTAAAAAGTATTTTTTTTATTATATAAGAAGATTCATTAATTGCACAGAGGCGAATCTGCTATAATTTACACATCTTCTTCTTAGTGGACGGTCAACTGCTAGGCACCAAAAGAAATTCTAGTGTATTTAAAGCCAACGGTGCGACAAACTGTGAAATCTAAAATTTAATATTTATTCGTTAAACGTAAAGCGTAACAGAGAAAAAGATGTTAGACGAATTCTTGCAACGAGCGATGCGCTTCTGGCAAGAAAGTGTCGAGCATTTTCGTACTCACACAGAGTGCATGATGTTTGGAGAGGGTGTCTTGCCTTCCTATTCCAAATAAATAAACAATTTAATGCACCATACATTGGTGTGCATGTGCTTGGAAGCGAGAAACTAAATGGCTAAATTCTTAGTTTTTTAGGCCCCCTTTCCAGAATAAGATCTTAAGGAAAATTGCTCGTATGGTTGAAAAACAAAACTCAGACAACCAGGATTCCAACCGTGTTTTCTATGTGTGTTTAGTCGCGTAAAAAATAAAGAAAACCAGTGAAGCGGAAAACTTAAGTGAACATGCCGTCGTGTAACCTATTTTAAATAATATAAATTATCGTAACAAAATATAGTGCGTGATGTGAGATTTTCTTGTTGCCTCACGCAGCAATGCACAAGGTAAATAAAATTAATTACAAATTAATTTGAGACGGCGGTTTTAAATTGGTGTTATTTCGTGTTTAAAAATGAGAGTTGTCTTTCTAATTTGATTAGCATTGAAGTGTTGATACGACGATTAATGTTGTAAACTAGTATGATTGAGATGTTCAGTGGATTGCGCCAACTGGCCACGTTTTTTTCCTCTGCTTATGGCTCGGATGTTACTCCCGATGGAAGTGACATTTTTGTTTCTAAACTTCACGATGCAATCAATACAGTCATTGTTCGCTTTCCAAATGCTCCGGTCATTCTTTTGGGTGATTTTAATTCTCCTTCTATAGTTTGGTCAGATGTTTATACTCATCTTAGTTCCTTCTCGTCTAAGTGCAAAGAATTCGTGAACTTGTGTATTGATTTTACATTCTCACAAATGGTTAACCAACCTACGCGTATTGCTGCTTCCACCTGCTCTGCTTGAGACCTCATCTTAACAACATCGCCTGAGCTCATCTCTTTGTTAACTCATTTGCCAGGTCTTGGTGATTATTCCTTATTGCATTTTTTCTTAAATCTACCTACATGCTTTAGGTCGAAAGTGATTAAGCGAATTTCTGATTATGCAGGAGCTGATTTTGATTCCATTCATAGGAACCTTTGCCTTTTTCTTGATTTTTGCTTAGATTGTTTTGATGAGAGCTCAGTTGAGAATAACTGGTGTTTATCTAGAGAATAAGTTGCGTACCTCATGAAAGCGCACGTGCCACTTCGCACTATCTCGTCTTGTGCTGAATCGCCTTGGTATAACGTGTTTCTAAAAAGGCAACCAAACAACAAAAAAAAATAATACTTCGTGCTGCAAAGCTATCGGACAACGAACAGCGATGGTGAGCGTACCGTACTGCTGCTTGTCTGTATAGAAAAGTACTTCTAGATGCAAAATCCCATTATTTTAATAATACGTTACCCTCCTTGTTGCTAAATAACCCGCGTGAATTTTGGAAGGTAATTAATCCCTATTTTTCTTCTAAAATAGCGCTTAGGGATGCTGACAGAGATGGATTACCCAATGATCAGTGTTTTCTTTTTTTAAATAAAGTGTTTACTAAATCGTTCTCTATTTCAGTTAGTCCTTGTTTCCCTGTATTTACCGCCAGTGAATGTTTGCCTATGTATCCTGTTGTTGTAGATAGTGAAGGAATTGCTAAGATTATTTATAACCTAAAAATGTCTTCTGCGGTAGGTACTGATAACATTAACACAAATTTGTTGAAAAAAAATAGAATGTATTCTAGCATTATCCTGTCAAAGATTTTTTCTCAGTCACTTCAACATGGTGTCTTGCCATTGGATCGGAAGGTGGGGAAGGTTGTTCCTGTAAACAAAGTTTGCGATAAATAAAATCCATGTAACTATCGTCCCATCTCCATAACGAGTATGCCATGCAAAATTCTTGAACACGTAATTTACTCTTAACTTGCAACTTTCTGGATTCTAACTATTTTCGTAATACATCACAACGTGGTTTCCGGAAATTTTACTCATGCAAAACCCAACTTCTTACCTTTATTCACAATTTCCATGTCACACTTGACCCGGGTTCCAGAACTGACTGCATATTTCTTGATTTTTCCAAAGCTTTTGACAAAGTTCCTCACGCTCTTCTTTTCCATAAACGTAGTAGCCTTAACATCTGCCCATACATTCTCGATTGGATAAACGCCTTTTTGACTAACCGTCCTCACTTCGTCGACGACAACGGAACTGATTTTCCATACTGGCCTCTCAACCCCGGTGTCCCGTAAGGTTCTGTACTCGGTCGACTGCTATTTCTTATTTATATTAACGATCTCCCTATCGGTGACTCCTCTTCTACTAGCCTTTTTGCTGACGACTGTGTTATTTACAAAGAAATCCTTAACAACTCCGACATCTCTGCTCTTCAGACCGATATTAACAGTGTAACCCAATGGTGCAAAGACTGAATTATGAAAGTTAATATCTCTAAATGTAAATCCAAGTGTGTCCCTCGTCAAATTAACATTTGCCCTTCCTACTCCATCAATAACTCTACCCTCCTTCCTGTGTCCTCCGATAAATACCTCGTTGTTCATATTTCAAATGATCTGTCCTGGAATATTCATGTCGACTATATCACAAAAAACGCTAATCAATTATTGGGATACATCAAAAGAAACGTTTTCCTTGCCCCTCTTTAATTAAAGCTTCTCATTTATAAAACCTTAATTCGCCCTACGCTTAAATATGCTGCCTCAATCGAGAACCCTGGTATCACCCTTGCATCTGCCGTAGAATCCATTCAAAACCGCTCCGCCTCTTTTATACTTTCTAATTAACACCGCACAGCTAGCACCACTTTAATGAAAGCATCTTCATCCTTGCCCACTCTCTCTTCGTCGAAAGATATCCCGTCTGTGCTTGTTCCATAAGATATATCACTCTAGCCCTTCTCTCCGCCAAGCGCTATTTTCTTAACCGTTTTACATATCATCATGGATTGATCATCAATTGAAAGCTGGGATTCCTCATTGCAGCACATCTACCTATAATGCCTCTTTTTTGTCTCAAACCTCGATTGACAGGAACCGCCTTCCAGCAGCCATTGTACTATCGGAAACAATATGAGCGTGAACGCGCCTCCGCGTGCCGCCGCTACCTGAGGCGCCGCCCTACGGCGCAGTTGTGAAGTTTTGCGCACGCGTGTAAAATTCCTGTCGCTGTTCTCGCTTTGACTGTTAACCCCCGTCTGTCGTCTGCTATGCGCGCGCTGGCGGCCGCTCGCGCAGTCGTCTGCTATGCGACTCGTGTATTTCCGTCGCAACTCAGACAAACGACTGAACATGATTCATGATTTTCCTGTGCGATAACGCAATGCCCACATTTGATACGCGTTAAGTAGCTGACTTCTTTTATCGGGTCGAGATACAGCGATTACATGCAAATAGATTCAAAACAAAATATCTGCAAAGCTTAGCATTCAAGTACGGTAAGCCCGGAAAAGATTCAGTTGAGTGAAAAATCGCTAGAGTTCCTGGCGACGAACGGGTCAACATAGTTCAACACCCTCCCCCCCCTTCCGATTATTGAAGGGAAGCTCTCACCCAAGGGGGAAGACCTCAACATTACAGAGAATGTCTGAGGGCGCATCAAGGCAGCCATGGCGCGGCATCCTCTTCACAGGGCCACAGCTGACGAATTGTGGCGCTTCGTCCTGGACGAATGGGAAAAGCTGCGGAACGAGCGGAATTTTGTTTCCGCTCTGTTCAGCCCTTCCAGGATGAGAGCCGTCGTTGATGTTCGAGGCGAGATGACATCATACTAATGCTCTGTTCTTTTTTTTTTTTGGTTTTGTTTAATTTGATTGCCGAGAGAAGGAAAAATGCAACCTCCTACCGACATCTTTGTGAAAGCCAGCGTTGGTTCTGTTCAGAAGGGACAGTGTAAGTCTTCAGTAGTTCTCTCTTTTTTTTTTCCTGATAACCAGTTTTGGTTGTGTTCAGAAAGGACACAGTATGAGCACTCTACTAATAAGCTTGTCGAGCCCATGGCCCACGGCATAACAATTGTTTTCACGTGTTAGGGCCACGTGTTCAAAGAATAAAAGCATTGTGTTTCACTGAAGACTTTCGTGCAAATCAACACCATTAAAGCTGTCCAGGGCATACACAATTCACGTAGGAAGCGCGGTTGTCCGCCCGAACACGCAATGTTGTGCGGCAGACGACAGCACGAGCGGGCGCCAGCACAAACACAAGTCGCATAGGACACGACAGAGTGAGCGGCCGCCAGCGCACGCACGAGTCGCATAGAAAGCGACAGCACGAGCGGCCGCCAGCGCACACGGGAGTCGTATAGCGGACGACAGCACGAGCGGCCGCCAGCACACACAGGAGTCGCATAGCAGACGACAGCACGAGCGGCCGCCAGCGCGCGCATAGCAGACGACAGACGGGGGTAAACAGTCAAAGCGAGAAGAGCGACAAGATTTTTACACGCATGCGCGAAACTTCACAACGGCGCCGCAGGGCGGCGCCTCAGGTAACCGCGACAAGCGGAGGCGCGTTCACGCGCATATTGTTTCCGATAGTACCTATCACTGACTCAGATAAATTTAAGATTGCCATTACTAACCTGCTACATGACGTTTAGTAGTAAGTTTTTTTTTTGTATTTTTGCCTTTTTATTGTTATTTGTTTTATTCCATGTACTGTGCCATTACTAACGTGTTAAATGATGTTTAGTAGTTATTTTTCGCCGTTTCATTGCTATTTGCTTTGTTCAATTTCTTGTGTCCACCTCCTCTCTGTAATTCCTTGGGGCTCTGTGGAAAATCAAGAAGGAGACATGGAAGACGACGACGAGAAAGGAGTTTTTTTTTTGCATACCTCGAATTATGAGAACGACCGATTAAACGGCACGACATTTACTGCTCGGCCTATTTAATTCTTAACCGAGAAAGATCCTCGACATTTTGGTGCCGAAACCCGGGAGACTGCTTCACGACACCATCTCCGAGCCCAGACGAAGCTGCAAATTTACCAGGTACTGGTGACTTCCGTTGCTAACCCTAACAGTGGAACTCGGAGACTTTAGCGACGGAGGCAAACCATCGGGATTGTAACGAGAAGATCTTTCAAGAGGAATTCCTGCCAACCAACCGAAAGCCAATCAACCCTAACGAATCGCAATGGACAGACTGAAGGCGAAACGTACCACTCGACGAGTTCAAAACACCAGGATGATAAATGACGCTACCACACTGCTGAGCAGCCCTGATATATGCCTGAGCAGGTTCATCGGAATCAAAGAACGCCTGACTACGAGCAACGTGGAACTTGATAGAATCAACGACGAGTTAAGAGTCGCTGCTATCAGCAGAGGAGTTCGAGGACGAGTACGCCGCTGCTGCCGAATACCAAGGTCATGCCGTCATGTTTATTGTGCAGCTCCGCTTCAAGATTGAGGAATTGGAGAACAGTAGACGCCCCACGACTACGGGAACACCAACGATTACGCCCAATGCGCATGACACAGTCTTCAGGATGAGTGGATCCAGACTACTAAAACTGGACATCACTACCTTGAGGGGGGACGTCACCCAGTGGCGGATGTTTCGGGGACAGTATGAAGGAACAATTCACTCAAATTGCACGTTGTCAACGACGGATAAATTTTATTATTTACGCCGCTACCTGACTGGAGACGCAGCAGCTGCAATAGCAGGACTACCCACAACGAAAGCGTGCTATGCTGATGCCATTAAACTACGAAAGCAACGTTTCGGTGATCAAAGGAGGATAGAGCAAGTACATCTGGCGACCCTTCGAAATCTTCCCAGTGTTCGATCCTCTACAGACACCATGGGTCTGAGAAACTTGTTGGACACAACGCAGCTGAACATTGGAGCTCTCAACTAACTAAACGTGCCGACCGGAAGTTTCGTGGCCATGCTTTGTGATATTCTCATCACATCGATGCCTCACGACATTGTGGTGCAATACCACAGACAAGTTTTATACACGGCTCCGAACAACGCTGCAGCAGAGGACGGCAACGCAACTTCATCGCCTGCATCTGCATCTACGTCAAAACTTGACGAGATGCTACAATTTCTTCGAACTGAATTGGAAAGCAGGGAAAGGAGCAACTACAGCGGAGCCCGTGCGAACGAGCGAAAGCAAGAATCTTGTGCGTCTGCTTCGGCGCTTCACAGCTTACATAGTTCTCAGCAAACAACAGGCGAGTGCTATTTCTGCCATTCAAAAAGGCACGCCACACATTCTTGCGACTCTGAGAAGACTCTTGTGGAGAAGAAGAGGTTACTGGGAAAGGACATGAGATGTTTCCGCTGCACCATCAAATGAAATCGCGCAAGAGATTGCATAAGGCAGTTACGGTGCCCAAATTGTAACGGACGACACGCGATAACGATGTGTGATCTGTCATTCGCCCGGACGAGGAAGAAAAACACGATTAAAGACTGAGTCGTTTGCGTGTCTTCCTCTGGCCCTAAGCACAAGACCTCTACTGAGCTAGGTGAGAGCAATAACATCCACCTACAAACATTTCGTGCGTGGGCCATCAGTGAAAAAGGCAGTAGCTATATCAGAGGCATCATTGATGGAGGCAGTCAACGGTCGTTCATCACAGAAGATATCGCACGCTGCCTAAATCTCACAATCTTATGAAATACAAAGCTAGCACTAAATACTTTTGCTAGCACCTCAAGCAAATCCTTGCACCATAGCAATGTTGTTGAGGTTCGAATAAGAAGCCAGTAAAACGAAACTGAGTGCACAATCGCGGCAATTACCATACCGGTAATTTGCCAGGATATAGCTACCTTAATTGCCGACGACACTTTCGCCCGTTTTCTGAGGGATCGGAAGAGAAATCTCGCTGATGACATAGTATTTTCTATGGAACTATGGAAGCTTGTAACTATGGAAGCTTGTAACAGGTGAAATCCTTAGATCCAAGGAAAGCAGTAGATTGGTAGCCCTAAACATTGCGATGGGATGAACTCTCCAAGGACCCTCGATAGAAAAGAGAATACTATTAAAAACGACCCTGATTGTGAGCGTCCTCAGCGCCAAAACCATGACCGACAAAGAAACAGCGACCCAAACTCTCAAGGCTTTTTGGGAACTTGGCAGCATGGGAATCACAGACGTGGAGACATCTCACACTAAACAGAGTGTAGCATCGCGCTTTGACAAGAGCATTGTCAAGGTTGGTGAAAGGTGCCAAGTAGCATTGCCTAGGAAAGAAGACTGTGTGGAGGTGTTGAAGGATAATCGTCAGATAGCTCTGACAGGCCTAAATCGCCTGATCAAACGAATTTCGATTCAGGACGATCTACTTCGGCGTTATGACGAGGCAATCCGCCAGTATATGAAGATGGGACATGCGGAACTAGTACCGCTCGGCCAGCACGATAAACCTGAGACACGAACATATTACATGCCACATCGGGAAGTCCTCAAAGATGAGTCTGTTACTACGAAAATGAGGGTGGTGTTTGACGCTTCATCTCACGAAAAAGCGTGCGAACCGCTTAATCACTTCCTCGAAAAAGGTCCTAACCTGAATCCAGAAAAACTTCAAATCCTTCTTCGCTTTAGAGCGCATGCGATTGTACTAACTGCAGACATCGAGAAAGCGTTTCTACAAATCGAGGTTAAAAACGAAGATCGCAACGCATTCAGGTTCCTGTGGTTTGAGGACGAGCTTCTTTCCCAGATGAAATTTAAGAACATTCAGGAATGGCGGATGACAGGAGTTCCTTCTGGAGCGACGTCGAGTCCGTTTATGTTGTCTGCAACTATACAGCACCATCTGGAGAACGTCACTAGAGATCAAGAGAGCATTGCAGAATATTACAGAGCTCATTCTACGTGGACGATCTTCTTGTGGGTGCAGATACGCTGGAAGAAGCAACCGAATTGTACAAAACCTCGAAGATCATCATGAACAATGCAGGCATGACGCTAAGAAAATGGTCTTCTAACGATGCTGAACTGCAGCAAATTATGGATGAAATAGAGACAGACATGATAGCAGAAAACACTGATGGAAGATTCTCGAGGATCTCGAAAGTATTGAGGATGACCTGGGACAAGGCCAGAGATTGCTTCAGATTCTCAGTGGATAGTCTTATCTCATTTCTACAAAACAAACGTGACACTAAATGATATGTGCTACCAGCAGCGTCACGAGTCTTCGATCCAATGGGATTGATTACACCATTCACTATACGAGCAAAGATTCTATACCAGACTTTGTGGAGGCCTAAACTAAAATGGGATGAAGAGCTTCCGGAGCGCCAGAGAGGAGACTGGGAAGAATGGTGTACTGAGCTGTTTCAGCTCTACGGTATTTTAGTTCCAAGACACCTCAAGAATGGGCTGACCGAAGTCATAGAAACACAGCTGCACATCTTTGTCGACGCAAGTACACAAGCCTATGGAGCATGTTCTTACATGCGAATCGAAACTCAAAGCGGAGAAGTTTCAACGGCTATAGTGACAGCTAAATCAAGGGTTGCGCCGTCAAAACATTAACGTTACCGCGTCTGGAACTGATGGGAGCTGTTGTTGGAACGATCTCCTAGACTACCTACGCAAGACGTACCCTGACATTCCTTTTCCATATACCATGTGGACGGATTCCACTGTAGTACTTAGTTGGATTCAGGGCTCTGTAGAAAGATGGAAGCTTTTCGTAAAACATCGCGTACTAGAAATCCAGTCACAAAGTGTTCCCGAAAACTGGAGGCACGGCCCTGGGAACAGTAACCCTGCGGACCTGCTCACAAGAGAAGATTCGGCAGCAATGCTGCGGGATAGCTCCATGTGGTGGAAAGGACCCAGCTGGCTTGTTCAAGATCCAGTTGAATGGCCTAACGACCAACCTACTTCAGATACTCACTTGGAACATAAAAGCAACGAGCACTGCATCACCAAAGTATACCTTCAAACAACAAGTCTTGAAGCGATGGCAATCCTTGATGTGACCAAGTACAGTAGCTTGTCGAGATTGCTACGAGTTACAGCCTGGGTTATCAGGTTTGTCAGCAATTGCAGGAGCGAAAATCGGGAAAGAAAAGAAGGACACTTGAAAGCTGCTGATTATGCCGCGGCCGAACGATATTGGATAAGGCAAGTTCAAAACGAAGCCTTCGAAAGGAAAGTCAGCTTACTGGCCAGAGACCATGAAGTCGAAAAGCTTACCCCTGGCTGATCTTCACCCCCTTTCTGGACTAACATTGTATACTCAGGGTAACAGGAAGGCTACATGAGCAGCACGCTCCAAGTGCAGTGAAATATCTAATCATTCTGCCGAACGACAAGCATTTTACAGAACTGATTGTCCTGAATGCTCATAACCAGTTGCTTCATGAAGGTGTGACTAGTACGATGACTGTTTTGAGACAACGATTTTATACCTCTAGCATGACAGTTAACCAAGAAGATAATTCGTACATGTGGTAAGTGTCGTAGGTTCAGTACTAAACCAGCTCAGGTGCAATTCGCTCTACTTCCAGCCGATAGAATCAACAAAACAAAACCTTTCGAGGTGACGGGAGTGGATTTTGCCGGACCACTCTATGCGAAAAACCGGAACGGAAAGATAAACGATGCTAAGACTTACATAGTCATGTTCACCTGTGCCACAACGAGAGCGGTTCATCTGGAATTATCAACATATCTTTCAACTGACACCTTTCTTTTGGCATTTCGGCGTTTCATTTCGCGCAAAGGAGTACCCAGTACGATTTTCTCCGACAATTCTAAAACATTTAAGAAGGCATCAAATGACTTGAGGAACATCCTAAAAAGCCCGAACCATCCAGACTTCAGTTCCTATCTTGCTCAACACAGAATACGGTGGAAATTTATTGCCGAAAGAGCTCCTTGGCGGGGAGGGTGGTGGGAACGGCTGGTGCGCTCAGTAAAGACAACACTCAGGAAAGTCTTAGGAAGAAGCAGCCTGGGCTTCGACGAGTTGTCAACAGTCCTCTCTGAAGTGCAGGCTATTATTAATTAGAGACCTTTGACATACGTCGGTTCAGAAATTGACGAACCGGCAAACTTTGCCCGGCTCACTTTCTGGTTGGATAAAATATGACTGTCTTACCAGAAATGAACGGCACGGAGGAGATTCTGACGCCCCTCACACAATGTCAAGCGATTCAGAAACTTCGATACCGACAACAGCTGCTGGACCATTTTTGGACCAGGTGGAAAAAATATTACATCTTGGAACTACGATCTGCTCATCACTACCCCAATATCAAGTCCAAAAACCTGGATGTAGGTGACGTGGTACTTCTTGAAGAAAAGAACTGTCCACAGAATTTTTGGAAACTGGTAAAAGTTACAAACACCGTCAAAGGGAAAGATGGTCACGTTCAAGCGTGCATCGTCAGAGGCCGACACGGAAATGTTTTTCAAAGGCCAGTTCAAAAACTATATCTCCTTGAGATTCATCACGCTTCTCCGTCTCAGGAGGATGTGGGAAATCAAGAAGGAGACATGGAAAACGAAGACGAGAAAGGAGTTTTTTTTTTTGTATACCTTGAATTAGGAGAACGACCGATTAAACGGTACGACATTTACCGCTCGGCCTATTTAAGTCTTAACCGAGAAAGATCCTCGACAGGCTCTCAGAGATATAATAAATAAAATGAAATGAAACTAAAACGTCAAAATTTATGTACAGGTTACTTGTCGTCTACAGCATTGTCACTAAATCCCCCACTTTTCCAAAGAATGCAATTCCTTATCTGACAACGCCGATCAGGTTGCGCCAACAGACTGTACCTCTTATCTCCAATTTAACGAGCCTCTATGATATCTCAATTTGGTTTTGTTTTATTGGTTTTCAGCTCTGCACAATCCTCGAACGTACATTTGCAACCGCGGTCCCGGCAATGTGCGCCAAGATACCTCGTCACCACTGTATCTAAATTTTACCGGTGCTCCCGTAAATGATCATTAAGACAACGTCCTGTCAGCCCCCCTATTGTCGGCCACACAATAAAGGGATAGATTACAGGGACCATCTACGTACTCCACATAGTGGCTTCGATTTTTTTTCAGTTTTGTGTTTATTTAGAGTCTAAATGTAATCCCTTACACATCCCAACCAACTTTTCTAGGGCTGAAAACATAAGGTCAACTCCAATACTATGGCCCGCTCTCTTTTGGTTATGGGAAATTATGTGAAGATAGGATATTACCACGACTTTATTTTTTTGCATTCCTATGCGCTTCTGTTCCCTGGCTACTATTCTTTTCCTTAAGTAAGGTTTCAGACCCGGATATAATGGCTGGCATATAAAAGAGGTCAAATTAAGATTCCAAAGGGAAACAAAAGAGTAGAAAATATCAGCAAAGCAATAATAAAAAAAAAAACACTATGTAGAATGCTTGGAAGAGGTTGTGTGTTTCATTAATTTATCTGCTGGACGACAATAGGAGGGAAAGACAGCACGTTGTGTGAATAATCGAATACGGGAGCACCGGTTCAATGTAGAAACTCTGGTGACGTGGCATCTTGGCGTATATTGCAGTGACTGCTGTTGCAAACATTCGTTCGAGGATTGTGCAGTTTTTAACACTAATGAAGACAAAATCACTCGAGAAATTTTAAAGGCTTGTAAAATTGGTAGATTAGGTATAGTTACTGTAAGGGGACGTGTGACGGGCGGGAACGAAGG
Source organism: Ixodes persulcatus (assembly GCA_013358835.2). Lineage (NCBI taxonomy): Eukaryota > Metazoa > Arthropoda > Arachnida > Ixodida > Ixodidae > Ixodes > Ixodes persulcatus. The sequence goes on along the minus strand of JABSTQ010010771.1, from coordinate 61,370 downwards.
GATGCATAGAGTTCCGATGAAAACGACTCGCCCGCAGACTGCAGCACCCCTCTCGGTGGAGGAGAATTGCATCGCAACACACGCACCTCCCGCAGCGCGTGAGTTGACAGGTCACTTAGCTTCTTTATCTTTTGACTCGGGCTTTCAGAATATTGAAAGTCCAACTGCTACCATGTTTTTTGATATGAACCTGTATTAACATCCTACCGGTGTGCGGTTTTCTATCGCTACGGCGTGGTGCACGTTAAATACCCCAGGCTAGCGGTTGTACCACACTGGCTAAATTTCTCATCTACAGCTGAGAAACCAAACACCGACTGAGGTCGACTAACTTCCGGCGCTATCAGTATTAGTGATGGGACGAGCTTTTGCCGAATCAAACTTTTTGGCGCCGAATCTTAAGATATGTCAAAGCCGAAGTTTTGCCGAACTATACCCTTTGTAACGGGCGGTAGCTTGCGCCACCTAGCCTAATCCTATAAAGAAAAACACATGGCTGCTCCCGCCCTTCTAAGACCAGTTTTCTCCCCTTAAATATCACCAGGATGATATTTGGGGTATTCGTCAAAAATCATAAAAACATCACCCGCCGCTACTTTTCTCCGGCGAGGGATTCGCTAAATTTCCTCTGGTCAAACCTTGTCGGCGTTACCCCAGCGCCTGACACACAGGGAAACAGGGTTGAGACATTGGTCAAAGCCACGCGTGTGGGGAGTCCCAATTTTGCTCTGTCCTGACTCTCCCCAGCTGTGCTAGTTATTTGTGCATTATTCAATTTCCTTTTAATAACTTCTTCCAATTTATTAATTGCCTCTTTTTTTTACTGTAATCCTATTCCCTTCCGTCGTTCCATCGTCGCAAGAAAAACCCAGGGCCCCGGCCAAATTTGTTACCTCGGCAGGGAGGTCAGGGCGAAGCGCCGTGAATTGCCAAACTCCAGTTAATTGCCGAACTCATTTTCCTTTCTTGTGTCAATTTTGTGTTTCCTTTCTTGTGTCAAATGTGTCAACAAGGCACCTGTGCATTGTTGAAGCCAACTTTTTCTTCATTCTTATATTCTACATTTTTCTATGTGTCTTTTTCGCTGATGTACTCCTACGCTCACTTATTTGGTGTCTTCCATGTGCTCCAAATGCCAATTTGCCTACGCTTCTTTGCCGAATTTCTAATGCTGATCGAACCTCTTATTTTATACACAGTACCTCATTGCGTAAAGACAGTCCTAGTACCATCACTCGTCCCAATATACCTCTGACCGCGTCATATCTATTATTCTTTCAAAGTGCCTTGAGCTTTATAATAGATGAATTTTGTTTCCCTTTTCTAATTATATTTTCTGATGGTCCTCTACATATTTTCTTCCCTCATAGAACAAGAATTCCAGATATTTGCATTTTCCTACATGGTCTACTACAATGGCTTGTATCTTCAAAGGTATCTTCTTTTCGTCTTTAAACACCATTACTCCAGACTTGTCACTACTAATACGCATGCCAAAGGTGCCCCTTCCTCTCCACATATTCCATTTAGTTTGCGTAATGTAGCCTGGTTATCTGCCATAAGTACTGTGCCGTGCGCATATAGCAGTCCTGCTATAACCTGCATTATATTTCTCACTCCTTCTATATAACTCACATGAAAACCTCAGTTGCTTGGCTCTGATTTCGTTCCATTTCACTGAGAAATGTCATGAAGAGTAGAGATGAGGGTTGACATCCCTGCCCGAGCCGAATTTTTATTGCTTGCATGTTGTGTAGTTCGTACTTCCGAAGTTATAACCAAATTACTGCCTGCTCAACAAACGGAAGCAACTTTTTTCTAAATTATTCTCCCTCAGCTGACCCCAGAGTATTTCCTGGCTCACATTCTTGTACGCTTCCTTGATGCCCGAATACGCTAACGGTAAAAACGTTTGGGTCTTCATTGCTATTTCTATACATTGTGTGGTGATGAATAAGTATCTTTAGACTTCCGTGTTTTAGGAGTTTATTTTTTTTTGTCAATGGAACAAGAAAAACAGCATCGCAAACATCTTTATACAACCGCTTACGAGTTAATACACTCAAATACTCCAAAGAGAAACGGGCCGCCAAAAAGCGGCATGATGTGACTATTTCTTTGAGGTACCCATAAATACCGCCGGGCACACTGGACGAGGAAACAACAAACTCAGGCAAACATCGACCTAATCTTACTTGACAAACCGTACGCAAAAACGGATCACTGACATCACGAAAATAACAGAAACGGTTTACTATTTGGCGCAAAAACAGGTGCGATAAGACTAGTCCTCCCTCGCGAACTCTTTGAAAAAGGTTCATTCTGCTTGTTCAATACCAAGACGAGCCCCAAATGAACACCGCAAAAACACGATGCAGTTTCTGTACGTTAACACGCGAACAGTATAACACCTGCAAAACGTACCACAGTTTGCTCACAAGAAATAAATTGCAAACTGTGGCACGCGCAAAAATTGAAAACCCATTACCCCTCCATTTTTCGGCTTTCTCGCGAAGGACTACTGAATGACTGCGCCAATATTCCTCACTCACACGATAATACTCAAGCGGCACCCCTAAGTACTTTACAGGAGTGGTGACCCATTTAACATTGGCAAAGACACTTGGGGTAACACTCCACTCTCCATGCCAGAAGCCCAGACATTTATGCCAGTTGACCGCACTACCACTTACACGACAAAAATGTTTGACTATATTGACGACACTGATGATACTCTCGTGATTCGTACAGAAAAGAGCAATGTCGTCCGCATACGCAAGGACACGAACTTCAGATGAAAATAATTTAAACCCACTGACAATGTCATGCCTTATAATGCTTAAACAGAGTGATTCCAAATAAAGGCAAAAAAGAGGACGTGACTCGGCCACGCACACGGTCGCTCGCCGACGCGCGTGGCATTACTCACACCTTTAAAAAGGCATCGTCTCGATGCCACGTGAAAGGCAACAAAACAGTGCAAGACAGACAAAATAATGAGAAAACATGGAGGCTGGCAAAACAAAATTTTATCAGGCGTTGCAAAAGATCACAGTTCGCAGTGTTATCACGCGTAGTACGGCTTGAGGCGCACGAAGTGGACGACTTCCGGACGTGGAGGGCGACGTGATGAAGTCCGTATTCCGTCGGGCATCACCTCGTAGTTCAGATCCCCGAGTCGACGAAGTACTTTGTAGGGCCCGAAGTAGCGCTTTAGGAGTTCCTCACTTAGACCACGGCGGCGGATCGGTGTCCACACCCACACCCAGTCTCCGGGCTGGAAGTGAACGTCCCGTCGACGAAGGTTGTAGCGGTTAGTGTCGACACGTTGTTGAGCTTGAATGAAGTGTGTGGCGAGGTGGCGGACTTCTTCTGCCCGTTGGGCAACCACCGGGGCGTCGTTGCTTCCGTCGACAGCCGGTTCGTGGGGTAAAATCGCGTCCACAATTGTCGTTACTTTGCGACCATGAACCAGTTCGAAGGGTGTCCCCCGGTGGTCTCTTGCACGTCCGTGTTGTAGGCAAATGTGACGTACGGCAACACCTCGTCCCATGTCTTGTGCTCCACGTCGACGTACATAGAGTTCATGTCGGCGATGGTCTTGTTCAGTCTGTCTGTCAGCCCGTTGGTCTTCGGGTGGTTCGCAGTGGTGCGCCGATGGGTGGTGTGGCTGAGACGAAGGATTATTTGCGTCAGCTGGGCCATGAACGATGATCCTCGGTCTGAGATCAGAACTTCGGGAGCGCCGTGCCGGAGGACAATGGACTCGATAAAAAACTTGGCGACTTCCACAGCAGTCCCTGCAGGAAGGGCTTTTGTTTCGGCATACCGCGTGAGATAATCTGTGACGACGATAATCCATCTATTGCCTTGCGTCGATGGTAGGAATGGACCAAGTAGATTCATTTCGATCTGCAGGAACGGTGCGCTCGGGGAAGAAATCGGCTGCAGGAGACCTGCCGGCTTCGTCGGCAGTTTCTTTCGTTGCTGGCAATCGTGGCTCGACCGTGTGTAGAAGTGAACGGTCTTGGGCAGCTTGGGCGAGTAATACCTTTCACGAATTCGGGCCAGCGTACGGCTGTAACCAAGGTGTCCGGACGTCGGATCATCGTGGCAGGCTTGGAAGATCTCCGCCCTAAGGTCGGTAGAGATTACCAGCAGCCACGGCGTGCTGTTGTCTCCGAAGTTCTCCTTTTAAAGTACACCTTGACGGAGGACGAAAGTCGACAGGGCTCTCGAGAAGACACGGGGGACAGTACCCCCTCGTCCTTCGAGGTGCTCGATTAGCGCGCGCAACTCAGGGTCGTCTCTTTGACGTCGCGCCATGTTTTCGGTGTTCACTGTGCCTAGGAAGCACTCGTCGTCATCGTCGTCGCTGCTACCGGGAAATGTCTTGACAGGGGCTCTGGACAGGCAATCGGCGTCGCTGTGCTTGCGGCCTGACTTGTAGACCAAAGTAATGTTTAACTCCTGCAGTCTGAGACTCCATCGAGCGAGACGTCCTGGCGGGTCCTTTAGGTTCGCAAGCCAGCAGAGCGAGTGGTGGTCTGTGACAACGTGGAAAGGGCTCCCGTACAAGTACGGGCGAAACTTTGTGATTGCCCAGACGACCGCAAGACATTCCTTTTCAGTCGTCGAGTAATTTCTCTCTGCTTTGGAGAGTTTTCGACTTGCGTAGGCGATGACTCGCTCGGTGTCTTCTTGCACTTGAACCAGTTTCGCGCCAAGTCCTTCGTTACTTGCGTCCGTATGAATCTCGGTTTTCGCGTTTTGATCGAAGTATCCAAGAACAGGGGGAGTCTGGAGTCGTTGCTTCAGCTCGTCGAATGCGTGCTGCTGCTCCTCGGCCCATTCGAACTTCTGGACGTCCTTCGTGAGTTTAGTAAACGGTGCGGAAATCCTTGCGAAATCCCGAACGAAGCGTCAATAGTAGGCACAAAGAACAAGAAATCTTCGCACAGCCTTCTTGTCTATGGGCGCTGGAAAAGCCGCGACGGCGCGAGTCTTCTCGGGGTCTGGACCGACGCCTTTGTTACTAACCACGTGACCTAGGAATTTCAGTACGTCATAGGCTAACCGGCACTTTGACGGCTTAAGGCTGAGTCCGGTGGTCTTTATGGCTTGGATAACAGCTCGGAGTCGTCGCAAGTGCGCGTCGAAGTCACTTGAAAACACTACGACGTCGTCAAGGTAGACGAGACAGCTCTGCCACTTCAGTCCTGCCAGTACAGTGTCCATGACACGCTGCAAAGTGGCTGGCGCCGTGCATAGTCCGAAGGGCATCACCTTGAACTCGTACAGTCCGTCCGGCGTGACGAAAGCTGTCTTCTCTCGGTCCCGTTCGTCGACTTCGATCTGCCAGTAGCCGCTCTTCAGGTCCATCGATGAAAAGCATCGAGAGTGGCGCAGCCGCTCTAACGTGTCGTCAATGCGGGGGAGTGGATAGACGTCTTTCTTCGTCACTGCGTTCAGCTGCCGGTAGTCCACGCAGAAAGTAAACGTTCCGTCCTCCTTCTTAACCAGCAGGACTGGAGAGGTCCAAGGACTGCTTGAAGGCTGGATTATGTCGTCGTTTAGCATTTCTTGCACTTGCTCTTGAATGACCTTCTTTTCTTGTACGGAGTGTCGGTACGGCGATCGGTGCACTGGGAGCGCATCGTCTTTGGTGACGATGGGTCCATATCACATGAGCGAATGACGTTTTAGCGAACAGCGACATTTAAGCGAATCGACATTTTAGCGAATAACGGGGGCGCGCGTTAACCCATCCGCCGCGCTGCGCTTACGCCGCTTCGCGGCGACAGTCTGCGGTGGCTCATTACAAAAATGTGAATCCATGAGGCCCACCCGAAAACGCCGCTTCGCGGCGTCCGGCTATTCGCTAAAGTGTCATTCGGTGAAACGTGGGCGTTCGGTAAAATGTCATTCGATCGAGCGAGTGCCTCCCGGTGACGATGCGATGTTTCGCAACGGTTGTTTGCCGCACAATCGAAACCGTCGCGAAGCATTTGCTGTATTCGGTGAGGAGGTTACTCAGCTGCCGTCATTTTGAGCCTGGAAGTCTGGGGTCAATGTCGAGCTGCGCTGGCGGCGTAATATCTTGCCGAGGTGTGGATGATTCTTCAGCAACCGCGGCGATTTCGTTGGAGTTCTGAAGTTCCTCGACGTGGCCTACAGCGGCACCTTTCGTGAGGTGTTGCGTTTCTTGTCGAAGGTTCGTCACGAGGACCACGGTGCGCCCATCCTGAAGCTCAGCCACTCCTCTTGCGACGCTTATTCCTCTTCTCAGGAGCAATTGAAGGTTGCCTTCCAGAAAAACTTCACCGCAGGTAGCTGCATCGGTCACGACGGGTACGACAACACTTGATCGCGGCGGCAGGTTCACGTTGTCGGCAGCGCTCGGAAGGCGGTTTGGGGTTTCCCTGAAGGCGGAACAGGCTTGCGCAGCGCCAACCTGTTCTCACCAAGGTCGATGACGGCGCCGTACTCACACTGAAAGTCCATGTCAAGAATGACGTCTCTGGAACAGTCTTGTAGAACGACGAACTTCACAGGGCACGTCTCACCGTGGATCTCGACGCGAGCAGTGCATCTCCCGACTGGAGTAATAAGGTGTCCTCCGGCGGTTCGTATTCGAGGTCCATCCCACGGCGTCATGACTTTTCGAAGGCGGCGGGAGAGCCTCCCACTCAAAACAGAGTAGTCTGCTCCGGTGTCGACGAGTGCCATCGCGTCGTGGCCGTAGATTATAACGTTGAGGTTCTTCGACACTGTTACAGAAACGTCGTTTCGGGGCGTCGGCGTTAGAGTGCGAGAGCTCCGACGATCTTGGAGGATCTTGGCATCGTTCGTCATCGGCAACGCCACCTCCCGGCATTGTCGCACCTAGTTTTTCCGACGGGAAGCGATGGGTGACACGCTGTCTCAGCGAGACCGGCGGAAGGGCGATGGCGAGCGTCGAGGAGATGGTGAACGGAATACTCGGCGGGGAGACGACTCAGGAGATGAAGAGCGGCGGAGGTAGTCCTCGATGTCCCGAGGTCGCACTCTATCACGTGGTCGAGGGTCATTGGGCACAAACCCTCGGAAGCCCAGCTGGTGGTAGGGGCATCGTCGGTAGATGTGATCCACTTCACCACAGTGGTAGCACAGGGGGCGTCGATCGGCTGTCCTCCGAACGTCAGTCTTCCTCGCACCACGCTGCTCTGGGCGTGGAGCATACTGCGGCGCCGGTGCCTCACGTCTGGCAGCTGGCTGGTAGTGTCCTGTGACGGAAGGTGCTCTCTTGGCGGCGGCGGTGTAGGACAGTACCGGCTGGTTGGGAGCCACTGCGATGGGGACCTCTGGCAAGAGGGCCCGGTGCACCTCCTGGCGAATAGCTTCGGCGATTGAAACAGCGGCGGGTCGTTCTGGAGAAGGGAGCAACCGCTTCAGTTCTTCTCGAACCACATCACAAATCACCTTCCTAAGGTTCTCGATGCCAACTTTGCCGAAATCAGGAAGGAAAGGCGGAAGGGATGAGGTGGCATCTTCGCCGGCGAGTCTCTGATAATGGCCCACCCTGGCCGACAGCGCTCGTTCGATGTTCGTCGCCTTAGCAACAAATTCATCCACGGTCGTCGGTGGATTGCGAACGAGGCCGCCAAAAATCTCGCTTTTCGCGCCTCTCATGAGGACGCGCAGCTTCTTGTCTTCGGCGGCTCCAGGATCGGCACGGGCGCACAGGCGGAGGACATCTTCAGTGAAGCTTGTCACGCTCTCGTTCAGACCTTGGCATCTTCTTTAAAGGGCGCCCTCGGCTCGTTGACGTCGGTGTTTGTTTGTGAAGGTGCGCTTTAGCTCCTCCATACATGTCTCCCACGTCGTGAGGGAAGCCTCGTGGTTCTCAAACCATTGTCATGCCGTTCCCTCCAGTGCGAAGTGAATGTTTTGGAGGCGCTGTTCTGCCGTTCACGCGTTGTAGCGAGTCACACGTTCGTAGTGCTGCAGCCAGTCTTCTACGTCCTCGTAGATTTTACCACGGAACGGCGTCGGCACACGGGGAACCACAGGCAGGAAGACGTAGGACGGTGCTGCTTGGAGGTTTTCCGTCGGCTGGGCCGTGGAGTTTATCGCAGGCTTCGGTAGCTTCTTGATTTTGTCCGGCAGTGGTCCAAACTCAGGGCGTTGTCCTTGCAGACGCTGGCATGTCCGAGGTTCTGCCTCTTCCACGAGTCGACGACTTGGAGTGGGGCTTGCCGAACGGGTCCTCGGAGGGGTACAGTTGAGAAACATAGGGGGCGTACCCAGCACCTCCACCAAAATGTCACGAATGAAAAGGTGAAACAAAGAATAACTGAGGAAAATAAAATGTTTAATGGGGCGAACTTGTGCCCAGAAATAAAAAAAAAACGAAACAGAAGATAACAGCAGAGCGTCGCGGGCGTCGAAGTCGGCGTAGAGCAGAGTCGAACGCTGGGGCGAATCACTGCAGATCGCTACGCGGAGCCCTTTATGCACGCGTGTTGGCTTCTGGTACGATCGGCCTAGAACGTTCGACGACTAGGTCATTAGGAACTCGTTTAGCCGAGAATGATCTCGAACTTACGTGAACGTAATGCTGAAAGAATAAATAAATGAACATTCCACTGACTGGAATCGAACCTTGACTTTCCGCGCGACAGTCAAGCGCGGTCACCACTCGGCCACGCACGCGGTCGCTCGCCGACACGCGTGGCAATATACCTTAAAGTCGTTGTTTTTCGGATGAAACAACTTTATAAAAGTGTCTGTGATAGCTTTGGCAGGGTTCTCTTTAAGGGGCCTGACATACAACAAGGCTGTCCAACTTGAGAAATTTCACTGGTGTGAAGCTTATTTTCATATAAGAATGGTGTACTTCTTCACAATGCTGTATGTATGCAACAAAAACTCCTGATGTGTTCACTAAAAGTAGCATTTGCTAATATTGTGTTCTCTGTGTATCTGATGCACTAGGTTGTATTTGTTTTGAACACTTGCTACATTTAGGCTATACAAAATAGTCTAAATTTTATAAGCATTCAAAACCAGTGCAACTTAAATCCGAAAAGCATATCCAAAATGAAGCGCCCGGTCTGAATAAAAGATTATAAAAAATACATGCTAAAATTAATTGCTTCTTGTGATAGTAAAAATGGTGTTTTACAGTCGACTCTCATTATTTCAAACTCCAGGAAGCCACACACTTTAGTTTAAAATATCAGAAGATTGAATTATCAAAAATTCATCTAAATATTGTCACGAATAAAAACATATACTTATTAATAAAATTGAAATCAGCGTGTAATGCGGCGATCTTGTGCTGAGAAACAAAGTAACAATGACCTTTGTTGGTGACGGAAGGACAACTGCTTCAAGCAGCTATGCGAAGCTCCTTTTGTAAGCGCGTGGGTATCTAGCGCTGGCGGCGATCAAACCCCAGCCAGCGGCGTGAGAGTCAATCACGCTGCTGACTCAGCTATTTGCGCGCAGCGTTCCTCCCCTTTTGTGAAGTCAAAATGTGTTTTTATTCGAAATTAAAAACAGCGCGAAAAGACGAGGACCAGACAAAGTAGTGACACGGACAGCGCTACGTCCGTGTCACTTCTTTGTCTGGTCCACGTCTTTTCGCGCTGTTTTTAATTTCGAAGTGTGTACCAACTCGCCCAAGCCTCAACTTTAGCATTGTGTTTTTATTCGTAAACAAGATGTTAGATAATTACACTTATCCAGACGGGGGTCCCAAAGTTTTCACAGAAAACTGTTGAAGGGACCCCTTGGTAATAAAGGGTTAGCTAGCGATCAAGTTGGCACAATTATTTATAAAAAAAAAGAATGGAGGAAAAAAATTAAAAAAAAAACGAAACATGATTGCGGTATGTACATAATCAAAATATAAAACCAACTGAAAAGAGAGAGAAGAAAAGCTAGAAAGTCAAGGAAAAAAGGACAATATCAGTGTATGTTTGTGTGTGTGTGTGTGTGTGTGTGATTGTGTGATTATGTGAAAACTGTGCGTAGGAGAGGAGAAGGAATCGGGGGGGGGGGGGGGGGGCTTAGAAATTGATGATGAATCATGCAGATACTATGTGTGCACGTATTGCTTGTTTAAAGATATAGTATGATGACATGGCAGTTAGGCTGTGTGGTAGTGAGTTCCACGTTTTAGTAGCAATGTAAATGAAGGTGAACGCGCCATACTTCGTTCGTATGCATGGCACAGACAGTGATGCTTCGGAATGTGAACGCAGAGGATACATGACATCGTGATGAGTGAAACTAATTGAAGAGCATGTTATCTGATTGATGATGAACTTAAATGTTAATAATGCTATACGATAATCAAGGCATTGATGAACTGTTAAAATGTTGAGGAAGCGGTATGCAAATTGAGCACTTTCGCCCCTATTAACAAATAGCATTGCTCGTAGTGCTGTGTTCTGGGCAATTTCTATGGGTTTTAGTGTAGTTTTATAGGTCAATCCATAGATGGATAACCCGTACGAAATGTGGGTATGAATAAAGCTATGATAAAGCATTTGGAGGGTTCGTAAGGAAAATATGTGCCGTAGTTTGTATATAATATAAGACTCATTATCTCTATGCAACACAAAATGAAATTAACAGCTTAAACAAGACAAGGTCAAACTACAGAGTCACGTAAACCGCAGATTTTCGCAGTCCTATCGAGCATACCTAGTTCAGTTGAGTCGGACGACATGAATCACCTTCGGGTCGCAGAGGGCGGCGTGACAATGTTGACGTGCCCTTGGCCGATGACTTGCAAATTAGGTCTCATGTAGTGAATAACCTTGAGGCCGAAGCACCACTTTACCAGTTCCTTGCTGCGACAATGAATTGGTGTTCAGATTCACACTTGGTAGCCAGGCTGAAACTGGGCGTCGTGGCGACAAAGATTGTATCAGCCATCGTCAGGAGGATGTGGCTTGCGTCAAAATGCGACTGAAATGGCAGAGTTCCTCCGTTCGTTGAGTGACGAACCAAGCGTCGTCGTCTGTTCGTCTTCGTGGTCGATACCACACTTGTCGTAGATATCATCATCGGGTTCATCATCAAGGTCGTCGTCAAGGTTGTAGTCATGGTTGTCGTTAAAGTCATTGTCCGGGTCGTCCTTGGGTCGATGTCAAAGCCGTAGTCGGGATCGTCTTCCATGTCATTGTTCGAGTTGTCACCTGGGTCATCATCAGATTCGTCATGAGTCTCGTCATCATGGTTGAAGATACTGTTGTCGTCGAGGCCGTAGTCAGTTTTGTTGTTGACATTCTAGCTGGGGTTGGTCTTTCGAGTTGTTGTCCGTTTCATCATCGGCGAAAAAGTCGTCATCATGTTTTTGTCGAAGTGTGGAAGCCGGGACTTTGTCAAGTTCATTGTCCGGGTCGTTTGCGAGGCCATAGTTGAGGTCGTCGTTGATGTTGCAGTTGGAGTCGTCTTTGGATGATTTAAAGAACGTCGCCTTCACGATCGTCGTCTTCAGAGTTATCGTGTTCACAGGTGGTGCGCTTCGTGGGCAAAGATTGCGTTGTCCTACACATGCACAAATATGTGATGAAGAAAAACAAACCGTTATTAATAAAACTTAAAATCAACTTTTAATGGAACAAACTTGCGCCGAGAAACATAAAGTAACGAAGACCGCACATACTTTGACGGCGACGGAAGGACGACTGACTTGAGCAGCCATGCGAAGCTCCTTTTGTAAGCGCGTAGGTATCTAGAAGGTTCCGAGTTCGAACAAACACGATTCTGGAGTCATCTGAAACATTTTAGACATGCAAACAAAAGACAGATAAAAAGGACAAGCGCTGGCAGGAACCAAACCCCAGCCAGCGATGTGGGAGTGAAGCACGCTGCTGACTCGGCTGTTCGCAGGTGGCAATATGACTTGAGACAAAGTAGCAATGTACTACATAGATAGATACTCATACCAGGCAGATTTATTACACTTTCCTCTACACAGGCCTATTTATTAGCAGGCACACACATAAAATATTAGTTAGGTTTGAAGCGAATAGTGGTTTTGGCCGAATATTTTCTAATCAAATATCGAATAGTTTCTCCAAGCCTCTTACTACCATTGTACCATGCTTAAATGAATATTCAGCTGAGCTCGTGAAGGTTGTTCCCAAACTCCCACTTGTGCACTTCTATGCTCAGTTAATTTTTAAGACACTATATATATGAACTGTGGCCTCCGAAAGTCCAATGCCTCCATTGTGGTTGCATGTAAATGACAGATTTGACATTACATTTAACCCAAAGAGACTCCCAGTTATCGTAATCGAAATAATCTACTTGCTTTATGCAAATATTTTTTCTTTAATCTCCAATTTAATCCCCTCACAAAAATTAAAAAAAACAAGCACGAATATTGCAAGCAGATTGTCAGGACAGTAATGCTCGAATAATCGTAATGGGTTAGCCCCATCAAGTGCGCAAATCACCGAGCACCCGCGTACTGCGGAAAAGCAATCCCCGTCATCTTTGCGCGTTTTGCTTTCCCGCGGTACAGAAGTGCTTAGTGAGAAGCGCACTCAACTGGGCTGACCTGCGGCGATTAAAAAAGAAGTGAATTAAACGAAACTATGTTCAACTTCAGCAGCTTAGAAATTCATGAAAAACATAGCCAGACAACCAAAATTTAGAAATTTGTTTGAATGAACCCGGAGTATGAATTACCCAAGTTTAAATTATCGCAAATCCACTGTAATAGCCCACCTGCCCATCTGGCTTGTGTATTCATTGACTGCCCATGTGGCTTGTGTACTCGCCACCGCACAACAATAAGTGTCTAAATTGCTGTTATAGTCGTTTTGTACTGCTTCATTTAATTGCTGTGAGCAGTAATGATCTTAGTAACCAATTGATTTTTTAAGCCTGAGTAATGATACTAGTAATCAGTTACTTTGTTTAAGCCTGAGGTAAACTAAAAACAAAATTTGCTCTACAAGATTCACCAACCTGCCTGGCAATCTCAACTACTCAGAGGACGTTCTTCGTTTCTCGAGCTCGGGAGCGGTACGATCTGGCTGTACACGGCGTTAGTAATAAGTCCAAGGTTCTTGAAGATACAGCAGACAACAGTGAAATCATCCATTCATTCCTTCTTAAGGAACATAACCAGGTGGCTTGTTTCCTGGGCTCAGTGTACGGGAAACAAGAGTCTGGACAAAAGTATGCCAAAGGGTGTTTCAACAGTCAAAAGAATTTTAAACACAGTTTAGTGAAGTGCTCACTTATCCCTTGAAGAAGTGGTTTGTGGTTTGAATGAAAAACGTCAACGAGGGAAGAACCTTTTTTTTTAATTTGAAACATGGAGGAAGAAGCCGGTCTTCAATAACGCTGTCACTAGATCCTGTGCAAAGTCGATGCCTCTGTCTGTGAGCACCGTGGCTTTCGTTACCCTTATTCACTGTGGAACTGAGCCATCCAGGCTTAATTAAGCTCAGTGCTCTAAAGTTTTATATAGTGAGCCTGCAGGTCATCAACACTACTATTTTTTTGCAGTTCCGAGTAGCATCCATAACCAGAATGAGACTATATGGCAGCATACATGAATGAATGCTACTCCATACTTTTGGAAGGTTCACGTTTACTCTTACCTCAAAGGATTAAAATTATTTCGAGTAATGTAAACGTGTATCTTCCAGAAGTTTTGAGTACTGCTCGTCCATGCATGCGGCAATGTCTCGATGATCTTGGGGCAGTTTCTTGTTTTGGCATGTCTATATGGCTTCTTTTAACCATAACTTTTTGATATCAAAGCTGTAATTGAAGCACACTTGATTAGAAACAAGCAACTGGTGGTATTTTATGATTTACATGATAAAACATGACACAACGATGGGAAGTTTGGCGGTTTCTGCGATGCAAACTAAATCTTAGGTAATACGGTGTCCTACAGGGTACCCAAATTAACAAGATATTCTAAATTTTTTAACAGCTCATGCCCAAATGCCAAACGACTTGAAGTTTTTATTCCTTGGGTGTTATAACAGATAAGACCAACAATAAAATGCCTAGCCTCATAGAAGTTTGAGGTAATATTTTCAGTGACCACTCCTTTAATGTCTGTTAGTGTTGACATGCTTGCATCAGAACGTCCAACTTTTGTGAGTTAAAAATTTTAGACATGGTTGCAGAAGAATGGCATCCTAAATGGGTGCTTGTTCCTCCCGTACTATGTATTTCTCTTTCAATGGGGCAGCCGAGCATGTGGAACAGATAATATAGCAGAAGTTGAAGATGGCTAGATTAATTAATTGACTTTCATTCACAAATAGCCAGAATGTTGCTGTCGTGCAAAGCAATGCCAAATTAAATGATTAGCTGTATTCCTGCTGAACTTTCATTGGTGTGGAAGCTCAAAACTGCGCTGGACTTGCCGCAGCCAGATTTTTAACCGCAGCAAGTCTAAAGCAGCTTCGTCACAACATGCGGAGCAGCAGAAGGTTTGCCAAAATTGTTTGACTTAACCCTAGTTCGGCGCCGGCTGCTGTATTGTTCGACCAGGAGTTTACGTTGTTAGGGTGACTGCTGTATGGCCGCTTGCAGATGAGGCATCAGGGTCGCATCTGCATAGTCTGAGGTGTCCCAGCTGACCCTGTCACAATGGATTCCTTTTTATGATTTGTCGGAGCATGCCTATACTTTGCTTACCCATAATTCGGCAGCGTGGAGGAAGCCCCATGCTCCTGAGATCAGTCGTGCGTTTCTCTTTCAATAGTTAATTGCGCTTCTGTCTATAACACCCACGCAGGGAGCTCGTTTTCACATGACGGAATAGGCTTGTGACTGTTCCAACAAATGCGTAACTTCCACTGCACTGTCAGCTTAGGAGTGAACTGAGTACTGGCAATTTTCACTACATGTTTTTAACCTACTTTCGCGGCTTTCTATTTAGACCGCAAGGTGCTGTGAATATTTGGTTTGCTCGAGAAGGCTAGTGAGCGGACCTGCCGCCACAGCTTCCTGTTCCAGCCACTAGGTGCCGTCGATTTTTTGCTTGAGTCGCCAATTATGTTGACGTTCCTGCAATAGATACCCATGAAACCGTCGCTGACACTAAAGCTGCTAGAACTGCGATTCAATGGCAGTTCCTGATGAAGGGAACAATTTCACAGCATATTGTGGTAATAGCAGGCAGTTTTGCAGAAAGAGCACCCCCATTCCATCCAACTCCATTCCAGAGAATTGGATTGTCTAATACTAATTCCATTCCTTCGAGTTCCTGGAAAGGAAAAACTGGGCCCATCCCCACTCCTGGAATGGCTGAACTGTTCCATACCATTCCTCTCAATCCCTCCCAATTGTGAAAAATGGCACTTGTCAGCTTGTACTAAGTTACCGGAAAATAACGTCAGCCTAAAGCTGGCGTTGTCGAACGCGTAGACAACTGACAAATTATGCAAAACCCAACCCGAAATCATTGATTTTACTAAGTTCAGCGGTGATCGCACATAGCGCTAGTGGCAATTGGTATAGTGGCACTGCAGATATCGATCGCACCAACAAGCGTAAAAGCCTCATCACAGAGAGGAAAACTTTAAGTCACCCATCTTCTCTACAAAAGAACCGTATATGTCCTCCACTTTTACGAGAGACATAGTTAAGTCAGGAGTCACGTGTATTGACGAAATGCGGGCGGTGTGACATTTTCCCTGCCTGGTGGCCTGCGAATGGTGCTGTAATCACACATGGTCCCAACAGCCATATGGTTGCGTCTCACGGCGCCAGGAACGACAACTTGTCCGTCTACAACTCTACAGTTTGGGTTCCTTCACTGGGGTTGCCACTTTCATCCTTGAAGGAACATAAGCAGTCAGATAACCAAGCCGTCAGTTACCTAAGTGCAACGATGCCGTTTCAAAAGCCCCTTTGCTCGCATCGACGCAGCTTGCATTACAACAAAGCCTACTCCATTCTTACTCTATTCTGGGCAAAATGCACCTACAAATTTCATTCTAATTCCATTCCAGTGCTGCCACCATTTTATTTGCGTTCAATTTCAGGGTCGTGGAAGGGTGGAATCGTTCCAACTCTGGAGTGGCAAATGCACAACACTGGTGATAGTCACCGAGGCACACAGTTCAGTGCAAATACTGTCCTCACAGCACATCCAAAGCTGTTATTACTGCAACAGACTCAAGTATGACGAGGTAGTTGGATGCAGAAGCCTGTTGTGTAGATTTGTATCTTGCATTTTCCGGTATTTTTTTATTTTTTGCGTATTTTATAATGGACAACTCTTCTTTGTTAAGAGGGTAACAAGCGTTGTAATCTCGGCATTCTTGCCAAACCTCCAGGTGTTATCATAGATGCACTTTTAAATAAATATATGCCACAGCCGCGGATCAGCAACAAGCATTTACCCTGGGACTTGGGTTTTTCGTAAGTGTTCATTTTAATTGCGTGATAATGACGTTCGTCTTCTGTTTGAATGAAAAAATCCAAAACAATGTTCGACGTGATGGATAATTTTTGGACACCCGCAGCATGCGTGGTCTGAGCATTTGTTCTTTTCATCTGAAGTGTGTCTCTTGCTGACTACCTTTAGCTTATACGAGACGATGTTGAGGACGGAAGAGATGCTGCGACCGACTGCGAGCAATAAAAACATTATGTTTTCTCTCATGTCGTTGAGCTCGTGGCAACGAGTATGAGTAGAATTGTCATCTTTGGCGGTGCCGAGGCTGAACCGATAGACCGCCGCAGAACTGTCGCCTGCAGCTCTGCAGACTGTGAGAAATGGCACGATTTCGTTGAAGTGATTGCGGCTCCAGAGAGGTGTTGTTGCTGTTGACATGTACCGCAACCAGGATGACGCACTAGAGAGCAGGAAAGATAGTGCTCGGAAACCGTGCAGGGTAGTCGACGCCGAGGTCAGGCAATGAGGCAGCAGACAGAGGGGAAATAGACCCTGTCGTGCTTTCAGTCCGGCTCGATCAGTTCGGAGCGTGCAGCCTCGGACTGAAAGGGGGATGCCGGCCGATTGCGGTGCCGATGCAACATCCCCATAATATGAGGAACCGAGCTGAGAGCGAATGCCTGACGTGGCAACGATGAGCAGACCCTGGTCAGCAGCTAGCCTTGTGAACAGTGTGGAAAAGTCGATGAATATTCACTTGCCGAGCCGGTGGGGCGAGCAAGGTGGTCGCAGCCCACTTCTGGGAGATGCCGGCGCTGGATGCGACAGAGCAGAGGCGATGGCGGAGGCGCTGCAGATGTGGAGGCTGTAAAAGTTGAATATACGCCTACTGCATTTTCGTCCGAAAAGGCAGATCTGTTGCCGTGCCCTTCGCCACGAAGAACATTCCCCTGGATAGCAGGCGCTCGGAGTCGATCATGTCCGGGTCACCAATTTGTAGCACTTTCGATGTTGAGAACGGGAGAGAGGAACGACAGATTCTGAGTTTAGCTGTGAAAACATTCTCTTTATTCTCGTACCGTCGAGCTCGTTCCGACGAGTAGCTTGCTTTTATACACTGCAGTGATTAGCAATATATTTGATCTAAGTGTTTTTCCACACTATTCATATGGCAGATTGGGCGAGTTGGTAAGGCATTATTACGAACCAGCGCACAGGTAGACAGTTGCTCAAAATCCAAACACACAAAAAATACACAAAAATATACACTTACACAGCGCTGATGTGAGTATTTTTTTTCCGTTTGGGTTTTGCGTAACTGTGTACCTCTGCCCTAATTCGTAATATTGCAACACTGTCGTCTTTAGGTGGTGTGGAGGCTGAACCGATGGACCGCTACAGGCCCATATCTGTATCTGTTTCATATACTAAATGCCTTTTTGCACGGCTCTGTGTTAACCTTTGTCTTCAAGATATTTACTGCTCTCTTGTAATAATAAATGTGAAATTTAAAACTGTCATATTTGAGATTGAACTTTATCAAACAAATATGAATTTAATTAAGCTATACATTTTTTATAGACTGGTACTTTTTATACAATTGTGTCTAAATTTGTCAGGATACAATCTACAGGTAAGCATAAAGTAACTGAAAAGTTGAAAGAAGCAAATTCGAGAGTGCAAAACCTGCTTCCCAATAGATATTATTTTCCAACGTATTTACGTGATAGTGCGACTAAAGGCTCTTTTTTTCAGTTTTTTTTTATTTTAAGCAAACAATAAATATAAATTGTTTTCTAAGATTTTTTTTTTATCGAGCTCGGAAAATTAAGTTACCGATTGTGGTCAGCTTATTCTAAACTTTCTAAACTATTGATATGAAATGCCAGAGTGCGTGTGCTAACAGTGGGTAGATGAGGTTTTTATAATTTCTGATGCAATAAACTGACTACAGTGTCTCTTTAGTGACCGTGTCGCCAAGGTGACAACAGAACAAGTAACGGATCCCGATGTCAAACTACAGGAAGTTCAGATATGTATTTTCTTAGCGAATGCACGTCACCGTTGTGACATATTTGAATATCCTTATCGCTTGCTTGGGCTCAGCGGGTAATGCAAGTCGCCACTAGCGTGAGTATAAAAGTTGAACTGCATGTAAGCGATTTAGCGACCGACGGCGACAGCGACGAGAGTCGGCGACGAGTGACGAAGATTTCTCACTATCGCTCGTCGCGTCGCTCGGTTTTTGGATTTCTAGAAAACATCGTTCCGATTTTATGCGGCTTGACTCGTCGCGCGACTGACCGAGCGTCAGCAAAGCGGGTTGCTGTCGCTTGTCTCGTCGCTCGCAAAATCGCTTACATGCTGTTTATTCTTCACGCTGTCATAGATATCGACTCGAGCGCGTATACTTTCACCTAGCCTCTCAATTCCACGAGAGCCCGTGTAAATCAAACGCTAAACAAAGACGGGGGCTGCAGCCAGCAGCTTTGAGAGCGTCATACAACAGAGTATAGTTTGACAGAAGCAAGCACACACTTCGCTAACGCATGCCAGCCTTGAGCGTTCGAACTTCCGAAAACGAAACTAGATTTTGCTACATTTTTTCTAGCTCGAAATATTGTTTTTAAATGTAAAGTAGTGCGTCTTTTATCCATAGTCTAGACTAAGAGAAATGTGTATCTTCTCAAATTATATTTATATCACTGTTTTATATAAGTAATAATTGTGTAGTATCGTTACGTTCATGTAAAATACGGTGGGGGTCAGCGGAGCGTCATCTGAAACACAAAGTCTGCTATATATAGCGGCTCTATTCGTTGTTTGTGCCTGTGTATGCATGTATATTGATTTGGTGGTCTGTGCTGTGTTGTATGTGTTGGTATGCCGCCGCCCACTCGAGCATGGCACTTCAAGAAATGCCTAAATCCCCTAAATTTCTGTAGTCTTCCGCATACTAACTAGGTGGCGCAAGCAGCCACCAAATTTTATTTTTGCTTTGTTCGTACGTAGTCCATATAGTGTGTAAGGAACCACAACCACCATAGCTACAATCTAGTACAAAATAACCGCGTGTTTAAATGACGCTGGCGTTCAGCTCGTTCGTCGTAGAGTTCGCTGGCTGTTTCAGTAGCCGTTTCGTACCCGGAAAGCCGCAAAATTTGCGTAGGCACGAGAAATAAGTGGATACGTCGAAACGTCGCCTACAACTTTGCTCGCGGTAAAGAGGAGAGCTGGACATTGGAACCGCCGGTCGGGTCGGGTCGGGTCGGGTCGGGTCGGGTCGGTGTCGGAGCGATCCGTCGTCACTCGCGGCAAACTGGCTTTTTCAATACGTAGTGTCTAGAGTACCGTCCGACGGCACTCTTGCAGAGCGTTCAAGTGCCGTCCGAACGTCTCGTATAAAAGGAGTTCTCAAAACGAGATCTTCGAAGCTGTAGTGTAGCTTAGTGGACAGATGTCTGCCTCATAAACAAGCGGTCCCCGGGTCGATCCCCAATGCGGGGCTACTTTTTTTTTTTTTTTGTTTCTCGTACATTTCGTTTTGTCGACGCATTTAGCGATATTTACATTTATGTTTTACGATCAACACTGGAAAAACCGAATGTTGCCGACGAAATTTCGCTGAACAAAATGGTATGGGACTTGGTTTACGGAGGCGCGTGGGGAACAGCGGGGCTTGGTTTGCGAAGCGAAGTGTTCGACGGGGCCAAATGGCTTGGTTTGCGAAGCCGCGAAGCGAAGTGTTCGACGGGGCCAAATGGGTCAATAGCTTTGTAATTACCAGCTGCATACCGTCGCCACGAAGCGGCATGAACGCAGGCCGGGGGGGGGGGGGGGGGGGCTTTACGAGCTCCCCAGTGATACACGCGCCATCGACTCTCTTTCGGACGGCACTTGTAGGCGCGAGTGGATAGCCGTAGGACGGCACTGTACACACAGCCTTTTCAATAAAGTTCATGTCTGTGGTCGGGAAAAGATTCCTCCTGTGGAAATTACCCGGTGTCGGTGAAAATGCAACCGGCCTGAGGCCTCGGCGATCGGCTGAACCGCCACGCGAACGGGTCCTGCTCGATTTGGAAACGCGCTGCTGGATGCAGTCGATGGTCGCTCCCACTGTCGCGTAATCGCCGTAATGAATACGGCGTCGGTGCTTGGGGGTGAATTAATTGCGGTGGTTTAGCCCGTATTGACGATTACGAATGAACACGTGCAAACTACGCTTTCGCTGCGGCGAACAGCCGTGTAAAGCGTGTGGGAAACCGAGGAGGACGACGGTGCGCGAGGGGGCAAGAGCGGTGGCCGGCGGCCCGGCGCGCGTGTGTCAGTGTGCACGAGGAGTTCGGTCGGACAAGCCAGGGCAAGACAACGTTGCAAGGACTGAGGCAGCCAGGCCCACCACCAAGGCTCCGAACAGTAAAACGTTTTGATTCAATCCTTGCTCGTGTGACTTCTTGGGAGGGCGGACCAGGCAGGGACCGATTGGGCAGCAGTCTAGTAGAGCGACCCACACAACTGGCGCTTCCAACGTGGGGCCCGATTGGTCTGCTGCTTGTTCTGTTCGTCCCGGGGAGTCACAGAGATCTATTGAACGTTCAGCGTGGTGTAGAGGGATAAACGCTAACGATGCCCCCCAAGACGAGGTCGACCCCCAATAGGGACGAGGACGACTCGTCTGAGAGCGGAATTCAGGAACCGTCTGACGCTGCGGGTGCCGGAGAAGGCTCTAGTACGCGAGCATCTCCAGATGCTGGGATTTTACCACCAGCTCCAGCTGGAGGCGCGGCAGACATCGGCGAGTTTATGCGCGCCATGACGGCGATGATGGAGACGTTCTCGCGACAAATCGCGACGGCTCCAGGAGTCGCGAGTGCCGCGCCTACGTCTCTGCCCCGACCGCGGTTGTCCCTACCGACGCCGACCTACGCGGGATATTCCGACGGGAAATCGGTCCACGATTTCTTACAGGACTTGGACGCGTATGTAGCCGCGTTGGGAGCATCAGACGAAACGGCCTTGGTGCAGATCGTGCCGATCGCGTTAACGGGCGACGCGTCGCGCTGGAGACGGTTGCAACGACCGTTTCTATCGATGGCGGACTTCCGAACGCGGTTTAGGGAGGAATTTTTGCCCCCTGATTACGAGATGCGGATTAGGGACGAACTAGCTAATCGCACTCAGCACCCCGACGAGAGCCTCGTGGAGTACGTTCGCGCGCTCCAGGAGCTCTACTCGAGGGCCGAACCATCCGCGTCTGACGCAGAGAAGGTCGCTAGAGCGATACGGCAATGTCACCCTAGATTCAAAGCCTATCTGCGCGGACGGGATTTCGCGGATCTGGAGGCACTTGCCAGAGAGGCGCGAACTGTCCAAGCGGGCTTGCTCGCTGAACTGCAGTACCACCCCCCTCCGAGGGCCGAGGAGTCCCTAGAGCCAAGATGTGCGTGGGGAGGACGCGCCGCGGACACTCACATCGAGTCGCGCACGGCGTATACGGCCGTTGCGGAGCGCGGTCACGGGGTAGCCATAACGCCCCGGGCTTTGGACCCCTTCGCTTACGAGCAAAGGCGCAGGGCAGCCAACGCAAACTCGGCCCGAGTGCAGGCCCGTAGGGGTGGCGCAGCGGTTAACCACCGCGGAGGCGCGACTGGTCACGACAGTCGCGATAATCACGACTCATCGCGGTTTGCCACAGATGAAGTGTCGCGTGAGGGTAACAGTAGACAGGTTGCGCGTAACGACCGGCCACAAGTCAGGTGTTACAACTGTCACCGTCTTGGGCACATCAGGCGGCATTGCACGTGGGTAGCGTCTGGATCTCAGGGTTCCCAGGGAAACGCCAGAGGCCGGCGCCACTAATCAGGTCCTCTGAGTCGAGGTTGCCGGCCGCTGCCGAGGCCCAGTATCAGTGTGCCGACAGGGCGGAAATTGTGGCCGGCGACCGCGTGGCGATGGCCCCGTCGGCGTGTCGGGCTCAGAGCACGACACCTGAGAAGGGCCCGTACGTGCGAGTAGAGATCGGTGGTAGAGAATATTCGGCACTAATTGATACCGGTTCTACTCTTTCTCTAATTGGCGATAATGTGTACGAGGACTGCCGTAACAGGAACCTTTGCGCGCGAGAACTTGTAACTCCGCTGCGCTTAGCGACAGGATTGGCCGAAGCGCAAGGGGCGATGCGCCTTCACCTTGGCCTTGACGGCAGACGAAGGAGGCAACGTTTCGTTTACTTGCCCGGTATGTCGATTCCTGTTATTTTGGGGCAGGACTTCGTCTGTCGTGAGGGCATAATCCTGGACTTGAGGAACAACGGGTATCGTTATAGTGCGTTTTCTCCTCTTATTCCTTTTGTTACCCCATCATCTCTGGTGCAGGGAATGGAACGTTCGCTCGCTGCGTCACATCAGGAGCAGGTATTAGCTGCGCGAGTCGTTCCCGGGAACGTCGAAATGATAATTGCGTCTTTCGATGGGCCCGCCGACCAACGGCGGATGCTAGCGAACGCCTTGTCCCAACACGCAGCTATGTTTACCGAGAGACCGGGGCTTACGACTGTTTTACAACATAGGATAGATACAGGAGAGGCCAGGCCGTGGGGGTGTAATCCTAGACCACTAAGCGTACATAAACGGGCCCTCCTAGACGCGGCTCTCGAGGAGATGCTGGACACGGGGGCGGTGCGGCCATCGCAGAGTCCCTGGGCGTTTCCAGTAGTTTTGGCGCCAAAGAAAGACGGCACCGCGCGCCTTTGCGTTGATTACCGAAGACTTAATGAGGTCACTAGAAGGGACGCGTATCCTTTTCCCTCTATTGAGTCTATAATGTATTCGCTTGGAGGCGCGAGGGTTTTCACCACGCTGGATTGTAGCAGGGGTTTTCTCCAGATCCAGGTGGCGCCACACGATGTCCAAAAGACTGCGTTCACCTGTTACAGGGGGTTATTTGAGTTTACGCGTCTTCCGTTTGGGTTGTCGAACTCGCCGTCGAGTTTCCAGCGGCTCATGGACATCGTGCTGGGCGATGCGAAATTTAACTTCGCCATGGCCTACATGGATGACGTTGTGGTATTCTCCAAGTCGTTCAAAGAGCACCTAACTCATCTCGAGATAGTCTTAAGTCGAATGAGTGAGGCCGGTCTAACCATTAATCCAAAAAAGGTGCAACTGGCCGCCTCAAAGGTAAATCTCTTAGGCTTTGTCGTAGACAACGGTACCTTGAAGCCGAACGATGAGAAATTGAGGGCCATTCTCGATTATCCACCACCGCACGATGTAAAGAGCCTTCAAAGGTTTCTGGGGATGGTTGGTTTTTACCGGCAGTTCATCCCGATGTGCGCGGAGCTGGCGCGGCCATTGAATCTGCTGCTCCGGAAAGGCTCGAGGTGGGTCTGGGGTCCAGAGCAGGGTGCTGCCTTCTCTTCTCTTGCGAGGGCAATTGCAAGCACCGCTAGCCTTCGGTTACCAGATCTTAATCGGCATTTTGTTGTGCAGACAGATGCGAGCGACTACGGTGTCGGAGCAGTATTGCTACAGGAGCATGATGGACAGTTACGCCCTGTGGCATTCGCTAGTCGAACGCTCACACCGTCGGAACGCAACTACAGCGTGACGGAAAAGGAGGGGTTGGCCGTCATGTTTGCTCTGAAGAAGTTCGACCTCTATTTAGACGGTACAACTTTCGTTATTCAGACTGATCACGCAGCACTTACCTGGATTCAGAGGCTAAAAGAGCCCGCAGGGAGGCTGGCCCGCTGGGTACTAACCTTGCAGCGCTACTCGTACACGGTTGAGTACCGAAAGGGATCGACCAACAAGGTCGCGGACGCGCTCTCTCGGGCGCCCCAGGATGGTGGTTGGGAGGAGGTGACGCAACCAGAGTGTAACGAGAAGCGCGGGAAGAACAGGAGGATGTCTCCGGATGCAGGGGTGAGGTCCCTCACGGACGGTTGGGAGGAGGCGAAGCAACCGGCACTCGTAGCAGCCTTAGCGCGCGGCACGAAGGGGCAAAGGATCGTCGCTTGGGGTGAAGTGATCAGCAAGGAAGAGCTTGTCGAGGCCCAGAAAGCAGATGGTTTTTGTCAGCGGGTGTTGGGTAAACTGGCGGAAATTGCGGTTGACACCGGGAAAGCTGGCGGTCGAGGTAATGATCAGTTTGATTCATATCTGCTGGGCGAAGACGGCTTATTGCTTCGCTACATCCCAACGATCGATGAAGTGGGAGGTAATGAGTCTCCCTTCAGGGTGGTGATTCCCAGGAAGCTACGGAAGAGGTTTATCGGGTACTTCCACGACTCGGCTCTGGCAGGTCATGGCAGTGGCAGCAAGACTTTTCATAAGTTATGCCGCGCCGCGACCTGGCCGGGGATGAGGCAAGACGCACTCCGATACGCCCGCAGCTGTCCAGCCTGCCAGAAAGCGAAGCCCAGAGGGGGCAAGCCTCCGGGCTTGATGCAGTCGGTGGAGAGTCACTACCCGTGGGAGATCGTCGCTTGCGACATCATCGGCCCACTGCCGAGAAGTCCGCGGGGAAACCAGTACCTCTTGGTTGTTACCGATCATTTCTCAAAGTGGGCAGAGCTGTACCCACTGAGGAAGCTGGTTTCAGAGCGGATCTGGGAAAAGTTACTAGATACTTTCCTACGCTTCGGCACACCCAGGTGTCTCATTAGTGATAACGCTAGTTATTTTACTAGTAAAGTGTTCGTGGACTCCTGCTTGGCGCTGAACATAAAGCACAAGAGGACAACACCGTACCATCCCCAAGCCAATATCACTGAGCGAGTGAATCGGAATTTCAAAAGCATGCTTATCGCGCTAACGGAGAGACACCGAGACTGGGATGAGCACATCGCTGAGATGGGTTTTGCCATCCGGAATACCGTGAACAGATCGACTGGTTTCACGCCAGCGTTTCTGAACCTGGGTAAAGAGATACCGTCTCCGCTGGAGAATGTGTTGCTGAGCAACCAAGGAACACCAGGACGCCCGCTCTCTAGGTACGCGGAACAGCTAACGAACCGCTTGTCTGGGGCGCTGCACGATGCTAGAGAGAATCTTGATGCCGCAAGGATCGAGCAAGCGGCGCAGTATGACAGGAGCCATAGGCACTTGGAATTTAAGGTTGGTGACTTGGTCCTGAGAAGAACCCATCCTCTGAGTAACGCAGCTAGCGGTTTCGCCGCATCGCTTGCTCATAGATGGGAAGGGCCCTATGAGGTAAAGACGCGAACGTCACGGCTTACTTATAAACTCACTCGGTGTGATACAAATGAGGAGTCGGGTCCAGTTCACATCGCGGACTTGAAGGGGTATTACCGTCGCGATGGGGAACATAGTCAATGAAAACTACCGCCGCCGCTACATTCGGCCACAGAAAGTGGTGATTTTCCGGTGTTCTGACAGTGTTCTTTCTACACAGGATGCCTCCTTGGAGAACCCGCCCCAGGGGGCCATACCCAGGAGGCCCACCGGACGGGCCAGGCCCCGGGGCGGCTGGACCCCAGTGGTCCGGTCGACCAAACCCTCGGGGCGGCCGCCCAGGGAGGCGTCAACACCGAGGATGGCCGAACGGCGGAGCGGGCCAACGCCGCCTGGGCTCCGCAGGTACCGCGAGCCCGGCAGCAGGCAGGCCTGCGCGGCACGGGGCAGGGCCGTCCGCAGCAACATCGCGGCACCAGGCAGGGCCGTCCGCGACGGCACCCCCGCATCACGGAGCGGGTCCGTCTACGACGGGGGGACCTGCCTGGAGTCGGCCCCCCTGCCACACCGTGGCCACGTGGACGGCGTGGGAGGAAGGTGGGGCAGTCCATTTCGTCTCCCGCCGGCGTTGGAAGCACCAACCACGACCAACGCCTGGCCAGCCCGACCACCAAGTCCCACTCCCGTTCCGTGGCCACACGCAGCCGGCGGCGCCACGGGTCTTGGGAGCGCCTGATACCTGCTGGCTGTGCGGGGTCCCAATAATCCATCTGGAGACCCACGAAGCAGGTCGACTCCACACCGACCTGCTGGAGGCACAGCCCCTCCCGGACAACGTGGCGGCAGCGGTCCAGACCCTGAGGGCAAGCCGCCCGGACCTCCTGGCTCCTGCTGCCTTGGCCTCCGTCCAGCCAGCCCGGCCTCCAGAAAAACGTGCCGCCGCACCGGCTGCCGCAGCCGCCGCCATCGAAGCCACCACTACGACGGCCCCCATAACATCAGCCGCCACCGCCTCTTCCGGCCCAAGCCATCGGGCCAGTGTCGTCCACCAGCCCCCTCCGTCCCCCTCGACTTCCGACGACGCCATCATGGCCGAGGTGGAACAACTCCTCGGCCAAGACCAGTGAATACCCTGGGCCCCCCCGAAGACCGGGCCTTGAGGGGGGGGAAGTGTGGGAAACCGAGGAGGACGACGGTGCGCGAGGGGGCAAGAGCGGTGGCCGGCGGCCCGGAGCGCGTGTGTCAGTGTGCACGAGGAGTTCGGTCGGACAAGCCAGGGCAAGACAACGTTGCAAGGACTGAGGCAGCCAGGCCCATCACCAAGGCTCCGAACAGTAAAACGTTTTGATTCAATCCTTGCTCGTGTGACTTCTTGGGAGGGCGGACCAGGCAGGGACCGATTGGGCAGCAGTCTAGTAGAGCGACCCACAAATGTAAACACATTAAAATCTATATTACGATCTTACCACGTCACGAAAATTAGAACCCGCAAATTATTCCAAAACTCCAGCTTTGACCTAATCGCGAAAAATAAGTCGTTTACAGTATTCTGCGGGAACGTAAACTTATAACATTTTTAAGAGTGTATCTCTCGGTGACTTCAAATACTTCGGTTTCGGGTTTGTTCTCACCCTTCACGGCCGGCACCAGTCGGTACGCCGGCCTTGTCTATCCGAATTTTTCATTTATTTATTTCCTTTTCTGCGCTTTATCATTTCTTATTAGTTTGATCAGTAGTTTCTTCATCTGCATATTTGGATTATGTACACACACGCACACGTATTTCCAAATAAATGCTATTAATTTACGGCGCCCTTTTGGTATACCATTCCTATATTTTAATCATCGGCTTTTTAAGTGTTCAGTGAAACATTCATTGCGTCTTTTCAATTTTCAGCACTTTAACTAAATTAGTTACGTCTCTGATTCTACCGGGCGGCTACAAAAACGATGGGTGAGGTTGATTTTAAAATATTATTTTCAATCATTTTTACAGCGAAACGTTGAAGAAAACACAAACTAGGAAATATGAAAAACATATGAACCATCAGAATGTCAGAACATGACAATTAACTCACCGTCGGAGTGCATTCTTGCCTTGAAGTGTCACGTGCTTCGTTCCGTCTCTCTAATTGACTCACGAGGGCATAGCCTTCGCACTTTGCTAAAAATTGTTGACACGGAGTGTAGCAAAACAGAAAAGCTAGTCGAAGCGGTCAAAGCGCTACATGTTTAATTAATCGTAAAGGATGAAGCAATAAAACCAAAAAAACGCAGTATTTGCCGTCACCGAGAGATACAATGTGCGCGGACAAATAAAATAAATATGTGCCGACATCTATCTTATTTGGTAGCAACTAAAATCATCAACCACAACGCGACCCCCGAGAAGGCGGCCACACTAGCCCATTCAGAGACTATCGGCCTTAATGCAGTCCTCAGCCGTTATGCCCTATTAGGCCTCAAAGCCACTCCCGGCCCTTCCGCTCTTCTCGGCCGTAATGCACTCTCGGCCGTAATGCGACTATCGGCCGAAATGACAGTGACCCCTTGGACTCCATTCCGCTTTACTCGTTCACTTCGAAGGACACGGCGCTAATTTGTTTTGACGCCGCGAAGTGGGGGGTGTTTTCCCCGTAAAGTTGTAAAGTATCGCCCCAAATGAAGAGTTCCCCAAGGGGTTTAGCATTGTGTCTCTTCTTAGAAAAGGGAAATAAACAGTTTTGTGGCCTCCCCCATGATTGGCGCAGGACCCGCTGGCACTGGGGCCAATAGAATTGTATAATCGTCCTGATTGGTCAGGCCCGGTGTCAGCGGGGAGTTTTCTTGACCGCGCAGGCGAGAAAACGCTGAGTTTGAACAAGCCCGTGCGCGGAGCAAGTTATCTCCCGCGGTCCGCCGGTCCGCGTAGCTTTGTCGCGAGCGACGAGCAGTTTCTTTGAGCCTCACCGTGCGCGGTGGGCACTTTGCGCCGAGGCGCGTTTTCTTTGTAGTTCTACTGCCGTGAGCGGACAGTAGAGTCCTGTAACCAAGTTTGCTGTCATCGTTTGAA
This sequence comes from Ixodes persulcatus, assembly GCA_013358835.2. Taxonomy (NCBI): domain Eukaryota; kingdom Metazoa; phylum Arthropoda; class Arachnida; order Ixodida; family Ixodidae; genus Ixodes; species Ixodes persulcatus. The sequence goes on along the minus strand of JABSTQ010010771.1, from coordinate 32,737 downwards.
TACATTTATTTTTATCAATCGTTGCTGTCGGCTTTGAGCGTCTTTCCTCGAGGCTCCGCCACCGTCAACGAGCAGCGAAGCGTCAACCCAGCACGGCAGTCCACGATCGCCCGGCCCTGACCTACAACTTCTAGGAAGGACCGGGGCAAAACAACCTGACCTGACCCTCAGGGAGGGGCATTCTTTACTATAGTGTTCGTGTAGATATTTTTAACCTGAATCTCTTCATTTCTTTGGATCTCGGAGCACTAGAACGCTTGCGCCTCCATCGTGCCTTGTGTTTTGGTTGCCGGTCATTCGATAGTGAATTACATTGGTATATTTCCCGTCTAATAATCGGGTAACTGTCGAAGTGCTGGCGTTTAGTGACACGAGGATCGAGAACTCATTTTCCGAGGTGGCTGACGTCCTGTCCGATTTTGATGCTGTAATTTTGCACGTTGGCGCTAACAGCACCAGCGTTAGTGCTATAGTGCGTCTTCACCGACGTAATTTTGTGTCCCATTTTGTTGTTGTGAGCTGTTTGGCGTGTGCCGAATGCGTGCATTCCAAGGATTTACATGACCCCTTAAATGCGTAGAGTACAGAAGCTTACAAGTCTTACCACACTGACATACCCTCAACAGGTTGCGACGTAATCCTTCATATTAGTAAATATGTTAAAAAAAAAAAAAAAAACTAACAACAAAATGGCGGATTGACGTCATGTGAAAACAACCTATAGTTTGATAAATGTAGCTGGCTGGCCGTGAGATCTTGGAACGCAATCGGATGATGCAGGCTGCTTCTTCTGCCGTCCTTCCGAAAAGGGGGAACATTGAAGTGGGCTGCAGAGTAGGCACGACAAGATTCAGGATCGTGCCCGTGGACTAACAGCGACATCACTGATATAATTTTGCATCGGTGAAGAGCTATCTGGTCTGAATTGTTTTTATATCTGGACATACTACAGACGAGGCGCAGTATGTATTCCCAAACTCGGGAAGCAGACGATGCAGGCCTGCGCTAGTCGGCAGTTACCTGGGCAGTAGAGTGAAATTAAGACGCCAGTATCATTACGTAAGGTAAAGCGGATACGGATGCGTGGATGTCATGATAACGTCCCCTTCAACTGAATAAAGAGTGTTTTCAGGAGAGAGTTGAAGATAGCAGCGGCGTCTCACACCATTGACGCCTCGTTGTCGAACGCCGGTGTGCGTCGCATACGAGGCCGGTGTCTGGAGGCATGGTCGGAGAGGCTCATCTTAAAAAAAAAAATAAATAAATAATAATTTCCCAGCAGCAAAAAAAAAGTGATTTTATAATTTTTTTATATGTCGAACAGATGAGGTGGAATGAACTTTTGGCTATTTTGAAATTAGCGGGCTCCGTTGTCCACGTGGATTTTTGGGGCTCTCAATAAGGCGTTTCTGCATAAACTGGAGATTTTGTCATTTAATTAAAACGCAACGAAAAAGGTGGTTTTGAAAATTTAACACATGAAATTCTATTGTTTTATAAGAACAAAGGAAAAAAAGCGTTGTAGCTAACAACCAACTCCAAGTTAACTGAAGAACATGATATCTCATAAAGTCTCTTGTTCTTGGACCTCCTATTTGGACTCAAAATGATGTCCTTCAGTGTTTGTATTTTAGTGTAAGGTAGGGCATAATAATAATAATAATAATAATAAAAAAAATAATAATAAAAAAAATAAAAATAAAAAAGTACATTTTATTTTCCATCACATTGCCGTCGTGATAGTAGGAGACAGAGAAAAAAAGCTGGGCATAAATGCAGCTTGACGAGTTCTCGGCCGCCCTCCTACAGCCGGCAGCAGTGGGAGCAAAGAACACAAAATGAACAAAAAGCATATTGGTCAAAACACAAAGAACGAAATGAATCAGGCCAACAATTCAATAGAGGACATTGTAGCACGGCGCAAATTCAACTCTAACAATTGCATAATAAACAAAAATGAATAATTAAAGCCACAAAAATACACTTATTCAGGGACATAGAGAGCACGATTCAGCACTGATAATAAATTGTTACTAAGCTTCTCTCGAACAGACATACAATAGCTAAACAGGCCATTAAGTAAAACTTTGATTGGTCATAGACTCATGACATATACAGTCTTAAAGGGTCACTAAAGAGGATTTTGCGATCTTCTGTTCTTGGTCATATCTGATTTTACGGGCCCAAAGCATCATAAAAATCAAAAAATTACAATGACGCGACGCCGATTCCCATTACTAAAAACGTGATGAAAGGTCGGGACACACTACTTTCTGAGCCCATTTTTCCGCTCAGGGAAGGCGGGGCAGTGCTGTCAGCGCGGTGAGGATGGGCGCTCGGCAGCCAATCGCAAGCTTCCTCTCAATCGCAAGTCACCTCTCCGAGAGAGGCGGCTTGCGACTGGCCGACGAGGGTCTATATATCGTCACCGCGATGACACCGCTTCTGGCGTATGCCCCGCCTTCCTTGAGTGGAAAAATCCTCTCAAAAAGGGGTGTCTCCCGACCTTTCATCACCTTTTTAAAAGGGAAATCGGCGTCACGTAATTGTAATTGTTTGATTTTTAGGATGCTTAGGGCCCGTAGAATCGGTTATGACAAAGAACTGACGATCGCAGAATCCTCTTTAGTGCCGCTTTAAAAAAGGATCGGATTTCTTTCGGTGTGGATGCTACAAATTGCCTATTTTGAGTACGATATCATCTGCTCACCGTAAGTTGCTCTGGAATTAGACATTTCCCAGTTTTCTAAGATGTGAGTGGGATGTGTAGGAAATCTCATCGTCAGAGATGCTAGTTTGAAAATATGACATGCGTTACTCATGACATTTGACTTGTGTCTTAGGCATAAACGGTAGTTATATAAATTATACACATGCAATATATTGAAACTTTCAAAAAGAGATCTGCTAGGGTCTATCACTCTCAGGAAAAAAACGTATAATCTAGGGCTGGGCGTCGATTAAATATTTTAACATGATTAACCGCCACCCTTTAATCGATTACTTAATCGATTAATCGGTTTCGTTTATTAACATGCATAATAGTTTAAGAAAGTCAAAATTCTATATTTTGCCTTCGCTGTTATAAATGGCACAATATACAATTCCGGGTTTTAAATCAACCTTTATGCGTAGTTGGGAACAGTCAAAAGACACACACACTCACAACTTATTACATCAGCCTCAGAGACAAACAGGTTCGTTGGTATTCTCCGGCAATATCGAACTCGTTTGATTGTTCACACTATAGCCTCTAATGCGCAAAACGGACACTTGTCGGCGTTAGAAGTTGCTGGGACACGTATATCTTTGTCTACTCATATGGAACTACAAAAACCGCCCCTACAGCTTACTGGTCTACATTTCGCCTAAAATTTTCCTTCATACAGGTGTACTCGTCCGTCCACGCCTGCGTGGTCAAAGCGTTAAATGTTTTTTTTGTTGTCAAAATTGAACCTATTAACCGGTTAAAAAAAGTAATCGCAATTAAAACATTAATCGATTAATCGGTGGGTTAATCGATTAATTGCGCAGCCCTAGTATATTCGTACACCCCTTCTCCCATATGAGGCACCCCAAAACTTCAGTTCGACGTAGAGCACGCTGACGTCGAAACGATGGTACCAACTTCCATGAGCGGCTTGATAGCCGAGCGGTACAACTCATTAAAATAGCTAATGTACGTGTTACTGACCACAAAGCAATAATCGGGGGTTTCTTGGCCCTACACTCTAAAAAAAGCGCGTGCGTCTACTTTCCCCCACAACACTCGGAGAGCCAATCACCGCAACTTACGGAAACGGCTCAGCGAATGACGATTCCGAAACACATGTTTAGACCAAAAAACGCAGTCTGAGTTGAGACATTAAGCAATGCAAGCGTGACGTTTTGCATTGCTTAATGTCACAACTCAGACTGCGGTTTCTTGGTCTAAACATATGTTTCGGCATCGTCATTCGCTGAGCTGCCTCCGTAAGTTGCTGTGATTGGCTCTCCGAGTGTTGTGCGGGAAAGTAGACGCACGGGATTTTTTTAGAGTGCACTGCAAAACCTCAGTGTTTATTTTCCTATATTTTTTATACGTACTTTATATGTTTAATAAGTTGTATCCCACCGTCATCAAGCCCCTCGTAAAAGTTGGGGCCGTCTGTTCGACGTCAATGCGCTGTACGTCAAACGGAAGTTTTGGGGTGCATTATATGGGACAAAAGGGTGTAAGACGACACCCTTCTTTTTAGTTTATGAAACATCCTTATAATTCGCAATAATGTTTTTCTGAAGCAATGTATCTTATTTAGATTTGCATTATTAGTATTTCCCCAGACAAGATGACAATAGAGCAAAGAAATGATGAGTTATAGATGATTATTTTAACACTTGCTGGTAGAATAGAGCGATGACGGTACAATACGCAATCCGTGACAACTTTACCAGAATATGATTTACATGGACATTCCAAATTCGTTCCGTAAAAAAACACGCCGAAGACACTTAAGACTGCTTACATGTAGGAATGCGAAACTATTCCTACACGCAGCGCATTCCTACAAGCAGCGCGCCACGTCTTCCTTTGGCACACGGCGCTCCGACGGTGACATCAGGCTCCCCTACTGCGCAGGCGCGGCGCCCCCGCCGGCCTCACGGCTTCCGTGACGAAGCATTTGCGTTGCTGTGCTTTTCTTTCTGTTTTATTTCTGAGGCGCGTCCGCTTTGACCTTGAGCGGCGCGTGCTTGATGGCGTATTGTTGTGACCATCTTTCGGGCACAACGCCTAGGGTTTTTCTCGTAATGGGACATACAAGGCTTTCACCTTAATATAAAACCAAGTGTCTTAATGCTCTGTATTGTTCGAATCCAACACGATATCTGTTGTGATAGAAGCATTTTTATTTTTTTTTGGTATAAACAAAACAGCCTAGGTTTTGTTCCCATTTATTTTTAACGCGTTAGATAGGCTCGAGCTACCCAGCTCCAAGAGAGTATGAATAGTCCTATTTACTAGTTCAATACAGCAGTCACCTGTAAAAACTAGACTGGTATCGTTGGCGTAAATGATAGATTTTATATATTTTTTACATTTACAATGTTGTTAATGTATAAATTAAACAAGGTAGGACCTAGAATGCTGCCTTGTGGAACTCTGATGCGATTGGTTTAATGTCTGAAGAGTAACCGTTAATATGAACGTACTGTTTACGATGGGTAAGGTAAGACGAAATGAGAGCTGACGCGTTTCCACGAAACCCATATTTTCCTAGTTTTTTTATAAGGAGGCTGTAATTTAAATAATCAATGAAGATACCAAATGCAATTTTTTTATACTCAAATTTTCGCAAAATGTTTTTTTTTTTTTTTTTTTGCTCTAGGAGAGCAAGTTCTGTAGATCGACCCTTACGAAAACCATACTGCGACGGAGTGATTATGTCATTTTTGTCTGCGAACTTCGTCAATCGTGAAAGCAAAATTTTTTCGAAGCCCTTAGAAAAAACTAATAGAATTGAAATCGGCCTATAATTTCCGATGTCGTATACATATCCCTTTTCATAAAGAACAGTTACCCTAGTAGTCTGCATTGCTTTAGGGAAGACCCCAGACTGCATACACAAATTAATGATAATTTTCGCGAATTGGGCCAAAGACTGAAAATTTAAAATTATTCGCGGGTTCTAATTTTTGCGAATCGAGTGTAGCTTCCGTAGCGTTCACATATTGCCCGAATTGTTCGCGGAACGTATTTTTCGCGAATTGTAGGCGGTTCGCGAAATTCGCGAAAATTAGGTCCTCGCGAAAATTTAGTCGTCTACAGTACGTCAAACAGCGAGATATCAAATCTAAAACAGGTTTTATCGGGCTTATTTGAATGTCGTCAGCGTCACAACTTGCACTATTCTTTAGTGACAAGAACGTTAGCGTCACCTCCGTATCTACAACTGGCTCAAGAAAGATGTACTGCTCATTCTTGTTTACAGTATATGAACAAGCGTTTTTATCCGGAATATCTGTCGGCAGGCTCACAAAATGATCATTAAAGGCATTTGCTAGCTGTCGCTCTTTTATTTCCTTATTACCTACGCAGATTGTAACGTTTTCTTTACTTCAGATGAATGATTACGGATATTATTAACCCCTTTTCATGTGATATCTGTCGCTTTGCTGCTGATGCAAATATGTTGCTGAAGTACTTTTCTCTAGCACTCTTGAGATCTTTTGTAAGTGTATTATGGTATACTTGGGCTCTCTCGTTTTTAGAAATCACCTGTACAACGCATTTAAATGCATTAGCATTAGAACGCTCGTTTTGACGAAAACCCGGCGGTGTCTTTCATTTGTCAGTTGTCACGTGCGACGCTCCCATTGGTCCGAAGCGCTCACGTGAGCACGCGTCAACCTCCTCTCTCCTCGGTGCTGACAAACTGAAATTCACCGCCGGGTTTTTGTCAAAACGAGCCCTATCATTTTCGGCAAAGTTAAGTGCACAGCTGGCGCGGAGCCAGAAAGGAGGAGGCTCCGCGCAACACCTTCTATATATATAACTTCGTTTCAGTGAGCCGAAGGGCCAATCAAACAGCGAAAGAGGCACAACGTTATGGCGTTGTGCCTTTTTCGCTACAGTTGATAAGACTATACTTTCACCTTAGGTCCGAGCGTGGCCGATGTTATGAGCCGAAGGGCCAATCTAATGCCGAAAAAAGCGCACCGTCTGGCGTGCTCTCCGCAGTTGATAGGACCAGCGGTGTTCGGCCTCTTTCATTGCGTGCTCCTCCGCTGGGTCGTCCTATCAAGAGCGCAGCACGCCATGACGTTGCGCTTTTTGCGCCCTTTGATTGGACCTTCGGCTCATAACAACGGCCACGCTCGGACCTAAGCTGAAATGAAGTATACTCGGTATTCGCCGTCTCTCTGTGCGTGCTCTTCCGCCGGCTATCAAGCAAAAAGAGCACGCCATGACGTTGCGCTTTTTGCGCTGTTTGATTGGCCCTTCGGCTCATAACATCGTCCGCGCTCGGACATCAGGTGAAACGAAGTATAAATAAGATAGCCGTAGTGCTGATTGAGATGGCACTACAGCTGCCAAGTTGGTTTCCTCTTGCTTTCGTTTTTCGCTCTGACTACCCCTCGATATGGCGGTCTATACATGTCTGGCAACGCCATCCTTTTTACCACACTTCACCTTCCAATTTAAAGGCTGATTCGGAGACGCCAGAGCAACTACCAAAGTGACGAGTAACCACATACTGTGCATCTCATGAACCATCTTCGTCTGTTAATTCGTTATCGCAGCATAAACAAGTGTCACTCATGGCACATACAACACTTAGGCTACTAAAACCGTCACACTGTCACGCAAGTAATACAATCAGGCAATTGAACGACAGACAGCAAAGCAGCAGCAACAGCAGTTTAAAATAAATTACACGAATCTAACACTGAGAATCAGTAGCAAAATTGATTTGCAACCTGTAACGTTGCGAGCAGAAATGTTACTTCCGTGGCACACCTGCCGCCGCTGCTGCCAAACTGCCAACATTAGGCGCCCACCTGAATTTCTGCAGTAAGCAACTGTTTTTTTACTATGTTTTTCGTAAATACACAAGTTTTATGCAAATTCCAGAAATTTAGGTCATAATATCAGCAAAAATAAAATTTATTTTATCACAAAAATATTTTTTTTCAGTTCAGAGGCTTCCTATACAAATTAATATATTCGTACATATCCCAGACGTGAAAAAATTACCGCATCTCCTTTGGCATGGAATCACCCTCTTACCACCTGACCCGACTCTCTGCGCGTGGGTGTGGTCGGGAGCGTGATGACGTGCGAAAGGGAGGTGTACCGTGTATGACTGGTCCATCGAGGATGTAGCTTCCACCGCGGTCTCAGCTTAAGGGTGAAAGGAGTATAGCATTAATGCCCTGGTACATGCGCTGACCTTGGACTGGTTTGGAGTGTCCAAAGTTCGTATCATCACCACGGTATGGCGCCAGAGCCCTACTGACTGCTGACTAGCTGTGGAAACTGACCAGAAAGCACCTTTTGCAAGCGCCGATAGATGGCGGCGGGGTGCACATTTTTAGATTCTAGGTGAAAGGAGGCATTGCAACGGAGGCCGCACTGGATTGGTTGGTTAGGGAGCGACGCCGTGACGTCACACCTAGCAACCGAAGATCGCCGGCGACACGTGCCCGTTCGCCAATTTCGGCGCCGCGCAGAGGGACGGCGGGTGTATCACTGGGGCGCGTGCTAACCCACCCCGGCCCCTCCGTTCACGCCACTTCGCGGCGACAGTCTGTGGATGGCCCATTACAAAATATGAACTCACCTGGTGGGCCCACCCGTACACGACGCTTCACGGCTCCCCGCCGGCGGCCCAAGTATGCCCTAGCCCCGTTGTCCCTAACTGCACCTCGGTTGTCAGATGTTACGTCACGCCGTCGCTCTCTAGCGACGGAGTGATAGGCCGAACTTTTGCCAATCAAAATTTCGGCGCCGAATCTTAGTATTCGGCAAAGCCGAAGTTTTGCCGAACTTTTCTAAAGAATCGGCAAAGATTCGGCAAAAAATACTTTGCTGCCAGACTTAAAAGTTGGTATTGCGTTTTTTTTTTTTTTTGGGGGGGGGGGAGTTTTTTTTTTTTTTTTCTAATGCATATGGACACACTTATTACTAAATAAGGCGATATTCTACAAGATAATTGTACCGGTGTCAGTTTTGTGTGTTTACTAGGAAGTATACAGTGACGTTTTGCAGAAGTGGTGTGACAATTCGAGGTTGGGTAGTATAGCGCGCAGTCACGTTACCCGAGTTTCGGGTCTGAGGCCTCATCAGCGCTAGCCAACGTTGGCGCAAGCCTACACGTGTGTACATTGTTAAAATAAAGGCGCTAACAGTGGGTTCTTACTTTCTCTGCTAGTCACCGTTTCGTGCGCGAAAACGAATGCAAAGAAGAGATTACAATATTATTGTAAATAAGCATGCTTTTCGATTTTAGTCACTTGGCGACAGCTTGGCATAAAAGTGTGCATATCATACTCGCAACGTCTGGTTTTTAACTTTTAAGTTTCCGGTTTCTGATGTTAGGACACACGCGGACGTTTAGAAAGATGGGAAGAGTTAGGAATGTCGGATGTGCAACGCATGATAGTTCTGTGTTTAGTAGTTTTATGCGGATAGATGAAAACCGCGAAATAATGCTAATTAAAAAGCAATATTATTTTGTTTTGGCATAAGTACTTGTTTGACGAAAACAAGATTGCTATAATTTCGAGGACTACTACTATGAAGGGGCACTGACACCCCAAAGGTCGTCTTTTTTGTTGTTGTCTAAAACGACGCAAATACGCAAAAAAAAAAAAGAAAGAAAAATACCGCGACGCAAAAAAAATGTCCTCTCGCGCGCGCGCGCCTTTTTATTTCTAGCGTTTTTCTCTCCCGGTCCTCACCTCCTCGCTTCTTTTGATTTGTGACGTCAAATATTATAAAATTTAGAAGCTTTCTAAGCGACATTTTTATAACATTTAATAACAGCATTCGTAAAACATGCTTTTTAACGCCATTACGAACGCACTATGGCCCTTCTTTTTGAAATACTGAAAATCGGAGTACGAAATGATGTCACCTCCTGGCTTTTTATTCTCGCTCGGAAAACATGGCGGCGCTCGACGCTTGTAGCCTCTATGCCTGTAGCACTGAGGATGATCGGTGAGTCGGGGAATCGGACGAAGTTGTCTTCTTTAGCTGCCCGACGACCACTCAGACTTCGAAAAGGAAATCGTCCAACGGTCAAAACAACTGGGTTTGGTGTCTGTGTATCGTAGTTTCGGTTGTGACTTGGCCGGGGCAGCCTTTCACGCAGAACCGGCACGATGTGGCCCCTCAGGTCGCTCACAAAAGTCCACTGCGCGTTCTCCTCAACCTCACACCGTTTCAATGAATTTGAGATCGCTGAAAGAGCCCTAAAAGAACTTCAAACTTGAAATTGAAGCGTCGTCTGCTCGCAGCCGGTTGTTCGCGGGACGCCGGCGAACACGACACTTACGGCGGTACGGAGGTTTCAGAGAAACTCGACTCGCAGGACGGCTCAATATTTGAGGTCACTCCACTGGCGCGGATCGGGCGGGAACTACAAATTCGGCATTTGCAAATTGTTTTTTTTTTTGCTTCATAAATGCTGAATTTCAAGTTTCGAAATTCGAGAATAATGTCCGGGCAAGATTTTCAATCGTTTCGGATAATAATAATAATAATAATAATAATAATAATAATAATAATAATAATAATAATAATAATAATAATAATAATAAGTATGATGATGATGATGATGATGATGATGATGATGATGATAATAACAATAATAATAATAATAAAAAGATTTTGACGTATCAGTGCCTTTTTAAAGTATTGGTCAGTCAGAGGTGCCACTACCTCGTTGCCTCACTCGAAAAATCAAATAAAAGTCACGTTATCCAGAATGTACAGCATAATTTGTCACTAGCGCTGGGGACTGCCTCAATTCCTGGTCGATCTTCTGTTGTTGAGGCAGAACCTATTGAAGAGAACCACACTCACAAAGGCTGACAAGCACACAGTTACCATGTCGCCAACTCCGCACTTCACCGTAGCACAACCCTGCAACATTCAAGGAAAAACCAGAAAAAATAGTATACTTTAATTAATTGTACAATATACAAAACACAAGCATATTCGCCTTTACAAAAAATACGCAGAAAATACACAAAAAGGCATCGTTCAATCGTGGCCGATTTGCCCAGAGAGTATCATGTCCCGCAATGTACCTACCGATAGCGTGTCAAGCTCTATGTTGTCCATATGAAGGTGGTTAAAGGGATACTGAACTGAAATTTCGAGCTCACAAAAGAGATCTGGATAGATAGGCGGAACGCTGCAAAACCCAAGAACATCACTCCTACAGCGATATCTCCAACAAATCGCCGTATTTTTGGAAAAGAAGTTTGCGATTGAACACGGCCGATGAGGCCGACGAGACAAGGCACGTCACGATTCCCATTCCCTCTCCTCCTCGCTTCATTCCCTCGAGCTGGTGAACCGAAGCGAGGAGGAGAGAAGCGAGGCCGCTTCCCCTCATTCTCAAATTCTCCCGGAGGACAGTGACGTCAAAGGCCTCGCTTCATCGCGCCCTTCTTTTCCAAATGTTCGGCCATCCGTTCGAGATATCGACGTATGACTGATGTCTTGGAGTTTGTAGCGTCCCGTTCAACGCTTCTGCGGCCTTATTTTGCGAAATCCAAATTTCGGTTCAGTATCCCTTTAAGGATGGTCGGTAGCGTGTATGCTGTGGTATAATGGCCGTAATTCGTTCTAAAAAGAGGGACTTGCCAGGGTTGCAGAATGCGCGTTTGTTACGAGTGTACTTTTTGTGTCAGATTCGCTAAATGTTCAAGATGATGTACATGCTTGTTTTTTTCTATCATATATTTTGCGCAAAGGCGATATCTATACAAATAAAAAAAAAGTTTAATTACACCTAGTTGAGTAAAAAGTGAATCCGTTGGATATTCGAGTGGGACTTTGCAAATACTTCTTTTTTTTTTTACAGTTAGTAAAAGTAGTTGTGCCCCATGCTAGATGACCATAGTTTATATTGGAATAAAATAATGAATTATATATTAACAACTTTACCTTAAGTGGGAATATGTGTTTATTACGAAATATCAAGTCAACAATGCTGGACAATTTTGATATTATATAATTACCGCGATCGTCCCATGACATTGTCTCTGAGAAAAAAAAATCCAATGTTTTAAAAGAAGAGACTAGCTCAATTCTAGTAGTGTTTAAACAAATGGTCTTGTTTACGTCAACATGTTTATTGTTTGGGCGAAATAGAACTGCCTTAGTCTTTATCATGTTTATTTTTAAAGCGTTACTTTTACTCCATCTCGCTATTTTGTCTAGCGTATCATTCGCGGTATCTATGAGATCTGAGGCGGTATCACCAGTAAAAAAATAAACTAGTGTCGTCAGCATAAATAATAAACTTCGTTGATCGGCTGATATTTACAATGTAATTTACGTAAAGGTTGAATAAGAAAGGGCCCAAGATGCTTCCCTGGGGAACGCCTGACCGAATGGATTTTATTGCTGATGAATGTCCATATATGTGTACGTATTGTTGATGGGAAGACAAATAGGAATATAAAAGTAGTAACAATTGACCACGGAATCCATATATCGCCTACCCCTCGAAATTAAGCGGCCGGTGTGCGAGTGCGCGCTTTGGACGCCGTCGGAAGCTCCTACCACCGGCTTTGGAGACCTGTGCACGCACACGGGCTGCGGTTCCGTTCTTCGGCCTGCCACGCCGTTCTTGGCGCGCAGTCGTCTTACCATGTCACCGGGCCGTAAGAGCACGGTGTCGTCGCACCTGTATGCACAGCAACGAAACGGCTCTGTCGTTTTCCGCGCATCACGCGCACGTCCTTTATGCACGAACTAAGTGACCTGATCTGCTTGCACCAGGGAGAAGAGGGGTTTCGGGAATGTTCACCCCGCGGAAAAGAGCTGAGAGGCTCATTCACAATGCGTTGTTATATATAACCGCTGCGCGAAATACCAAGCATTTCTTCGAGAACCAGCCTGGCGGCAGCAACAATTTCAACCCGTTATGTTAGTAAAAAAAAAAAAGAAAATGTTTTTTTTTTTTTTTTTTTTTTTTTACAATACCGCCAAAATGCACCGGATACAATATAAGAAAGTGAGTGGGTTCGAACCCAGGATAGCGAAATGCAAGCTCGGCGCGATAACCGCTACGCCATCCGCAAACAGCGGGAGGAGCATAAACCTCGCTTATGACCCGGTATGTCGCGCAAAATGCGTTCAGGAACCTTTCTGAATGGTACTACCATAAATCTACCTGGCTGAAGAAGTCGCGCATAGTCCTGGCCTCCTGAATCAACGCTTACTTTGTCCAAGGGTCTGTCTAGATTCACTTAATACTGCAAAGTTTGTCTTTCTCTCAAGATTTCCCATACAAACTGAGCAGAATTATAATCACATTTGGAACCACCTTCCACTTTTTTTTTAGGCTCTCGTTTTGTGTTGAGGCGATGTCAACGCCCATCAAGAATCCATGTCTGAAGGCGCTTTGATAACTGTGCGCTCATTTTTATTGTATATGGCCAGAAAAGGAATTTTCCCGGTGACATTTTTACAGGGTACCGGCGTCTGGAGATGGATGGCACAAGTGGATAATGTCCGTAATTCCTCGAAATGAAAAAAAAAAAAAAAAAAAATTGTAAAAAAAGAAAAGAAACTTACCACATGAAAATAAGCTGCAGCTTCCAGCTGGAAATGAAGATTTCCAGCCGCATTTTCAGCTAAATTATACAGCAGCAGCTGGAAATCCTGTTGCAGCTGGAAATGAATGCTGCTCCAGCTGGAAATCAGAAATTCCAGCTTGGAAGTACATGATCCACCTGGAAGTTTCCCAGCTAGATAAGGAAAAATCTAATTTCCAGCAAGATATTTGTGCATTTCTGGGTAGAAACAGCCTAGAATTCGGCTGGTAAAATAGATTTCCAGCTCCAGCCGTAGTCAATTTCCGGTTCCATAACACAGCCTGGACTGGAAGCATTTCTATGTGAATTCCTTAAGTATAAGAAAATCTATTTTGATAGTTTCACAAAAGAGTCCTGGTGCTTCATTTCGAGAAATGAGAAAATAGCGAGAGGCCATATATGCGATTCCCGAGCGGTGGGAGGGAGAAACACCAGTTTTCGCATCGGCCACTTCAATGGTCAATAACTTGAATACAAAAAAGCCGCCGAGCGTGCTGTTTGCGCTTTCTTTCATTTCAGGAATTCTCCCAAAACACGTATTTTTTAGTAAAAATTAAAAATTCGATCCCGAAACCGTACATGAATTGAAACGAAAAAGAACCATATATACGTGTACATGGTTTAAGTTCACTGATAACCATTTATAAAGGATTTTTGACACTGTACCGTGTGCAATGCCGAATCTCGACCAAAGGTCCTCCTATTTCAGGATTCCAACATGCAGTTTCGTGAGCCCCATCAACACCTGATGGAAGTAGGGAACCGTTGTATATGTACAGGGTGACCAGAAAAAACCCGACAACGTTTAGAGCCTCCTTGCAAGAATGATTCACATATTCGTAAACAAATATTTGCGTATTTAAATTCGGCGCATTTTTTTTGTACTAGAAAATAAATGTTTTAGACTTATCTTTGTTAACTTTTATGTTTGTTTCTTCAGAATATCAAACAAACGTGCTGCTGTTTAAGAGCTGTTTCGTCAAGGTGTTCGTCAATGTGAAATTGTTCGATTGCTCAAGGTTTCTCGCCAAACAGTGTCTGGTGCCTTTAAGAGAAACGGAAACGAAATGACGTGGCCGCGAGCTCTCTACCTCTCGCTTCAAAATCGGCCAGTGAGAAGAGCAATGCGCATCGCTCTCGTGACGTCAAGGGCCTCTGCACGGCCAAAGGTATTGTAGTTGCGAGCATTGCCGCTTGGTGGCGTCAACACGTGACAATCTCGCCTAGTAGAATATATATCCGAGGACTCTATGCCGGTATTTTATGTGCCGTGAGCGTTCAGATCACCGTGTTAGTTTCACATTGGAGAAGTAGGAGCTCGAGGGAACCAGAAAGTACAGGGTGTCACAAAAGAAAATTTACACGCTAAAATGGCTCGCAAAAATCGAAAACTTGACGGATCGTGTAGCAACTTTCCTCAAAAATGTCTTTAACTGGTCACATTGTTGTGCTAAAATTTCAAGTCGGAACTCCGAGTACAAAGAAAATAAGAAAATGATAACTGATTTTTTCAACGGCGGAGCGGCAGCTGTCGGGGAGACACCGAACGACGGCCATGTTTCTTTGCCTTATCCAGAGATGGCGCTACGGATTCACTGGACGCTGACTGAACGAAAAAGCGCGCTTTCATCCAAGTGTTTGGTTGCGTGGGATATTTGCCAAAATAAAGTTGTTTGAATTTTCAGTTAAGTTTCACTGTGCAGAAAGTGTCACGCCATAAATACGAATAAATAAAACCGCCAATGTCTGCTCCAGAAATGACGTACCTTCGTCTCCGACGGTTCTTGTTTCGTGCATCGTCTGCTTTCGCAGTTTGACGTTTGAATGAGACACGAGAGGCAGCCAGGAGTGCGCCCGATAAAGCAGCGATTTGGTGGCTCTGAAAAGAGCCGTTGAAATCTGAACTGCGGTCTTCGCAGTTGTGGTCAAATGTCTCATTCACACGCAGATACACTCGGAAGAAAAACAAAACAAAAACGGTTAGACTCCCAGCTCAACGTGCCCGCCGCGAACTTCGATGCATTTTTCAAGCCTCCTCTCGTAGTCCTGGAAGACGGCCTCCCGCATGTCGTTTCTGATCGTCTCGAACGCGTCGATGATATTTTCTCTCAGCTCCGGAATGGTCCTCGATCGGCGGGCGTACACTTGGGCCTTTACGTACCCCCAGACAAAAAAATCGCAAGAGGTGAGGTCTGGAGACCGAGGAGGCCAAGCCATGGTCGGAGAGCCGCGGCCCATCCATCTCCCAGGAAACTTGTTGTTGAGCCAGGCTCTCACGTTGCTCGCATAGTGGGGAGGGGCCCCATCCTGCTGGAAGATGCAAACTTCGCGTTGCATATGTGCAGTTTCGAGCTCCGGCAAGATCTGTTCCTCCAGCAACTTGAGGTACGTGTCACCGGTCACCGTCGAATCGAAAAAGAACGGGCCGACGACACCCTCTCGCCAAATGCCGCACCACACGACGACTTTCGGTGACTGAACTGCATGTTCGGTCGACCAGTGCGGGTTCGTGACAGACCACAACCTGCAGTTCTGCTTGTTGACGCGGCCGTCGAGATGAAAGACTGACTCGTCTGTAAACACGAGAAATTGCAGGTGGCTGGGGTTGGCCCGAATCCGCGCCAGCTCGTCCTTACAAAACTGCACTCTCCGTGCGTAATCCTCCGGCTTCAGTTCGTGCAGGAGCTGCGCTTTAAACGGGTACAATCGCCGGCGAAGCACTCGCCACACGAAGCCCCGGCTTAGGTTGAGCTGACGAGCAGCACGCCTGATCGAGAGGTGGGGCTGCGCGTCGAAAGCGTCGAGAACGGCTTGCTGCTCTCTTCGTTTTGGCGACGTTTCAACACGGTTCGGAGCCTTGTTTGTCATGTTCCCGTCTTGGGCAAACCTCGTCACCCACTTGATGATGGTTGGCCGAGAGGGTGGTTTTCTGTTGAAGGCGGCCCGGCACTTTGTTCGGACTTTCTTGAAGCTTCCACTTGTTGTGTACCATAGAACCACCTGGATCCTCTCCTTGGAACTCAGTTGTCGCATGGTGAGGCGTTGAACAAAATAAATAAAAAGAAACAGCGATAACAATTGAAGCAAACGCACTGAGGCAAGAGCACGAACGTCAAACTGCGAAAGCAGACGATGCACGAAACAAGAACCGTCGGAGACGAAGGTACGTCATTTCTGCAGCAGACATTGGCGGTTTTATTTATTCGCATTTATGGCGTGACACTTTCTGCACAGTGAAACTTAACTGAAAAATCAAACAACTTTATTTTGGCAAATATCCCACGCAACCAAACACTTGGATAAAAGCGCGCTTTTTCGTTCAGTCAGCGTCCAGTGAATCCGTAGCGCCATCTCTGGATAAGGCAAAGAAACATGGCCGTCGTTCGGTGTCGCTCCGACAGCTGCCGCTCCGCCGTTGAAAAAATCAGTTGTCATTTTCTTATTTTCTTTGTACTCGGAGTTCCGACTTGAAATTTTAGCACAAAAATGTGACCAGTTAAAGACATTTTTGAGGAAAGTTGCTACAAGATCCGTCAAGTTTTCGATTTTTGCGAGCCATTTTAGCGTGTAAATTTTCTTTTGTGACACCCTGTAGAAATAACCGTCAGTACCCAGCGATGGCGACGCCTGCACTGGGTGCCATATTTGAGCGCGTTATTTACAGCGCATCCGGGGTGGGGGGGAGGGGTGGTATGGTTGGCCTGGCAGAGGTCCCCGCATCCTCAGATCATGCTCCTAACTATACCGTTAGATAAGAACGGTGATCTTGATGGTGTGGAATGCACGGTGCGGAGGCACTGTGCATTCCGTTCAAGCCCGAGCTTGAACGGAATGCACGGAACGAGCTTCGCCAATCTATACGCGATTCCGTTCAAGCCCGAGCTGTTTATGCATTTGCGCTGTATTTCCGTGAGTGGCGCTGGGACGGGAGGCATTCGACGTCATAACTACATCGGACTCCCAACTGCCAGGTGATATTGAGAAATCGTTTTATTCGTTTTAAAATTAGTTTTCGTGCGTTTACGAGCGGAAGACCGATGTTTCTATGGTGCTGACACAACGTAGTTTCTGGCTAAACAAGGAAATAAGAGCTAAAATTATGTTTCCGTACCTCCTATATACAACGCTGTCAAAGCTACTGGCACGAGCGCGTATATAGCAACAAAATGTTTAGTTGGGCTTGTTGGTTCATGACTGGAAATGAGCGCCAAAGGAACGGGGACAGGTGAAGAAGTGGACGAAAACACGGGGCACACTCGCACTCGCGTATATAGCTTCATCTATGGCTTAGTTTGCGCGAGAATGCGTACAAATTATCGAGTCCACGCCCCTATTGAAAATTCTCATTTGTATGAGAAATCTCTCGTGTCCAATAAACACATATGAATCATACAAGATTTATAAGAACATATAAGAACCATATAAGAACCATATACGACCCATATAAGAACAATATAAGAACTATATAAGATATATAAGAACATACAAGCACCAAATAAGAAACTTGTGAGAAGTTTCTTATAGGTTTCTTATATGGTTCTTATATATCTTATATAATTCCTAGATAGTTCTTATGTAGTTCTTATTTGGTTCTTATATGTTCTTATATGTTCTTATATATCTTGTATGATTCATATGTGTTTATTGGACATGAGAAATTTCTCATACAAATGACTTTTTTCACTAGGGGCATGCTCGCTCTAGTAGCTTTGACAGCGTTGTACACTAAGCCTGAAACAGAGTAAAGAAACCTCGATCGACGCTCTCGGCGCACTGCGAACACGAAACAGAGGAAAATGAACCTGCAGCTGTGCACCCCGAGCGAAGACTTTATCGATGGAAACCCCTTTTCGCCGCAAAGTAATCGCTGCTCACGGGTTGACGTTCATAGCGCACAAAATGAAGCGTATTAGTATAGATATATACTAACACTTGTACGCCAAACGTTCCTGTACTCGCAATAAAAAACACTTGGAACGCTTATGGACCGTCGTATGTCTTGAATCCCAGACTGCTGGAGAGCGATGTGTCGGCGAAGTGTGCCGTCGGTTTGTGCAGTAGTCCCTTTGAACTGCCGCTTTGCTTTCAGTTCAGTTTTCAATTTCAGACCATCGGTATCCGTAGCGAAACCATTTAAAGAGCAGCTCCGGTCTAAAACGAAACCAAAATAAATGACTGGTATCGCTCTAGTGGCACGAAATATCATCACAGCCGAAATATTACGTCAAAGTGAAGCCAAGGTTTTGTGAAGCCGCGTACTACACTAAATCCGATTTTAAAGATGCGACCAGCTGCCCTTAAGCGGGCGACAAGCGGGTTAGCTTTTAGTCAAGGGACACTGGCGTCACGTGACGTCCCTTGTGACGTCACGTGACGCCAGTGTCAGTTTTAGTCAAGGGACTCCACCGCCACGTGACGTCCCTTGTGACGTCACGTGGCGGTGGAGCTGCGGTACAGTTGCCTAGGGACAGTGGCGTACCAACTTGTTTTTGAGGGGGGGGGGGCAAACCAGATCCCCCCCCCCCCTAAGGCCGGGGGGCGGTGCCCTTGGTATCCCTTGGGCGCCGCCGGCCAGTGTTTGCCCTGCACAATGGCGGCTGTTTTAGGGGGGGGGGGGGCAAAACACATGCCTTGCCCCCCCACTCTGAGAACTGGGGGGGCGAGCGCCCCCCTTGCCCCCCCCCCCCCGGTTGGTACGCCCATGCCTAGGGAGCTGCGGTGTTTGGTTGTACCCAACGTTACTAGGTTACTTTAGTTGTTGAACTCCCGCGGAAGGGGGTACCCCCCCCCCCCCCCCCCTCACTCACTTCGGTCCGCCTCCCGTCGTTCGAAGCGCCATCTAGATTGTCGTGTATGACCTGTGTGTTCCATAGAGTAAACCATAGAGTACGGTGGAACGCCATCTAGACGCTGCGCTTCGAAACGTACGTATTCCATAGAATACACTGCAGTTAGCAAAGCAGGCGTCCGGCACGTCGAACGACGGGAGGCGAGTCGTGGTGAGTGGGGGGGGGGGGGGGGGTAGGGTACTGCTCGTGCAAGCAGCGTCTATGAGCATTTCCGTAACTGAGCTAATCTAATATCGTTGGTTGTACTGCGTACCGCAATACCCTTGTGACGTCATGTCGCGGCCGTACAGCTGATGATCAGTGTTGCCATCCCTCTAGCAGATAGTTTCGGTTTTGCCGTACGCCCGAAACCAAACTTTGAGCCGTGATATTTATAAAACTACACACAATATCTAAAAAAAGAAAATATAGCTTGTAATTCATGGACACTGCTTATCTGAAAACAGTTGTAATCCCGAATTAAAAAATATTGTTGGCCGGCGTACGCCGCGTCCTGTCCAGTTCTTCCTTCGTTTTCTTCCGTGTTTTTTTTTAGAGCGCAGCTCTAAAAAAAAACTGACCTTGGACCTTGGTTACGCCCTTGGACACGTGACCTTGGACACGTGACCTTGGACCTTGGTTACGCCGACGGCGTCGCCGTCGGCGTAACCAAGGTCCAAGGTCACGTGACCCCCCAAGGTCACCCCAGGGTCACGTGACCCCCCAAGGTCACGTGACCCTCCCAAGGTGACCCCCACGTGACTGGGAGGTCACGTGACCCCTCAGGTCACGTGACCCCCCGGGTCACGTGACCTCGGGGAGGAGGGGGAGGGGTCACGTGACCAGCGGGTGGGGGGTCACGTGACCTCGGGGGAGGAGGGGAGGGGGGGGGGTCACGTGACCTGGGGGAGGAGGAGAGGGGGGGTCACGTGGCCCCCCAGATCACGTGACCCCCTCCTCCTCCTCCCCCAGGTCACGTGACCTCGGGGGAGGAGGGGGAGCGGGGTCACGTGACCTGGGGGGAGGAGGGGCCCCCCTCCCCCCGAGGTCACGTGACCCCCCCCCCCCCCGGAGGAGATTGAAGAATGAGTGGGAGGAGGAGGAGGAGGGGTATACGCTCCCCTGATTACCCTTCCTTCCTCCTCCTCAAGAGCTGCGCTCCAATTCGGCGTTACAGGGAGTTGTAAGCGGCTTTCATTTTTTTCTCCACGTATTACACCATGCGGAGTTGCCCTTCAAGCGTTTCCGGAGCTCGGTCATGAAGGGCGACCGCCCGGGAAGAGGAAGAAAGTGCACTGTCAACACTTCCGCCAACCGTCGGATCATCCGGAAGTGAGTCAAGTGAAATCCGAGGGTGTCCACGAGAAAATATCGTTCGTGAGACCGGAATCAAATGCGAATCGGGGAGAAAAAATGGCCAAAAAGTGGTTGAGACTTAAGTCATACAATCCTCAAAAAGTTTAACTACTCACGGACGAAAACAAACGAGTCCGGCTTCAAGGATGCAGCCGACTTGAACGCCGGGCCGCAGGTACGCGCTGGGAACGTACCAGGGTGTCAAAATCAACAAGGACGATGTCTACCGACATCTTTAAGAATGTGGTACTTCCGTGGGCCCGGCAGCACTTGGGCGACGCAGAATGGACCTTCTAACAAGGCGCCGACTTACAGGTGAAAACAACTCAGGAGTGGTGTAGCCTCAATTTCCCGGGTTTCATCGCTTCGCAAGGATTGTCGCCGTACTTACTGGATATCAAACCGATAGATTACAGCGTGAGGGCAGTTTTGGAGTTCAGGGCTTGTGCTAAGCGCCGCAACTGTTTGGAGTCGCTGAAGCAATCGCCGCGCCGGGAGTGGGACCGAATCAGGGCGGAGGAGCTGCGGCCCATCGCCGAAAAGTTCAGTAAGCACCTGCATCGACGCTGAGGACGGTCATTTCGAAACCTGCTGAAAATGTGTTTACTAAAGTACCATAGTATTGTTGTCCATTTATATATATATATTTTTTTATAATTTCTTCATTAAAATAAAAATATAAAAAATGCTTGTCCGATTTTTCTTTTTGTGTGTGTGTGTGTTTTTTTCTTCTGGTCACCGTGTACATAGGCTTGCAGTGCAGCATCAGCGCATACCAGAGAAGTTCCCGAAACATGTTGGTGCTTTGCCGTCCAGTAAATAAACTCCACTTCTTCATTGATTTTGAGGTTTATGCTTGAAAAAGGTGTTGTTGTTCAAAGTTTGCGGCTGTCCGTTGAACGCGGATCGCACCGATTAGCCCACTGCGTGCACTGCGGGGAAACTAGACGTGCGCAGTGCATTTTTTAGAGCTGAGACTCGCGAAACCAGGGCTGAATCCAATCGGACTTCAAGCCGACTCGGAGTCATTAAAGCACTCCTTATCGATGAACAGCATCCGCAACGGGAAATGTAATAAGGAAGCAAAAACCAGCGAGCAGCCGCAGCAATTGTTCTGTGTGCTCCTCGAAGATAACAGCAAGGACCACTACAAGGAAGGAAGTCTAGGTCTTCGCAACCCCCGGGCAGCTCAAAAACTTGACGGGAGCGAGATGACGATACTTCCCTTCAGCTTGTATATCTCTCTCGCCGTTTCCGCTGGGTTGCATTTTCATCTAGTTCCGAGGCACGCGTGAGAGACCCGCGTCTCAGCTATCCTCCCCTCACCAGCGCGGTAGCCAGTTAGGACAATGCACGTGCTGGTACTGGCCGTCTGGATCCTCGTAGTCGGCGTTAGTAGGTGAGTGCTTTTTATTATCCGTTTATCATTTTTTTTATTAATCGCGAACGTTTACCCGTTCACGGACTGGGTCCTGGTATTATACTTCGTCTTCACGTACGATGAGCTGCAGGATCGCTACTGCAGCAGTCATTCGGGGGGGGGGGGAGGGGGGGGGTGGAGCACAACGAACCCCCCCCCCTTATTCCGACGCCACTGGTATCACGTGACGTTCCGCAACGCACGTCGATCTTTGCGACGCACACTAAACATCGTAACACCCTTGAAGGTGTAAATGGCTTGTCCTATAACTGACACCCATGTTGGTGTAGCCAAACACCCTAAAAGAAGGGCGTTATCCCTAACACCCCTATATGAAGGCGTTATTCCGTAGACTCTTAAATTATAATTAAAATATGGCAACCAACCAAGTCCTAAACATGTAGGAGCCCTACGTTTCGTACCGACTTGGTTCTTCGTCAGGGGTGACTGTGGCGTTGAGAAGCGTTTTTTTTTTTTTTGTCTTCTTCTTCTTTCAGGGATGTGGCGTATTTCTCGATCTTTTTGTTTCACGGATATGGCGAAGACCGTTCACATACACTGTTGGTAAAGCGCCAAGGCGTCTGGGTAAAGCGCCAAGCGTCTGGCGTCGTTCGAATGTGCCAGGACTCGATGAAAAGCCTATGTCGGTTGTTAGTCTCTGCGTCGATAATGTTGGTGTTGTCGAAATCAATCCGGTGGGTTTTGACTTCGCAGTGCTCAGCGACTGCGCTGCGCTCGTGGTCGAGCTTCCGAACACCGTTTTTGTGTTGGCAGGCAACTTAAATAGGTGCCTTGGTGCTTTACCAACAGTGTATGTGAACGGGCTTCGCCATATCCGTGAAAGAAAAAGATCGAGAAATGCGCCACATCCCTGAAAGAAGAAGAAGACCAAAAAAAGAACGCTCCTCAACGGCCACAGTCGCCCTGACGAAGAACCAAGCCGGTTAGAAACGTAGGGCTCCTACTTGTTTAGGACTTGGTTGGTTGCCATATTTTAATTATCGTGTTTCCCAACCAGAGAGATTTTTCTCGAATGTTCATTTTCAACTCTTAAATTAAGGTGCGATTCCACAGTACACCTTTTTATTAGGGTGTTATGACTGCGCAGTACGCCCTCCGAATTGGGTGTAACACCACCAGAAAGGGAAGTAAAAAACGCGCAATGACCAACACCCATAACATAGGGTGTAATGACCCAATGACTGCGAATGAGTCGAAACATGCCTGGTTCACTTTTTATTTTTCGACCAAGATTCTACTAAGTTCTACTAAATTCTATATAGACGATTGCAAGCAGGTCATCTGGCCGTAGCCATGCCTCTGCTTGTGTGGGCACGCGCGTGCAATTACAGGCTTGCCAAAGGGCAAAACTACGTTCACGCGAACGTCATCGAGCTTGGTGAAGGCAAGACTGAAAGAAATAGTTCCCTTTTATCCTCGCAATTTCACACCGACCAAAAGGCTTCTGAGTCAGTGGTGGTCCGTGCGAGTAAAGTTGGGCTTGGGCCAGACTAGGACCAGTACGCCTCTATAAGATCACGAACATTCCAACCGGATATTATTGCACGATTCCTTTATATTCTACAACCGAAGACCCTAGTTAAAACTCTAACTTCACTTTTCATGCAGCATTTATGCTTTCTAGCACTGGTGACGGAGGCAAACTCGACAGGCATGCAAAAACGGAACGACAGGGAGTTGCTTGGGACGCAAGCGGCAGTTCATGTTTGTAAACATTAAAATGGTCTATTGAGACGGAAGCAGGAGTACTATCAGAAGCATGCTTGCAGAGTACTTACAAATAAGACAGCGATCTCATGTAATCCGTGATAGATGCATAATCCGATTCGGGCAGCACGGAACAATTCTCAAACACAATGTTGAGGATGAAGGCGGTCGCTCACATCAAACGGAAGTCTCGCGTTCACCGATGAGCAGCTCTCTGTCGTGATAGATACATAATTCGACTCGGGCAGCACAAAACAACGCAAACACAATGCCGAGGATAAAGGCGTTCGATCACATTCAACGGAAGTCTCGCGGCCGTCGATGAGCAGCTCTTTGCTGAAACGCGTAAAACAAACACAGCACAATAATTCCATGGACGACTCCGACAAAATAAACGGCCATTATCAAAAAGTTGGCATCGCTGTATTCTGGCCAATCACGACGAAAAACCACAGTCGCGAAATGGTACTCGTCAGGACCTGCTTGCACAAAAAAACAAGAGAACACTGACGCGCTTTCTGTAAATCGGACCTACGTGGTCCCTACAACTCACCATAACTTGGCGAACGGCGAAGGCTATCACCCCAGTGAGCCCATCAGCGCGTCAGAGCGAGTCGCGTGACAAATTTTCCTCTAAGCGTTTTTGTTCTACAGAGAGCGGTCACGTGTTTTGATCCACCCTTCTGATTCGCTAGAAGCGGCCTTTGCACTCCCTCACAGCCACACGGATACAAAAGAAGGTGTGGAGGCTTATCAGAAGGCGAGGTCAAAGGGGGTTGGACAAAGCAGCTAATCTCCCTCTGCTTCTTTGTATGACCACCTGAATTGCCCAGGGAGGGTCGCGAGAGAAGCGTGCCTGCTCTTGTGCGAACCGCGAGATCACAAAATAAATACAAAAACAAATTCAAACGCCGTCGAAGCACGAGTCAAAGCTTAGACGCTGAGAGAACGAAACAAGAGACGCGGTTTCACGCGTTCCAAAGAAAAACTGAAAAAAAAAAGAAAGCGTCGGGGCGCTGGATATTTTTTTATAAAAACGCAGAGATAAGAATCACGTACCGTGTCATAAATCCGGCACTTTCGATTGTCTTGCGGCATTGTTTCTTCAGAACTACACAGAAAGATAAAATCTCAGTGCTGGTGTATATGTAGTGCGAGGCCCAGTCCTAGCCGTGAGTTCCGAAATGAGGGCGTCACAGTTTGTTCAAAGCTACAGCGCAGGAGGTCTTTCTTGTTTTGTTTATCTTTTTTTAACTTCGTATTTTAAGCGGTCAAGAAATAGAAATACCTCGCCGGCATAGCCGATTCACGCAGGATTCTCTTGACACTAAACCAAAAACGGCGCCGCGTACGGTATGTCAGGATGGCGTCGGCGCGACCCATCCCATTCGTTAAATATTGGCTGGACCAAACTGGTATGGGCACAATCTTTCCGAATAGATCCAATATTGGCGCAATACGGTGTGCTGCCTGGGCTGTATATTTACACGTCTTCGTTCACCTTTTGCGAGCGGAGATGTTTTTAAAATCGAAGTTGAACTGATAAAACTTATGCACGCGTGACACGTAATTTTCGGCTCGTGTCGGATGGAGAGTTCGATCAGAGTTGCAAAAACTATTGTCTAGCACTTCCTAATCATACGCGCCTTCGTGCGGCGATTAATTATACTCGATGTTTGTACCGCCGTACATCAGCAACAGTTTCACCAGAGCAATAAACATGAACGGCTAT
The DNA here is from genome assembly GCA_013358835.2 of Ixodes persulcatus. Taxonomy (NCBI): domain Eukaryota; kingdom Metazoa; phylum Arthropoda; class Arachnida; order Ixodida; family Ixodidae; genus Ixodes; species Ixodes persulcatus. The sequence goes on along the minus strand of JABSTQ010010771.1, from coordinate 7,356 downwards.
GAAATCATGGGTAAATTCGAAAGCATCAACATTACGCCCCTTTCACACCGTGTGAATTAAGGGCGTAAAATTCGCCCATACACCATTTCTACACGATTTCAGACACCATCGCTACAAGTGGGGCGTAAAAAGGGCGTGTAAGGGGTGTAAGACGTCACCACCCTACACTCTAAAATGAGAGTGTCATGGCGTACACCCATAGGGGGTGTAAGTGCTTGTCACATATACTACACCCTTTGGGGAACACTTGTACGCCCCAAATATGGGAGTATGTGTACACCCGTTGGTGTGGTGCACATGTACACCTTTTTCTACAGAAATCTCACTCGAAGGGAACACATGCGCACCCCTTTCAATGGTGTACGGGTAGACCTCTTTCTACACCCAATGAAAAGAAAGGGAACACAGATGCACTCCGTTCGAAGGTGTACCATTGCACCGCTACATAAACCCACCTACTCAAAGGAAACACAGATGCACCCCGCTCAATAGTGTACCATTGCTCCCTTTCTGCACCTACTGCTCTCAAAGGGAACACAGGAGCACCCCGTTCAATAGTGTATTGTTACACCTCTTTCTATACCCAGTGAATTCGAAGAGAGCACAGATGCACCCGATTCAAAGGTGCATGGTCACACCACTTTATGCACCCGCTTCATAACTAACTTCATAAAGCTATTTAAGACATCAAGGAAACCCTTAAAAAATGTATCCGGCCAGGTGATTGCAAAAAGGCAAGTAAACGGACACACGGGATTGTTTCAAATCTCATAGAAGTTTATTAGACAGCTTATTCCGTAAACAATTACAAACTTGCAAGCAATCCGTGATATGTGAAGAGGTACGAAGAAGCTGGCACACAACTGAGAAGATTACTAAGCATACAAGAACCGGGGGTGAGTCTTATAAGAAGATCTATTCTCCAAGCAGCCGGCAGAATTATTTCTACGAAATTCCACCGGCAGTCGCCATTCATTCATCGAACGACGTTTCATCGACAGCTCAGATTAGCTTTCCTATATTAGCTTCTCTTTTTTTCTTGCAATGAGCCGCCCCAGAATGTATCCGCGAAGTGACGTGTACGGGTGAGACAGGTGGGTTAACATTTTCGTAATGAGCCGCCGCAGACTGCCGCCACGAAGCGGCGTAAACGGGTGGGCTGAGTCGGTGAGCAAGAGTCTCAGAGATACAAGCTCGACCAAATGTCCCTACAGCGTGCATTTCGCGTAACGAGTGACGATGAAACGTTAGTATCGATGAAAAGTGTCTACAAGACGTGTATCAACGAAAACGTGTTTTTACAAAACGCCAGGAGAATAAGAAAGTCAGTATTCTACCTGCAGTTGTCACATGATTGTAGTCAGCTAATGGCAGGCGACTGCCGATAGAATTTCGGGGAAATTATTCTCCCGGCTGCTAGAAAATAGACACTGCCTAATTCTAGAGGTAATCCGGAACGGAACGGTCAATTGTTGCAAAGGAGTAGGTTGCAGAGCACTTACGATGAAAATACCAGACTCGAAATATGCAATCCGAAATATATGTCGACACAGGCACTGCAGAACAACACAAACACAAAAACGAAAGGAAAGGGGTCCGTGAAGATTCAACACGATGTGGCAGAAGCAGTAATTTGCCGAACCGAACACTAAACGCATCACATGAATTCCTTGGGCTTTTTTTGAAGAAATCGCTTGTTGCCGATATACGCGTAGGACTTTCAAACACTCGAATATGTTGTCGCGGACGAAATCTACGGCGGCCCCGCTGGTCGCAGCACAGCACAGAAGAAACTAGGCCGAGAAGCAGACATTCCAAGGTCGGAAAAAGATACTACGTCATCCGTGAAACCTTTACCACATGATCACGCTCCTGCCGTCACCCGCGCCCAGACAAGGGATAACAAAGCTTCCGGTTCATTGGTCCGGCAACTGCGCACCTTCTTCCATGTTTTCAGCTTAGGGAGAGAAAGAAAAAGAAAGGAGTATGAAAATTGCAGCTCCTTCAAGGCCAAAAGGGGGGCGCCCTCGCAAAGGCTTATCTTCAGGGGCAACCCAACAATGAACACAACGAGACTATTTGTCACTTATATCCTCTTGGAAGTTCGACCCAAAGTTAATAGTGCAGTGGATGCTATCCGTGGCCTTGGCCTTCAGGCAGGTGTCCTGGTCTGCCTTATCTCTAGCTTGGAGACTGCAATCACGTGATCCTACCCGGAGAGCCGATTGACCTAAAATAAGCATAGCGTCCACTCTACTGTCAATACCGAGTGAACAGGATAGCTCCATACTTCCTAAGAAACTGCCCAACCCCAAAAGTGACCCCAAGGGGGAATCCAAGCACAAGCTGATCGGGGCGCGTGGCAAGCGTGGGGGTGCACTGATACACCTAGAGGTTTTTAAGGAAGAAAATGATGCTCATGGTCGGTGTACAAGCACACTGGCTGGGTAACGCAGGGTGCATCTTTCAGGAAAAGGGTGCATGTGCGCCCGATGCACCCGACTACACCCTTTTTTCTTAAAGTGTAGTGGTGCGAAACTATCGATAGTACTATCAATAGTATCGATAGTCGCCAGAAATCTGACTATCGATAGTAAAAAAACTATTGATAGTACTATCGATAGTTGACTATCGAAAAACTATCGATAGTACTATCGATAGTCGACTACCGAAAAACTATCGAAAAAAAAATTGCAGTGGCTTAGCTCGGCTATGCAGGATATACGTAGCGCGAGCGGTCGGGCACGTCGCTCAGCCTCTGGCGACGCCGCTTTGCTAGACGTTCCTCCCTTTGCTCCGTGTCTCCGCAGCCCGTTTAGCCTTCTTCTGTTCGTTCTTCTACGCTCAACCGTTGCCAGGCAACTACTTCGGGATCCGATGAGTTAAGCTTCTCCGCTCTTCTGCGCCGCTGAGCAGCAATTTCGCTCTCCTTCTCCATGGCTACACCACACTGACAAACGCCCCGCTATATGTATAGGAGCTGACTACGGTGACGGGGCCCCTCACTTTAGAAACTGCACTACGGTGACGGGGCAACAGCAACCGATACAGATGCCCAATGGATTGCCATTCCGGAAGTGCCTCGCGGCGCTGTGGGTACAGCGTCGGCTTCAGGAGCTGGGGGTCGGCTTTTCGAATCGCGTTCTGGACGATACGTTTTTTTCAGTGACTGCTCCTCGCGCATGCGCAGCACGGCTCTCCAGGAGCCACGCGAAACTGCTCAACCTCGGCCAGTGAAGCTCACGCTACAAAACTATCGATAGTACTATCGATAGTCGACTATCGAAACACTATGTTCGAGGCGGGGCTTAGGCCGCACGTCCGGAGGCTTCCTGGCTCGTGACGACGACCATCCCCGAAGTGAAGAACCCAGGGGTCCAGTGGAGGTGGGAGAATTGGTAACGTAACGAAACGGTTTAATTACATGGTAGCGATACAGTCGTCAAATCCCGAGAGAACAACTGGAGCCGCCTCACGCCCCGCCTTATATAGGGTCCGTTTTCTCCCTCACTCTCCGCCAGGGCAGCAGGTGCGACCGCCAAGTGCGTAGCAGAAAAGTCCGCCGCGTCGTAGCCAGAAGTGCGTCGTAGCCATGGTTCTCCGCAGTTAGGCCAGGCCTCTCTCCCCTTCCGGAGCGCACGAACCCACACGCCACACACACACGTCCCGTGACGTCACGGACGCGTGAGACTCGTTTCGGGCAGACCACGACAGGTGGGCGACGGTCTTGAACACGTCGGGACTCGTTTCGGGCAGACTTCGACAGGTGGGCGACAGTCCAGAACACGTCGGGATCGTTTCGGGACTCGTTTCCGCAGCGTTGAAACTCGGAAAAGGTTGCCGAAGGTTCCATTCTTAACAGCCCCTCCGGGGCCAGGGAACCTCGATGGCGGGGTACAATCGCTGGCCTGAAGAGGTGGGCTTGGAGTAGGCCTTGAGAAGACGCTGCAAGCACCAAACAACTCCCAAACCCTCTCACAACGGAGGCATCAGCGGAAACGTCCCCCACAACACCACGCCACACCGCAGTCAAACGCTCGGAATTCGCCAAAGACCCGCCAGACTGGATTACGGATACCAAAATTTGGCTACAATTCCGGTACGAGACCCCTGTCGCCAAAAAAAAACTCATTTTTCCAACGAGGTCATAATGAACAAAATACAAAAGACAAAAACTCTTCGCAATTTGTGAGGTCATTTTGGGGTTTTAACGAAGTGCCCCCTACTTAGATCCTCATTCCCGTGGATGACGAAGACCCTCTGAGATCATCCTACTATTTTTCGTGATGTCAGAAAAATCTGCTCAACCCATCGGCATTGCCGTTAAATTTGCCTTTCCTTTTTCTTACGCTGAAGTCATAGTGATCGATTTTCACGTGATTTCTAGACGTGAAAATGCGGTCCTTATAGCGCCGATAAAACAATCCGCCTTTTTCATGCCCCGTCACATTGGTCCTAGCAATCTCCTGAGCTGTACCGCGAAACCCTGACACACTAGGGTCGCTCTTCTGCTCGACTGTCAAAGACACTCTGTCTACTCGCAACAGACGATCCAAATTACGTGACGTCGGAGCTACGAGAGATCCTTTAACTGATCCCGTCTTCCTCCGCCTTTTTCGCGGGCTCGTTGGGACGGCGTACGCTTTCTAGCGCTGCGAGGTCAGGCTGTTCTACAACCTGGTCCCTCTCATCCCGGTTTTCTGCCTCCAACTCTGGGAGTGCTTGCTCCCCGTCAGCTGCCTCTGGCTCTGGATCACTCGTCAACAAAGGGGCGACCTGACGCGATTTGGACCTCGTACACGACTGAACTAGCCCTTCTCCCAGTTGTTGACCCCTTTCGCGCAGCAGGAAATCTGACCGGTTAGAAAACAAATAAGGATACTCCAACGGGACTGTTTGCGAGACAGCCGCCTCTGTCACTAGCTCTCCGAACGGGCCAGTTATCCTTACTGTCGCCATAGGCAGACAGACACTGTGCTTTCGAGCAGCTGCTTGATCCAAACTACCTTTCCCGTAAAATCGGATGGCGTTACATACGACGGATGGACAACGTCCATCGTCGCTGCACTGTCCCCGAAGCACCCTGCACGGCTTTCCGTTTACCTGGAGCTCGTGAAGATAGGGACGAAGAAGCTTCAGGTCCCGTCACTACCGTTCACGTACGAGAACACAACCCGCGGTTTCTTACATCTGGCCGCTGTGTGTCCCGGCTCCTGACAGTTGTAGCACAGGAACGGCTTCCTTGCTCGAACTGCCCTGTTGGGACTTTTCCGCGCCTCGTCTCCGTTCGAGTGTTCTGCGCTCTTTTCTGGGACCTTTTGTCCTGCTTCGGGCTTCTCGGGCCCGTTTTCTCGCGAGCCGTTACCCCTGTCGGAAGGTCTTGCGCTGATCGCTTCCGGCCGGGTTCGCTTTCCTCTCGCTCAGCTTTCTACGCGTTGCGTACTCTTCGGCTAGCTCAGCGGCCCTTTCGACAGAGTCGACTCCCACCTAGTCCTGCACCCAGAGCTTGACTGACTGCGGAATGCTACGAAAGAACTGTTCGAGGCACACACACTCGACTACCTTGTCTCGGCTTTCGTACACTTCCTCGCTCTTCAACCATTCTATCAGGTTGGTTTTAAGCCCGTACGCGAATTACGAGTAGCCCTCGCTGCATCTTTTTGGATGCGTTTCTAAACCTTTGACGGAACGCCTCGGCAGAAAGGCGGTACCGCTTCAAAAGGCTGGACTTCACCTTGTCGTAGTCGTCCGCGTCTCCAGCACTAAGGCGCGCGAAGAACCTCTGCAGCCTCACAGGGCAAACAGAGTCAAAAGCCGTTGCGGCCACGTTTCTGGGGCGAAGCTCAACTTCTCACATGTCCTCTCAAAGTTAACTAAGAATAGGCCACGTCTTTCCCCAACTTTTAAAACGGCTGCATGAGCTTCTTCATTTGATACGACTCAGGTCTCACTTGCTCGTACCGGAGCCCCCAACTCTACTGTTCTGCGAGTTTAATCGCTGTTGTTCAATTTCGAGCTCTAGGCCTTTTCAGCGCTCGCTCCTGGTCTCGTTCCTCTTTCGCTGCAGTCTGTGCTCGTTCCTCTCTAGCTGCAGCTTGCTCTCGTTCCTCTTCGCTGCAGCCTGTTCCTCTTTCGCTGCAGCCTGTTCTCGCTCTCGTTCCTCTCTTGCTGCAGCTTCACTCTTAGCGTTCTGAAGCAGTTCCCACGCAATTTTAATTTCCTCTGCTTCCGCGCTCTCTGAAATCGCTTTACTGATCTCAGATTTCTTCATCTTTGGCTCCACCTCCACACCCAATTCTTCACATAAACAGAGTAAATCTGTTCTCAGTAACCTCATCAGATCCATGATCGCTGCTCTTTAGCTTTGGCTTGCTATAAAACTTGTCGCGAGGTTGTACACAAACCTAGCGCACGAGTCAAACACTAAGGATTCCCAGCAGTTCAAAATTAATTACCCATAATCTGAAGCCTGGCGAATCTCAAAGCAAAGTCCAAACGCTCACCCACAGATGTAGCACGATGTCGCATGGTCCGATCCCAACCGCTGCCAACCAGTTGTTCGAGGCGGGGCTTAGGCCGCACGTCCGGAGGCTTCCTGTCTCGTGACGACGACCATTCCCCGAAGTGAAGAACCCAGGGGTCCAGTGGAGGTGGGAGAATTGGTAACGTAACGAACGGTTTAATTACATGGTAGCGATACAGTCGTAAATCCGAGAGAACAACTGGAGCCGCCTCACGCCCCGCCTTATATAGGGTCCGTTTTCTCCCTCACTCTCCGCCAGGGCAGCAGGTGCGACCGCCAAGTGCGTGCAGAAAGTCCGCCGCGTCGTAGCCAGAAGTGCGTCGTAGCCATGGTTCTCCGCAGTTAGGCCAGGCCTCTCTCCCCTTCCGGAGCGCACGAACCCACACGCACACACACACACGTCCCGTTGACGTCACGGACGCGTTGAGAAACTCGTTTCGGGCAGACCACGACAGGTGGGCGACGGTCTTGAACACGTCGGGACTCGTTTCGGGCAGACTTTGACAGTGGGCGACAGTCCAGAACAAGTCGGGACTCGTTTCGGGATCGTTTCCGCAGCGTTGAAACCGGAAAAGGTTGCCGAAGGTTCCATTCTTAACACTATCGATAGTACTATCGATAGTCGACTATCGAAAAATATCGAGAACAAGATCGATAGTACTACCGATGGTAGACTATCGTAAACTACAATTACTGTCGACGGTTTACATCGATAGTTTTGCGACACTGTAGTTTGCGTCGCTCCCTCTTCTCTTCTCACTTTATTTTTCAAATGGATACCATCTAGCCCAAGCATTACCATCCCAACTTGGTTCAGCTTTCAGTGATTGCCG